>OZ024706.1:20560796-20606848 GCA_964016945.1 Microplitis deprimator | reverse complement strand
TTATGACAGAAAATTGTAAATATTTTAAATTTATTCGTGCTTCCCGCCATTTTTTTATTATTATTTTATTATTTCATAATAAATGAGCATTATGAGTCGTGCTCTTTTGGATTTTCCAAATTTTTTCACAATCTTTTTCTTGTACTTTTTATTGTATAAAATTATAACACTGAACCATACTCTCTAAATAATAGTTTTTTTTATGCTCAGACGAAAGTATATACTTTCGGCCTCGAGTTTACGGCAGAAAGTCTGACGTTTCTGCCATGCAGTGATTGCTCGTGCGCTATTTATAACAGCGGACAGAAAGAAAGTACTAGCGGGACGAAAGAGTTTTTTCATGTGCACTGTTACTGGTTATATCTATATTATTGTCACTTCAACAAGATTTATTTACACTCTCGCTCGTATTTCCATGAAAAATGAATTATACATGGCCATATATGAATGCTCTATCCATGACCATGTATGGAACTTGGTCGGGCATGGCCATATATGACCAGATATGCTCGTATATGATCATACATGACTGTGTACGGCCATGTATGACCCTACATAGCCTATTACGGCCATATATGATTTGATATAACTATGTATAGAAATTTTAACTTAATTTTTTTTTTTAATTATTCTGGCAACGTAGAGATTATCAGATATGCAAATAATTGAATTCATAATCGAATCGGAAATTTTCAATTCAGAGAAAAAACGCTAGACTTATCAATGACCACGCCCGTTTTAGTAGGATTCGAACCCGGGACCTTTTGTACGCGAGACCGACGCTTTGACGACCAGGCTATGCAACCGGCAATTACAACGAAGTTTGGTTGTGCTAAGAAATATTGAAAGAATATAATCAATTTCGAAAAAGCAAAATATAATCATCAGTATGCTGTTAGTGATATCAAAAAAATTTTCTATTTTTTTACACAACAACATCCTGTTTATAAGTAATTATAATAGTCAGCACAAATTTTTTATATAAAAAATCTGTATGTCTATATATGACCATATATGCCCTATATATGATATATAAGATAGTATAAAAACAGACAATGCGCTATCAAATATGATAATAGATAACTACGCGTTAGAAGTATGCGAATAATTCGAACTTACAAGTTATTTATTTCGCATTGAATCAAGCGATTCATATTTGAAAATCATTCGAAACTATTCGATATAATGCGCACCCTAAATTTTTTTACATTATTATTATTAGTGATTGCCAAATTTTAATAATAAGTAACTTAACTGATACCTCTTTCGTGAAATTTCAAAGATATCGAGCGACATTTAACAATTTATATTTTTACTCTAAATTTTAGCAATTCGATTTTTCATTTATATATCATGGGAGAATTTTTTTTCCGGTTTTAACATGATTTTTTGATTAAAAAATTTTTTTTTTTGAAAAGAAGCAGTTCAAAGTTTTTGTAAGGCATGAGATTTGCTACAAAAAAAGTTTATGAGAGCCAAGTGGGTACGACCAATGATACTCGAGTTACAGAGCTTGAAAGGTTGGCTTTAATTATAATTGGCATAAAATCGCCTAAAATTCAGAATTCGTTAGTTTTGCGAAACAAATTTAGACAAAATTTTTGTATATAGTTCATACATGCCCGGGAAAAAATGATCAGACCTGATCATGCTTATTCATGGATGATCAGGCCTGAAATTAGACTTGATCATGCCTGTTCATGTATGATCAGGCCTGAAATTAGACATGATCAGGCCTGATCATACCTGTCCATGTCTGCTCATGTCTCTTCATATCTGTTTATGTCTGAAGCGTTAAATACGCTCAGGCCTAATTATACCTGCCCATGCCTGTTCATGCCTGAAGCGTTAACTAAGCTCAGGCCTGATCATACCTGTCCATGTCTGTTCATGTTTGTTCATATCTGTTTATGTCTGAAGCGTTAAATACGCTCAGGCCTGATCATATCTGTCCATACCTGTCCACGTCTGTTCATATCTGTTCATGTCTGAAGCGTTAAATACGCTCAGGTCTGATCATATCTGTTCATGCCTATTCATGTCTGATCCAGCGTGATTTATAGGATTAAATTTAAAATCTTAGGTATAATTAAATATAACTAACTTAGTTATAATTATGTATAGCTAACGTAGTTATAATTACGTATAATTTCATATAACTATTTATCAATAATTAATAAATTAGATATAAAATTTTGTCGACTAAAAATCTATCATGTATAAGATATAAAATTTTGTTGACCAAGAATCTATCACGTATCAGATTTTTATTACTTGAAGTTCATACGAAACTTACTTTTTAAGTCAATCTCTTAGGTTAACGGGTAGCGGGTTAAACTTTCGAGCGCAAGGTCCACGGTTCAAATCCTGCACAAGCCCGAATTTTTTTTTTCTTTTTTTTTTTTTATTATAGAAATAATTATATATAACTGTATATAGCTATACATAATTATATATAATTCTATAGGGCCATTTTTTTCCTATAATTATTTTACCCGGATGGGCATGAACAGACATGAACATACCTGATCAGACCTGAACATGCTTGGCCAGGCCTGGTCAGACCCGGTCATTTTTCATATCTGATCAGACCTAAAGACTCATGCCTGTTCATATCTGATCATTTTTTCTTGGGTGCCCATATATGAATCATATATGGTCATTAGAGTGCTTCGTTTGAAACGACTATTTTTTTTTTTTTCGCTTCCATCCCGAAATTTTGTTGGAAATACCCCCGAAAAAATTCTCTGAGAGTTTGAGCCCTTAATATTAATATCACGTACTTTCCCAGAGCAGGTGAAGATTTCCCATTTAAAATGCACGTAAACTTGGGTTTTTATTTTTTAAACTTCTATAACTCCGCGGCATTTTATGATATCATCTCGCCCAAAGTCGGGATTTTCTCAAAATTAAATGTACTACAAAAGTGCCCGTTGTCGCGAAGTCGTAACTCATACGGGTGGGGTAGTACGGGCCGCTAAACCGAATTTTTTCATAGAATTCTTGTTTTTTCTCTCATTATCTCATAAACAACAAGACCTACAGAAAAAATACAAAT
Source organism: Microplitis deprimator (assembly GCA_964016945.1). Classification (NCBI taxonomy): domain Eukaryota; kingdom Metazoa; phylum Arthropoda; class Insecta; order Hymenoptera; family Braconidae; genus Microplitis; species Microplitis deprimator. The sequence continues at coordinate 20,603,790 of OZ024706.1, read as the reverse complement.
AAAAATTTTATAGGAAATTTAATTTCCTACAAAAAAGGTCCCTAGCACCGAATCACTCAGATTGATGTTTTCTGAGATATTAGTCAAATAAAAAATCAATATTTTCTAAGATTTGATTTGACATTTTATGGGAATTCAATGCTACTTAAACTTCAATAATTAATATCTCAGAAAATATCAATCTGAGTGATTCGGTGCTAAAGACCTTTTTTGTAGGAAATTAAATTTTCTATAAAATTTTTATTTGTATTTTTTCTGTAGGTCTTGTTGTTTATGAGATAATGAGAGAAAAAACAAGAATTCTATGAAAAAATTCGGTTTAGCGGCCCGTACTACCCCACCCGTATGAGTTACGACTTCGCGACAACGGGCACTTTTGTAGTACATTTAATTTTGAGAAAATCCCGACTTTGGGCGAGATGATATCATAAAATGCCGCGGAGTTATAGAAGTTTAAAAAATAAAAACCCAAGTTTACGTGCATTTTAAATGGGAAATCTTCACACGCTGTGGTCGAGTACTTAATATTAATTTTAAGGGCTCAAACTCTCAGGGAATTTTTTTGGGGGTATTTCCAACAAAATTTCGGGATGGGAGCGAAAAAAAAAAAATAGTCGTTTCAAACGAAGCACCCTAATGGCAATATATAATTCATACATGGGCATGCATAAATTTATTAGAAAGTTGTTATGCCCATGTATAGCCATATATGCCCATGTATTAGCTATATATGGCCATATATGTTTCATTTTCACGGGTAAACATATAATTGAAGTTATATTCAATATAGTTAAACAGATTCCCATTTTAAGAAATGTATATTGGTCATTCCATATCAATTCAACGACATTGCGGCGGTAACACTTTTCGATTTTTTGATATGTTTTCATACATGTATAAAGACGTCATCTGCTAAATTTTTTGCTCTTTATTTTCACCCCTTCCGGAGTTATCAATTTTTCTTAAAAAGAATGTAACTTTTACTATAATTATGATAATCTTATGTTATGGGTGGTAATATTTTTTATTTTCAACGCTCTTTTTGAAAATAAATTTGGAAATAAGAAACAAAAAATTTTGTAATGCTTTTTCGGCCATTTTTAGTCAAAAAATCAGTTTTTCGTTCAATGAGACACATTTGATTTTTTTCAAAAAAATTCACAAAATTCTATGTTGAAAAATAAAATTTTTGAGCCATAACCCAAGATGGGATCAAATAACTTCAAGTAAAAAAAATTTTTATTCTGTATTTTAAATTTATTTTTTTCTAAAATCACGTAATTTCTCCAAATAGTCTCAAAATATTATCTCAAAGTAATATCAGATAAGTACCACCGATAATATCGTAGTAGATTTGAGAGTAATAAATCTCAATAATACCATGTAATGGTTGATATATTTCAAATCTAATTTAAAAAGATACAATAAATTGCAAAAAAGTACTTGACTTATATATTTTCGTGTTAAATATTATATTTCCTACTGAGAATACTTAAAAAAAAAGTAATGTTTTGTATTTTGAGACTATCTGAAAATATTCTATAATCTTAGAAGAAAAATAAATCAAACTAACATAAAAAAAAAATTGTTTTCTAATTCATTTTACTACAAGCTATTTGATGCCCATCTTGGGTTATGGCTAAAAAATTTGTTTTTCAATATAGAATTTTGTAAATTTTTTTGAAAAGAATTGAAAGTTTCTCATTGAATGAAAAACGAATTTTTTGACTAAAAATGGCCAAAAAAGCATTACAAAATTTTTTGTAATGCTTTTTATTTTTTTTCAGAAAGATCGTTAAAAATAAAACAAAATAACCCCAGATGACTTGAGATTATCATAACTATAGTCAAAGTTATATTCTTTTTGAGCAAAAATAATAACTCCGAAAGGGGTAGAGATAAAGAGCTAAAAGTTTAGCAGAAGACTTTTTCCTACATGTATAACAACATATTAAAAAAGGCCATTCAGCAGCCGAAATGGAAGATGGATTTCTTACTCAATCGATAGAATAAGTTAATTTCATACATGAATATCTTGTGATACATGTTGGTGGTGTGTAGTCATGATATGAAATTAGGCTCGTTTTCCAAGAGTGAGGGTAAAAAAGGACAACGACTTACTTTCTCGGAGAACTTCGGATAATTGATTCGACAAAACATTGTATAAATAATATACCAGTATAACTTTTACGCAAATAAAGAAATGCTACATTCAAAGCCTACGATGTTTGTTTAATTTTTTTATGATGACTATAACCTAACAGTATTACTATTTATAACCTAATAAACTATCATCTTTCAGTGTAAACGAATTAAACGATTATTTTATTATCGACAAGAAAAATTCAACGAAAATAGATTTCGATGTGTAATGCATAAGGTATTGAGACTTCAACCATGAAAGATGCGCGTTTCTATGTTAAAGAAAATTTTCAATTTTTTAAATGTATCATAAAACAGTAACAATGTCAAGTTTAAGGTACAAAGGTGAAGCCTATCAAGTCATCTTCAAAATACATTAAGTACAAATTATCTAAAATATTTAGATTCAGAATTATACGAACCCTAATAATTAAAAGATCACAATAAAATATAACTGATAGAATTAGATTATACTGAGAAATGCATAAGTTATCAGCAATAAAAACCATATTTTAAAATTTTCTTGATTCACCCCAAACATTCAAGGCTATCAAATTATTGGAAAAAGGAATCAGAACATAACGTTTAAGGTTAAAAATTTGAACTTTTTAAACAAACCTTAAGGTACATTCTACAGAAATCGTCTAAGAGCTTTGAATTCAAAGTTAATCAACTTGAACAGTGAATAAAAACTGATTTTTCTGAAAAATTTAAAAAATTTCAAAGACCCATAACTTTTTAACTAATCGACTGATTGAGCTTAATTAAAAAAATTACCCATAGAATATGTGTAGAAAATTTCATCAGGATCTAATAAGATTTCTAACGGCTATCACGATGACAAGACAGTTATAATTATAAGGCGTAGAGGTACGTTTTAAACATCAAAAATAACAAAAAAAAAATACTTTTAAAATATAAAATAGCTGTGAACTTTATAGGTTATTACTTTATGCACAATAAAATACAACTGACGAAACTGGATTATAATGAGACATGCATAAATTACGTAGAATGAAAACCAAATTTTCAATATTTTTTGGTTTTATTCAAATTTTTAAAGCTATCAAATTATTAGAAGAAATGGTCAAAACATTAAGTTTAAGGTCATAAATTAAAGCTTATTAGACAAACTTTCAGATACTTTTCACGGAAATTATCTATGAGTATTAGTTATAACATTCTATGAACTTGAAAGTGGATAAAAACTGATTTTTTCGAAAAATCGTGGAAATTTCAAATAGCCATAACTTCTAAACTAATCGAACGATTTAGCCTATCTTTGAAATCAACCGTGATTATCACCCATAGAATAAGTGTAGAAAATTTCATTAAGATCTGATAAGAATTGTAAACTCAATCGTGTCCTCAAAACTGCGTTATATCCCATATTTATATATGGGATACATAAAAATGAAAAATTTTTTAATAATTCTTAATGCTTTTGAATCGCCTTTTTTGTCGATATTTAAAATTGCAAATCGTTTCGAATCGTTTCTTTTACTCAGGGTGTTGATCGTAGATTTGTTCTCGAGTCTAGTTTAGCGAAGTACTCGTATATTATTTAATCTAGTTTTATTATTTATGTTATCGGCGATTGTATATTAAAATTAATATCATTTATCATAATTATTTTATTTTATCGTTTTATATGTAATAAGTATTGTGTTAGTTAATATTTTGTGAATCAAATTTTGTGAGATATTATCGTTATTCTACTGTTTTTCCAGTTATTATTGTTTTTAGACAATACTCTAATATCAAGTTACTATGCTGTGTACTTATTATTTGTTTATGCTTAATTAAAAATGAATATTAATAATAATGAGACCGACACTTGAGGGTTGTACGCAACTACCTACTGACCCTCCGACATATATATATTAGGGTGACTTAAAAAAAAACCGACTATTGCATGATTTTAAATGCGAAGCATTAGAGTGTGCTTTACGATCAAAAAATTCTGTTTGCCTCTTTTTCGTTACTGCTTTTTACTGTTCCACTCTTGTTAGTCCACGGAGCTTAACGGACTTACACATCGTTGGATAGAGAATTTAATAAGGATTTATTCTATGACTTATAAAGAGCAACTTGATGTATTAGATAAATAAAAAAACATCAAAATGTAAAAAAAAATTTTTCTGTCAAGCAGTAAAAAGTATCTGTAACCCGTAAACACAAACTCGACAAAAAAAGCTACTATTTGCATTACTTTTTTTTTTAATTATTTTTGGGCCCAAGAAGTGTGTCATAAATGACCATCAAATTTGAGCCCGTTTAATTATAATTAATAAAAAGAACTTAACTAATTTTGTATATTTATACATGTTTTTTTTACATATTTTTTTTATCACACCAGTCGCGCCTGCGCAAATAATACATCTGACTATTTTATGGAACGAGATTTGAATTTCTAGTGTATAAAAAGGAAAAAAAAATTGTCCTTGAAACTTTTATCGTACATTTTTCTGTTTTTTTTTTTTGTGCAACTCTTTTTTTATATATATATATATTTTACACGGTCAAATGATCATTAAGAGTTTTCATCAGATGTCGACGTTTTGAGGTCCTAGGAAACTATTCTGACTATTTTCAGAAGGATGTCCGAGTGTCTGTATGTATGTATGTATGTATGTATGTATGTGTGTGTGTGTGTGTGTATGTGTGTGTGTGTGTTTGTGTGTGTGTGTGTGTGTGTAAACTTTTAATATCTTTTTAACGAAATGACCGATTAACATGTTTGAGGTGGCAATCAAAAGAGTTTGCTGCCCGTCAACTTTTTTGAAAATTTCAAATCGATCGATCAAATAGACTCTAAGATATGAAAGAAAAACAAATAAAAAAAAATTTTTTTTTTCATTTTTCAAATTTTTCAGAAATGGCTCGATCGATCAATTCCAAAATCTAATCAGCACAAGAATTCAATAAAACGCGTGGATTGCCGCCTCAGCCATCTTAATGGCTTTATTCGTTCGAGAAAAATCGATCGAGAAAGAAATGGTGAAAAACGGTTTTCTTCGATTATCTTCGAAGCGACTCACCCGATCAATCCCAAAATTTGATCAGCTCTAGAACTCAATGAAACGCGCCGATTGCCGCCTCAATTATCTCAATCGGTTTATTCGTTCGTCAGATATCGTGGTAGAAAGAAATGCTAAAAAACGGTTTTTTCCTAAAACAATAGCATACAACAGTATTTTCGAGCTCGAAAATGTATACACAACAATGTTTTCGAGCTTAAGGAGCTCGAAAACTGCGGGAAGTTTTGGGGCTGGCCCGCAGGGTCAACCGATAGACTGATTTTTTTTTTCGAGTCTTATAAAAATTTGTTGGTTCAAGATGTTTTAAAAAGTTTTGTTTCCATCAATCAGTTTGAAAAAATATTTTTAAGAGGTCGCTCACGAATTTTAAACATATCAAAAATTATCGTAATTCGGAATTTTTTGTTCTAAATTTATTCTTTCTCGTGGCAGCTATAGTTTATATTTGTAAAATAATGACTACGCTGAACATTTTAGCCCAAAATTTAAATATTAAAATAAAAGTGGGGAACGCTTCACGTATATACTCTCGTATGAATGTACACATAATTTCCTGCTTATCAGCATTATTTAATTAATGTATCCTCTTTTATTGAAATTTAAATTAGTACACTAAAGCTCTACTCACATTTATTTCAATGTCCATTCTACTTTCGTTTTCCGCCCTAATTTCAGTTTCTTCAGTTTCTTCATCTTCTTCAGTTTCTTCCGGTTCATTAGTAGTAGTTAGTGACAGCATATTATGAAAATGATTATCCGCCTCTTGAGAAGCGGCACGCAAAGCATTACTTTGGGAAGTCTGATAAATAAGTTTAATGGATTAACTTTTATTATTTAATTAAATTAAAAACCTTTTAAACGTTAAATTTTTCATTTAAAAAATTTCGTAAAAAGAATTGATGAAAATAAAATAAAATTAAATATAATAGTATATTACAAAATTTAGTGAGAAAGTTCTATTTACATTCCTAGGTGAGTAATATATTATTATTTATTTATTTATTTTTTTTTCATTATTCTACTGATAAGAACCATTTTATAAAAAATAATCTAACAATTTGTTGCTGTACAATTACACTGGGAGAAAAAACGGTTTTTCTGAACTACACGGAAAGAAATTTTTCGCGGATACCACTATGCTGTATGGTAGCAAGGATTTTTTTATTCATTAAAAAATTGTATGCATAGATGATTAGACTATACGGGAATGGTAACATTCACAATAGTCATGATGTATGAATCTATGTTAGTATGGGCATCAGGCCCATACTGCTTGGTGATATCCACAATGCTTTTGACCGATAACCCTATTCAATAATGTAAAACTACGTATGCTTATATTGCAGTAGTAACAAAGTTTATTGAAGTCTAAACATAGGTTATGTTTGGTCATAGTTTTTAATATATTATCTATAAGGATTATAAGATTAAACCCAATACTTATAAGTATAGAAATATATAAAATCATAATATTAATGATAAGTCTATGTTATTATATGATTAAATTATATGATTTTTTTTATTCCCGATTGAAATCAATTCATATTCATTTATTTATGATTTATTTTTTAATTTTATTAATTTACAGCATTATTGATATTAATAAAGACGAGCAACCTACATTCACTACGTGACTGTCCAAATATCTCTACTAAAGTCATAAAATACGCAGAAAAAAGGGACGTATTGCTACGAAAAATTTCAATTTGCACCAAGAAATTTTATGCATTATAAATTAATTACAAAAATTGTCTTGGGGCGAGAAAAGATTTTTTTGGTCAAGAAATAATTCCTTGCACCAAGAAATTTTTTTCTAGTCTTAAATAAATTTTTGTTTTCAATTTACAATGCAAAAAATTTTTTGGGGTAAGTAAAAATTTTCTTTAGACGAATAAAGATTTTTTGTGTCAATGAATACTTTTTTTTTCTATGCACACTTTTTTGGCTTTGAGAAGCTTCCAAAAAACTAAAACACTAAAAGGGAGTATAAAAATCTGTCATTATGGAATAAGTAACGCTATATAAATAATATAGCTATAAATTCAGTGACATTCAGCCGTATTTAGTGACAGAATAATTAAAGTATTAATTTATTTAAAAAAAAATAAATATGATCGTCTTTTTTCCCGCTTGATTTAAATGTGATTCGAATGATATAGATAAATCGATTTATCTCAATACTTGGCAATAAAAAAGAGTTTAAATTGTGAAAAGGCACATATTCAAGTCAAGACTTACCTAATGACACCAATTTCAATAACATTAACTAGTTCTATAATATAGATATGGCGGAAACAAAATTTTCCTTATTATCTTAATAATATAGATTATATAAAAAAATTATCAACTATATTTACGCAGTATTAATGATAATTCGATAGTCTATTGACTACTCCACAAGGATCTATTGTGAGTCAGCCTAGTGGCATTGCCATTTCTTCAATGTAGTATGGGACTCAAGCCCATACTGATCTAATCTATCCCGCTATACAGACATGTAAACTACGCAAAGATTTCTGTACTATACAGTATAGTAGATAACGCCATACTTATGGTATGTGCTGCAATACTACAATAAGAGTATGGCGATAAGTACCATACATTTCTTTCCGTGTAGTGAACAACAGTTTAATTAGAGTTCATAGTTGCCATCAACACATAATTTTTAACTTCCCGCTAAGAATATTATTAATTTTCAAAAATTCGGGAAGTTATTGGTTTCACCCCGATTTTCGAAAATCGAGTTTTCATTATATGTCGACGTTTTGAGGTCTTAGTAAGCTATTCTGACTATTTTCAGAAGGATGTCTGAGTGTCTGTATGTATGAGTGCGTGTGTGTGTGTGTGTGTGTTTGTGTATGGATGTAAACTCATATCTTTTTAATGAACTAACCGATTAAAATGTCTGAGGTAGCAATCAATAGAGTTTGTTGGCCGTCAACTTTTCCGAAAATTTCGAATCGATCGATCAAATAGACTCTAAGATATGGAAGAAAAACCAAAAAAAAAAAATTTTTTTCAGTTTTTTTCAAATTTTTCAGAAATGGCTCGATCGATCAATTCCAAAATCTAATCAGCACAAAAATTCAATAAAACGCGTCGACTGCCGCCTCAGCCATCTTAATAGGTTTATTCGTTCAAGAGAAATCGATCGAGAAAGAAATGGTGAAAAACGGTTTTTTCCGAAAACAATGGCATACAAAAGTATTTTCGAGCTCGAAGAGCTCAAAAATGTATGCACGACGATGTTTTCGAGCTCAAGGAGCTCGAAAACAGCGGGAAGTTTCAGGGCTGGCCCGCAGGGTCAACCGATAGACCGATTTTTTTTGTTAGTGTGATAAGAGATCTCTTATGAATCGATCTTATGAATCGATTTATACGTACCGGATTTTTAATCTCCTTTCCTGACTTCTTAGTCAATGTTATTTTCGGACTATATTGTGGAATTTTCTGCATCCTGATGCGTCTTTCGGCGCCTTATGTTTTGCGCAAATCATACGGATTATCTGAAAATTATAATTGACATTAAAATCACGAACTCATGAAATATACAGTAAAGCAAAAAATTGAAGGATCAGAAAAATATTATAAATTTTTTTAGTGATTTTTGCAATGCAATGTAACTTCGTGAAAAATAATCGCATCGAGATTTTAAAAAAATATTTTTAAAGCTCAAAATATATATATTTAATATCTTTCGATCAACATTTTTAAGAGCTAAATTTATTGCGCAATCATGAAAAATATCACGAGACCAAGATTTTTGTAATTTGTTTTTTCTTTGGAACGTTCCACGGGCAAAGAAACATTTTTTCAGAAAAGCAAATTCGTAGCTCAGCAAATTTATTCAGCTTTAATTTGCTTTTTTATCTGCCTTCTACGACAATTTGTCGTAGAGATGTTAGCCTTCAAATGATAATGGATGCTTTTGATGACAAAAATGACAAAAAATGCGTCAGACATTTTTCATTGCACCGTGTTTAAGATATCTTTAATATTTTTGCGTACTATGCTATGAACAAGACACATAAATCTCAACATAGATTTCTTGATATATGACCTTGCGAAAGACACATACGTAGAAAAAGACAGTAGCAGCTAGGGGTCTTGCTCAATATACTTACTCTCTAATCTTGCTCAAACACGTGTTACTATGGCATATTAATTTTATTAAGCATGATTTTGAACAAACATTTAAAAAACGCTTGCCTACTAATTATTTTTTATTTCTTGAATTCTCAAAGCTATATAGAAAACGTAACTTTTTTTAAACTCGAAGAGCCCGAAAAAAATATTGTATGGTAAATTGTACGTTCAAAATAAATTTGGAGAACTCAAGTCGCTCGAAAATAGCAAGAAGTTTTAGTGCTGGTCACAGGGTCAATCGGTTTTTAGATTTTTTTTTATCTAAATCAGCTGTTACTAAAAATATTTATTTGTTACATAAAAAATTTTTACTGTTTTGATTCTGTGTATAACTACAACAAGCATAATTCCGTTTGTGTCCTCGAGTATGAAAGAAAAAAGAATAGAAACTCACCTTAATGAAATAATTAGTTTAGTTTGACAAAAAATTACCATTTGTGTGTCGATGATTGATACCCCATTCAAATGCAATCCAATTTATCTCACGAACAAATCATCAAATTTTAAATCCTCAGCTATTATCGGTTTTACACCATTTTCATCAGTTTTATAAATAAATCGAGTTTCAACAATATGATAGCAGGAAGAATCCCGAGCGCTTGAGATTATTGCGTATTTATCCATGTTATTGATAATCGTATTCTATTATAAGTAAAAATAAAATATGTTTTTTTAGTCTAGTATCATTAATTTAAGATTATTGAGTTACACGAAAAGAAAATTCCAGTAAAATTTACGATGTTTTTATCGTAATCGTTGTGTATACTTTCATTAACATTAATTTTCAAATGTCTTATTTTAAAATTTACTATGATCACATCGTAATTCATACTAAAAAGCTTTAAACTTCGTGTTATTTGTCTGAAGTATTATTTCTGTAATGAAATTTCATATGCTACATCGCAAAAGTGATTTTAAAGGTAAAGTCCACCACTACAATAATCAATTGGAAAAATTACGATGTCAGCATCGTAAATTTAACAGAAATATAATTTCCGTGTAGCATAATCTAACGACGAATATACATTAGAATGAAGTCGATAACATAAAAATTATTTATTTTTTCCACCGTAAAGTACATTTTATGGTGTATAAAAAAAAACTAGCTTTTTGAACAAACAAAAATTTATGTCAATATTTTCAAGTGTCCTAATAATTTTTGAAATTAAAAATTATTGCCGTTCATCGAGCAGTTTTGAAATAATTGATTACGATTTTAAAAGATAAAGTAATTTACATATTTACAAAAAATTTACAAAAAAAATACACATCCAAAAAATTGAAAGAACAAGAAAATTTTATAAATTTTTTAGTGATTTTTTGAAGGCTGTATTTTCATGAAAAATTACCGTATCGAAAAAATAAAAAAAAGCAAATTGAAGCTTGAAATCTCTAGTTTAAAGATTTTCCAACAAAGAAATTTATCGAGCCACGGTTTTTACAGAATCATAAGAAATAGCTCGAGACAAAATTTTCTTACTTTTTTTGGTCTTGCTTTTTAGGTCTACGGGGCTGGGAAAATTGTTTTCGCAAAAGCCAATTCATGGCTCGTTTCGGAAATTTATTCAGCTACAATTTGCTATTTTTTTTTGTTTCTCTGTACGACAATTTTCTGCTGAGCTATCGGCCTTCAAATTAAAAAGGGTCCTATTGTCTTTGATTATCAATATCTCAGCAATTAGTGGTCGCACAGTAATTAAGAGGGCAGTTTAAAAGACTTGAATAAATCCCCTACAAGCTCCATTTTCGATTTAAAAAAAAAAAAAAATTTTTTTCCATCCTAAATATCAATCTGAAAAGCCCTTAAAAATGACCATTTTCTGGTTTTTTAGTCAACTCATCACTACTTTGCAAATATTGATGGAAAGGTTAATGTTGCCAGGTGATATTACAGCTTAATGTACCCCTAAAAACCCTGGAAATTTTCAGATTGATCCATTGAACCGTTTGTCCGGGCTAATTGCTCAAAATTTTACAAAACAATTAAAGGAACAAGTTTTGTTCCTTAATTTGTGTAATCATTACTATAATAAAAAAATTAATTTTTTTCGGATTTTTTATTCATTTATGCTTTAGTCATTCAACAAATGTAAGGTGAAGAGAAAAGAAGAAAAAAATTTCCAAAAAACGAGATAAAACAAGAATTTTTGCATCAAAAGTTTTAGCTATTATACTTTATAAAACATATTTTAAGCTGGAAAAAAATGTCTTCTAATTTTTCCTCTCTATTCCGATATAGGGTGGTCACAAAGAAATGATTTCGAAATTCTCTGATATATCCCGATTTTCCAGTAAAGTTTTTCATTTTTTTCCCTGATTCAGAAATTTTATTCCTACCATTAAGATATTCAAAGTGCAGAATAAAAAAATTTCAAGACCAGATCTGAAAGCTAGACATTTGAAGCCACAAGTTTCTTTTTGTTTTTGTTTCAATATTCATTAATTTTTGTGGCTAAGGTAAAAGACCCAGTTATTGACGGTGTCCCAGTTTTCAACACTTAACTTCATATACAAAACAAAAGAAAGTTGACTTAAATAGATAAATTAATTTGTTTTTAATATGGCAAAACTTATTCTCTACTTAATTAATAGTAATAATAAAAATAAAAAACAAAATACTGTAATGAAAAAAACTTTTTAAGCCCTGAGTAACTGTAGAAGCCATTTTTTAGTTTTAGTGTAAGCAGTTATTTACGGAAGAGCATTCCAGAATTGAATGCATTATCTTGTCACCATGTACTATACATACAGAAAATTTTTCAGTAAAAATTACCCAAAAAGTTTAATACTGTGAGGACTTGTGGTAAATATATAAATTTTTCCCATGTACATTGTAAAATATACCACTCGATAGCATGTAAATTAAGTGCAACTTCTACTAATAACGTTAGTAAAAGTTTAGTTACTGGCTAGATGTTCTTACAGTACCAAACTTTATGGATAATTTTTACTCAGAAATTCTCTGCTTGTAAAAATATAATAAAATATCGATGAATAGGTTAATCATCAACTGTAATTTAGTTTTGAATATTAATGTATCATATTGAATAGCACTTTATTATTAAAATGTGAATGGCAATAACTAGACTTAATTTTATATTGACCCTCAAATTCAATCATAATTTTCAATACTGGTGGAAATTCGTTTGCTTACGTGAATATTTATAAACATATTATATGACACAATTCGAATTGTTAGGTCTCAACTTACATAACTTAAATAATAATAAGTCATTTTTAAACACCAGTGTCAGAAACTAGGCTAATGTCGGAATGGGAAACTACAGAACAAAAAATTTTAGATCTCAGAAAATAAGAATCATCCCTAGTTGTCTGAATTATTTTGCTTTCGAGTATAAATTTTGGAACGAATCATTTTAAATTATATTGAATTAAAAAATAACGAAATACTATTTTATGATTTGAAATTACTTGAAATGATTTAAATTCTCGAATCATTTCAAATTAAATTGAATTAGAAAATAATATTGTAATTATTTTGAATAACTTCAAATTAGAATTTTATAATATGATGCAATATGAAATAATTTAGATTTTCAAATCATTTTAAATTAGATTTCTTAATCAGAGAGGTACCGTTTTTGGCCACTTTATGGCCAGTTATGGACACTTCATAAATATTATAATAAAGTAATTTTTACAAAACGCAATGACATAATTAATTTTTAAAATGTGTACAAAAATATTTCTATCATACTGTTAAAATGGTGATATTATTTTATAATTTTTCATTAATTAAAATAAATAACCACAAATGGTACTTCTTCTCTAGATCTTCAACCATCACTTCTTAACACATTAATTAAATTGTTAATTATCTACAAATAATTATTTTGTGTTTATGACCTTATCTCAAAATTCTAAACTTATTTATAAAATAATATTTATTTAAATTGAATTTTTTTTTTGGTTATCAGGGAATAATCTTAGCTGTTACTCTTAAAGTGTCAGAAACTGGGCCATTTTACTTAGTGTATTATAGAAAAATTTTTTAATTTTGAACTGTCGCAATTAAATTCTCGGATATTTAACGAAATCTCCTGACATTTTTATATTTTCCGGATGCATTAAATTTCCTGATAATTCCCAATATCCCCGGCTTGTGGGCACCCTGCAGGGGTCATGATCTAATCATGACTTAATGTATATTTAGAGAATAATAGATATCATATATATATATAGCTTTTTAAATTTTTTACATGTGCATATTTTTTTTTTTTTTCTTATAGTAGAATTACTAAAAAAAAAAAATTCAAAAATTTTTAATTGTCTTTCAACTTCAGGATCATAGTAAATAACGTAATCGGAAATAATAAAAATTCAATGAAATGATTTTTTTCATTAATTATTCTAAAAATTTGTCATAAAAAATTAAATTTACTTACCTTAAATTCGGTCTCGTCTGTAATGCGTATCTTTTATTATACGCTGAACGATAAATGAAAAATATTTATATTATAATAAAAATATTATGATTTCGGACAATGTATTATTATCAAAGTTAATAAATTAACGTTCATCAATAATCTAGTTTTGTTTATGATAAATACTTTCTTATTAATTATTAAATTTAATGAAAAATAGATATTTATATTAAGACTGACTTTGATACACGACACATTACGCCATTAGATTCGTCATTTGCATATCACATATAATATTCATAAATTATAATATACGATTGATGACGATTCAACACACAGGAAGGTTACCATGGAAACATAACAAATTTATTACGCCGATGCTCACCTATACACAGAACGAATTTCATGGAAACATGACAAACGTAATCCGCACTACGATACACAACATAAAAACTTTTGAGTGAGAGAGAGAGAAAACAAACTTCGGATAGTTCTAGAATATACTAGCTACATTGGCTTGACGCTTACAAACAATTGAGTATATATATATACTGAATTGTTTGTGCCGTTTATCGGAGGAATAAAAGGAAAATGCAGAAAATCATAACTGCTTTTCCTCCAAGTGAGTGTCCACCGATCCCACAGAACTGTTTCCAATTACAAGTAAGTTGGAATTACAATAATTATTTAAAAAATTGTATATATTTTTCTGTTCTTGTGGCCATTTTTGGCGTAAGGCAATCCATATATAGAGAAAAATGCAGGTGAAAATTAAAAAATAATTATAACCATAATTAAAAATGTGCTATATCATATAAAAAATCACAATCCGTAAAAAAAAAAAAAAAATCAATCCGTAAAAAAAAAATTACGATGATTAGTAGAAAATTAATTTTTTATTTCAATTATTACTATATAAATTTGGGTGTTTCAAAAGAAAAACAATTTTTTTTTATGGTATCCAAAAATTGAAAGAATAACTAAAAATAAAAACTTTGGTACCAATCTGAGCTCTTAATAATGATATTAAGGTTTGCCTCAGTACATTTTTCTATTTTCTATTTAAATAATACGGGAAAAAAAATTTTTTTTTCTTGGAATTTTCTAGCTCACAAACCAATCAATGAATTTTTATAGACAATAAATGATTTTGTAGGAAATTGAACGCTCTACAAAAAAAGTCTCCTATCATTTTTTAATAAATCCCACTCTTCAAAAGTTATTTAAGCTTCAAGTTAAATTTATAGAAAATTTTGAGATTTTTTTTCTTTTCCGGCAAAAGTATCAGTCTCATCAAAAAATGTCCTGGAAACTTTTTTGTAGATAATTTTATTATTAAGAAATTATTACGAATAAAGTTTTTTGAAATTCCGCATTATTCACAAGTTATTTTCATTTCAATGTCAAGCTCTTAAAAAAATAGATTTCTGATTGATTTTAAGAGCTTGACATTGAAATGCAAATAACTTGTGAACAATAAGGAAGTTCAAATTATAACGTATATCGTACTGAAATTTCGCCACGGAGACGCGGAACAGTCCAATATATCGTATGAGGTCGCCCACGCGTAATAAATAGATAATAATAAATGATTATAAATACCGAGATCAAATAAAATAATAAATATAAGTGTTCGGTAAATTATAAATAAAATACAGTTGTGCCTGAACCAGCTCCTCAGGCTGGGTTAGTGCACGAGGGCGCCAGTCCGTTTTTACAAAACGAACGAAAATAATAACAATTCAGGGGAGAAATCACGGGACAAAATTTTGAGCGAGAATGTATGTACCAAGCGGAAAGACAACCAAATAAATATAATGAATAAAATAATAAGGAATAATATTACTAAAATATATCCAGGAAATAAATAAACAAATACTGGCTATCACTGGATTTCTTTTACTAAATTATTCAATTCAAACATATTTATAAACGCAACAAATATTACAATACCAAGAATAATTTAATATTATCAATTCTCTATGATAAATTTTATTAAATAGAAATATGCTCAATTTACCCATATAATAATAATAAAAATCTTTTCTTTATTATAATAATAATAATAATCTTTTCTTTATTATAAGTTATTTACTCTGGGGAGAGATAGACACGGGAACTCAAAATTCATTTGGCAACACTGGGTTGCTTACCATTAAATTTCAACATAAATTTTACCCAGAGAAATAATAATGTAAATACTCAAATATAATTTTAAAATAAAACGTAAAATACTAGTACAAGACAAGGAGCCACATGCTATTCTTGTCTAATCCTTTAAGGAATTTATTCGACGCGTCTACGTGCATGTGCACTAAGCCCTGGGACACGCCGAATATTCAACTTATTATTACAACAATAACTCAGGTTCAATTATTGATCAATTATTTATCGCGATCAACTCTACCGAAGGTCCAGCGATAGCCGAGGCAACAAATGATAATACAATTGACTTACCGGCGTTGACAATAATTTACTTCTGGAAGTCTTCAGTTATAAACAATAGTATATACGTATAACAAAATATTAATTATCATCAAATCGACTTTATGTAATATTTGATTAATTTATACCGGCAACTGGGCCAGAACAATTTTACTTAAAATAAATCACGGACAACAACACGTCCTATCTTTACAAAATCCCGGTCCTCTCTGACTATTTCACGTCGTTTTTCCGAGGGATGGGTATCACTTACGTCTGATCCCCTCTAATGACCTCGGACCCGAAATTATCAATTAAAATAAAATATTAAAAATTGTCACACGACCTGAGTTATATCATGATAATAAATTAAATAATATTTCCCTTCAATAATTATAAACATAATAATTATTAACCTTTTTAACAATAAAATAATAACTATTTCAGTGAACCACGTGGCTGGAGAAAAATATGGATTTTTATCCCCACTATATCGACTTACTCTCCCTTCGATCGATATTTTCATGTATGTTCTACACACACACGTGTGCTACTGACTGAAATGAAAATATTGATCAAGTACATAATATTCAATACAATTATCAATACATGAATATAAACATAATAAACAATAATATCAGTAAATTCATAATTAAATGATTAATCAAATAATATAAATATTTAAATAATAATAAATTATTGCAAATAAATGCGCTTTATAGTAGCTAGGAGGTGTTGTTAAACTCACGGTGCGATAGGAAAGCGCGCGCAGCGATTCACGTTTGAATCGCTACGTGACAAAATAACTTTATGAGTAATAATTTGTAATGAATAAAATCATCTACAAAAAAGTTCCTACGACATTTTTCGATAAGACTGATACTATCGCCGGAAAAGTAAAAAAATGTCAAAATTTATTATAAATTTGACTTGAAGCTTAAAAAACTTGAACAGTGGGATTTATCAAAAAATGATGAGACTTTTTTTGTAGAGCGTTTAATTTCCAACAAAAACATTTATCGTGCATAAAAATCCGTTGATTGGTTTGTGAGTTAGATAATTCTAGAAAAAAAAAAATTTCTTTTCCCGTTTTATTCAAATGGAAAAGAGAAAAATGGACTGAGGCAAACCTTAATATCATTATTAAGAGCTCAGATTGGTACCAAAATTTTCATTTTTAGTTATACTTTCAATTTTTGGACACCATAAAAAAAAACATTTTTTTTTTTTTAACACCCTAATATATATTATAATTTCCACTTACCATAATGATTACAATCCTAAGTAGAGATAATTACTTAAAAAATTCGAAAATTGCTCACAACTTTAATAATTTTTATTTTAAGTCGTAATTTTTATGTTATTTAAACCTTAAACGCTTTTATCACACTAAATAAAAAGTAACATCATATCAACAAAAATTTTATTTTAAATTCTATAATAATTATCATTTGATATTAAAAATCAGGGCATCCGTTGGCCCTGATGTCCTGATTGAATATACTCATTGAAAAGTATTGAAAAAGATGAGAATTGAATTTTTTTGAATAGTTCCTATACCACAAGGTTTTCATCTGGATATAAAATTAATACTTTTCAATTATATTCAATCTGAAAATAATATAAGAATTTTTATATTTCCAAAGAATGGAAAAAGATTCAAATAAATTGTTATTTATAATTTTTCTGAATCCTCGCCAATATCAAAAAAAGGCCATTCGGCAGCCGAAATGGAAGGTAGATTTTTCAATTAATTGATATAAAAAAATAGTTTTATACATACATATCTTGTTAGTGTATAGTCATGATATGAAATTAGACTCGTTTTCTAGGAGTGAGGGTAAAAAAAGACAACGATTATTATTGATAGAGAACTTCAGATAGTTGATTTGACATAACATTATACAGGTAATGTACCAAACTAACCTTCACATAAATAAAGTATTGAAAATTTAATTAGTATGAGATCATAATTGTAATCGCTGTTACCATGACAAGCCCAGTTAAAAATAACAGTAATACTTTTATTTAAAATATAAAATAGCTGTGAAATTAACAGGTTATTTTGTTTACAATAAAATACACGTGACAAAATTGTATTATAATGGGAAATTCATAAGTTATGTGGAATGAAAACCATATTTTCAACATTTTTGATTTCATTAAAAAGTTCAAGGGTATCAAATTATTGAAAGAAATAGTCAAAACATAAAGCTTAAGGTCATTAATGCGAGATTATTAGTCAAGCTTTTCGATACTTTTTACGGAATTTGTGTATAAATATTAGTTTTGAAGTTATATGAGCTTTAGCGTTGATTAAAAACTGATTTTTACGAAAAATCATGAAAATTTCAAACAGCCATAATTTCAAAACTATTCGAGGAATTCAGCCCATCTTCGCACCTGATCAAGGTAATCGCCTATAGAATAAGTGTAAAAAATTTCATCAAGATCCGATAAGAACTGTGGGTGCTATCGTAATGACAAGACAAGTGATAATCATTGGGAGTAGAGGTACATTTGATACATTATAAGTAATAAAAGAAATAATTCTAAAATATAAAATAGCAGTGAAATTTACAGGTTAATTTGTGCACAATAAAATTCAACTGAGAAAACTGGATTATAATGGAACAAGCATAAGTTCTGTGGACTGAAAACCATATTTTCAACATTTTTTGATTCCATTAAAATTTTCAAGGCTATGAAATTATTGGAAGAAATGGTCAAAATATAAAGTTTGAGGTCATAAATTAAAGCTTATTAGTCACGCTTTAAAATACTTTTTGCAGAAATTATCTATGAGTTGTAGTTTTAAAGTTATATGGACTTGAAAGTGATTAAAAATTGATTTTTTCGAAAAATCGTTGAAATTTCAGACAGCCATAACTTCTAAACTAATCGACCGAATCAGCCCATCTTCGAACTTAACCGTGGTAATCACACATAGAATAAATGTAGGAAATTTCATTAAGATCGGATAAGAATTGTAGACGCAATCGTGTCCTCAAAAGTCGGTGCTATGACATAATATATATATATATATATATATATATATATATATATATATATATATATATATATATACATACATATATAAATTTTTCAACGAGTGGTATTTTTGAACTCTACTCAACTAATTATGATAGTTTATGACGAAAAACCTTGTAAAATCGACCATGAGGACAAATACAATAGTTAGATTTTAAAAAAAATCTACCTAAAAAGGTTTCGAATTTTAGGGTCACGTTTGGGATTGAAAAAAATTAAAATGAATTGACAGTTTTTAATCTTTCTGAATCCTTCTCAATACCAAAATAGTTTAATATTTCGGATCAAGTGTAGTGAAAATCGTCGATTTTCTTAGCGAGAAGTTAAAAAATCTGGACGTCGGTTGGTCCTGTGGACCAGTTCCAAAACTTCACGCTGTTTTCGAGCTCAAGGAGCTCGAAAACATCAGTGTAGATATATTTTCGAGCTCTCCGAACTCGAAAGTGCTATTACATGCAATTATTGTTTTATGATCTTTTCAAACTCGAACGAGTGATGTTTTATGCTGAGGTTTGAATGTAATACGAAACTATCTCCTATTACACTTCCTTCGTCTTTTCTCAACTTAAACCAAATGCCTTCGTTTGACTATCGAAAGCTTTTTTAATTACTACCTCTCTCAGTAAAAAAATTATTGTTTCATATTTTTTATACTTACATATGTATGTGTAATATGTATTTTTATATTGCACACCTCAAGCGCGAAAGCGCTGTGGGTGCTTTATGATCGCTCGAAATTTTTTGCCTCATTCACTCACATTAAATTATCTCTAGACTTTTTCGATTACACTAAAATCGGTCAAATTTTATACTAACACAAAGACAATTTATTAAAGAATAATTTCGAACCAATATTAAGTCGATTAATTATTCCATTAAATAAATATAAATTATTTTAATCCCAGTGACACGAGTTGTTAATTGTCGTGTATGGAACTTAGTAAACCAAATAACTCTCGATAGGAACAATTAATCGGTCTAAATTTTTTTTTTATTATCTTTGTATTTTTGATCACAAGAACACTATTGAAAATTACTGTCTAAATCCTTTTAGTTTAATTGTAATTAATTAGAAACGGAAAACTGATTATTCACGAAAAGTTTAGCGGCCATTTTTATTTTTACTATTGTTATTATTACAAAAGTAAATTTTTTTTTCTTTATTTCTCCCCATCAACTACTGGTAGCAGCACTAGCGTAAAACAGTAGGTTTGAAAAAAAAGAGCGACATCTACAACAAAAATGCGGGATATTTAGAAAAAATTAAAAAAAAAAAATTAAACTGGAATCAAGAAATAAAAAAATCAAATTAATGATTCAAAAGTTGAATAAAAATTCATAATAAAAAAAAATAAAAATAATGATCAAAAATAATATGAGCGATTGAGGTGTGCAATTTTGGATTTTCCAATATTTTTTTTCTTCTTATACATTATATATGTTTTCAGCGATAATTTCGTTAAACACTACTAAAATGTTGGATGAAACAGCGATTTTCACAATTTTAAGATGTTTAATTGGATTTATTTAGAAAACTACTCGTTCTACGGTAATGTCTTACATAACTTTTTTTGTAGGTAATAAAATTTCCTATAAATAAGTCTTATACAATTTGATCGTTAAGTTTGTGGTTTATGAGTAAAATAGAAAAAACCATGAAATTCGAGAAAAAATTGGCTTTAAGATTGTTTACTGGTGAGGCCGGTTACAAAACATAAATTAGCTACAGGCGCTTTTAAAAAAGAAAGATTCCTCTGTAATTTCCGCCTATGGCCGATCAAATATCTTGAAATGCCGCGAAGCTATAGATAATCGAAATAAAAAAAATAAAATTTACGTGTTAATTAAATGGGAAAATTTCAAATTCATTAAGCGAGTACTTAAAATCAAAATTAAGAGCTTATCTTTGGTGAGAATTTTTGTTTCAATGTGTACAATGATATTTTGACACGGTACTTGGAACAAAACAATAGTCACCTCAAACGAAGCACCCTAATACTCATAATATATTATCAAATTCATATAATAACAAAAATAAATTTGATGCTCTTTTCGCAAGAAATTGATAATTAATAATAATAAAATAAATATTTTAAAAGGATTTCTTGAACCAAGAAATTCTTGTTTGGACATTATTGCACATCTCAAGCGCAAAAGCGCTAAGGGTGCTTTATGATCGCTCTAAATTTTATTTTATTTTCTCAATGTAGAGACGTTTTTTTTTTTTTTTTGTTAATTAAAGTTATAAATAAAGGAGTTTTTTCCATACGTCGTCATTTTATCATTTTTTTTTATCCAAACCAGACATTGAAAAAATCCATTTGTTTATAACTTTAGTTAACAAAAAAAAAAAAAAAACGTCTCTGAACGATATGATAGAAATTCATTTCGAAAAAAATGCTGTCGATCGGTTGTATCGACATTTTATCGATTCTTTGTATCCAAACCGGACTCTGAAAAAATTCATTTGTTTATAACTTAAATTAACAAAAAAAAAACAAAAAAAAAGGAATACGTCTCTAGACGATACGACAGAAATTGGTTTCAAAGAAAAAATGCCGTCGATTGGTCGGCTGCCCAATTTCAAAACACAGTAAGCGACAAATTTTTCAAAATCGATTTTTTAGTATTTTTAGTTCTAGTGGAGTCTTCTGGACATGATTCAATACATATTTAAGAAAAATTATTTTTGTCAGTTTCTGTGTTTTGAAATTGGGCAGCCGTGGTGGTATCGACATTTTGTCGTTTTTTTTTCTTTCATTGTCAATGTAAAAAAACTTGAAAAATTTCAGCCTATCAAGCATCTAACGCGATTTTGCGAAGAGAGAGCGCGCGCGATAGGCATTTGCTCGTTCGAGAGGGAGAGGTCCGAGCGCCTGGCTCGTTTTTTCATCATTTCTCACGAAATATTTGAAATATAAAAAAACACTATGATACCTTTTTTGTGTATTTTTTCGTTTTGAACATTTCGTTTCCAATAAACTGCCCCAACAAACCAACCGTTCGGGAGGTATTTCGATTTAAACAATTAAATTTTTATTAACAAATGCTTGCACCACTTTTGAACAAAATGGACTCGATTTTCGTGATCCTTGGCCCATAAACCGTAAGAAAAAGTTAGGTCCAGCTTTGGCCAACAAAATGTATACGGGCTCTCTTTTTCAGCCGAAAGACTAATTCAATACTTTTGAATTCTCCATCAAAATTGAAAAAAATTCAAATAATAAAAAATTTAAACCCGTTCAATAGTTCCGAATTCCACTTTGCAATTGAAAGGTATTCAAATAATAAGAGGTTGAATTCTTTTCAATATTTATCAATTCCACTTTGGAATTGGAAGGTATTGAAATGATGAAAGATTGAATTCTTTTCAGTACTTTTGAATTCCATTATAAGAATTAGAAAGTATTCAAATGATCGAAATTTCAATTACATTTAATATTTTTCAAAATCACCGTATGGATTGAAAAGAATTGAAATAATTTTCAATACTTTTCAATGAGTATATGTAATCAGGGTGGCCAGCCCCAAAATTTCCCGCTGTTTTCGAGCTCCAGGAGCTTGAAAACATCAGTGTAAATACATTTTCGAGCTTTTCAAGCTCGAAAAAACTCTTGCCTGTGATTGTTTTTAATGAGCATTCCAAGCTCAAACAAGTTCCATTTTATATTAAAATTTGAAAATTTATGAATTAAAAATTATTGATAGGCAAGCATTTCTTCAATTTTGATTCCCAATTATGTTCAATAAAATAAATGTATTCAAGAAGAAATCAACTTGAGTGATTAAAATTAAAATTTAAATGAGTTTTGACTCAAATTTTTTTTTGTTTATGATATAATTTAAACTAAAGAATGAAGTACAATATTTTATATGGTGATTAAAAAAGAACATAAAGACGAAGAGTGAAGTTGGCATGATTTTGAACACATTTTAGCACATCATAGGATGATTTATCTAGAAAATGTAACATAAAATCTTATTTTTTAAACATTTCGACGCCGATACCCTGTGAAAATTTTCCCTTAATTTTTACTTTTCATGGGTATCATTTTTTACTATGGTGCATATTACTAGTAAACCTTATTTACTCACTACTATATTTTACAGTGACACATCGTAATTTTAATGATAAATGAGGTTAGCTACATTATATGAAAAAAAAAAATAGAAGGTACCATAGTAAAATGAATTAAGGCGCCAATTTAAAAATTAACATGCGCACTATAGCAAAATACGTTAGGGCAACAATTTGAAAAATAAATAGTCTCCCTGTAAACAAAAATTTACAGGTAAGGTAAAAGACCTAGTACCCGATTAGGAAACTAGTACTCGATCACTCCATGCGTTAATATATCTATATTTATTTATTTATTCATTTAGTAACATGAAGAAAATATAGATATAAATACATGGCTGATTAGGTACTAGCTCCCTGATCGGATAGTACGCGAGACTCTTTATTTTTTAATTTATTTTATTACAGATAATTCAAGTTATTACAGAAAATAAAATATGAAATGTTAGAACCAGTTTAAATGCTGTTAGACTTTGGAATTATTTAGTTAAAATTTATTAATTAATCATTAGAAAACAATTTTTATTGTTTTTAAAAAATGAAAACAATTTGGAACAAAATGTTATTTTATTACTTATACACTACTGGAGAAAATTGAAGGATCAAAAAAAAAATTCCAAATTTTTTTTTTTTTTTTTTGGTCTACGGGCGTGGGAAAAATTTTTTTGTCATATCAACCGCGGAAGTTGAATTTTCGAGTAACATGCAGAGGGCACAAAGTATACGATTTCTGGCAACCTATAGTTTAGTTAACTTTCCTCGAACTAGTATCGAAAAGTAACTTCTCTCTCTCTATCTGTCTCTACATTCCTACACGACTACTAAAATACGCCATAGATGAGTCGAATTATCTTTTAATTCGACAAACGTCCGCTAGGTGGAACTTATAAATTAAATAAACAGTAATTAAACATTTTTGACTGTTTCTCTCGCAAATTTAACTTCCGCTGTCGATATGACAAAAAATTTTGTTTGGTACTTTATGCTCAAAGGTAGGAACCCTGACAGACTTTAAGTGCAGGCACGCGTTTGAGGCTATGGATACATTCTCATCAAGACCTCGTACTGTATCCGGTCTTGCTAAGAATGCGCCCATAGCCTCAAACTCGTGACGTCACTACAAGCCGTCAGAATCCCTACCGTTCCGCATACGTATTGAAAATAACTATTTTCGCTTAACCACTATGAGGATCGCATACCTGTATCATTAAAAAAGGCCATTCGGTAGCCGAAATGGAAGTAGATTACTCATTATGTGATTATTTCAACCTCTCAAATAAACATTAATAACAAAATAAATTTTTTTTTGACATTCTCAGAGATTCACAAGGTTATAAAGCAAAGAAAAATTGTCAAACAATTTAAAGTTAAATGCAAAAAAATTTAAGAATTGAAATTAGAAAATAATAAAAATTATTGGAATGGTAAGTTGAATAACAAAAATTGAAGTTAAAAAGAATCGATTTATCAACGAATAAGTATTCTGTGTTTTTTACTATAAGATTAATAGTTAATACAAAACTAAATAAAATTATTTGAGTTGGAATTTCAATTATAATAGATCTAAGTGTCACACTTGAAATCAGTCATGAACACTGTCAATAAAACAAAATTAAATTTACACACTTGAATTGAGATATTTAGACTTTATGAGATTTACACCGCAATAATATGAATTCAATCAATTTCATAAATTTGCTGATAAAGACAGTAGTTAGGATTCGATGAAATTTATTAGAAGTAGGAGAACCAATGCAATAGCAAAATTTCATTTAATGAGTCGTAAGATAAGAAATTTCATTGGTCTAGACACATATATAGACATGAAAATGAAAGCTTATTTGAAGGGCTTTCAGATAAAATTTATAGAAAGTCGATAAGTTATAATATGTAAAAAATATTGAAGAAAGAATAAGTAAAAATATGAATTTTTGACATTTTGAAAATTTTGGAATGCTATAACTTCTAAACTAATCGACCGATTGAGCTCATTTTTCAACTCGTTTAAGGTAGTAACCTACAGAATATGTATGCCAAGTTTCAAAGCGATCGGTTTAGAACTGTGGCAATAATCAGTCACAACCTGCATAAAATTAGTTTTTATAATATTTTGTAAATTTTTAAAACCATTTTTCTATTCGAAAAAGTAGTCGAATCGAAGAGCTGCATAGTGAAAATTGAGGGCAATCGAGCGAGCTTTCAGATAAAACAAACGTAAATAGTCTATCTCTTTTCATTTAAAAGATACATCCAGTTAAATCGGTGAAATTTTTTTTTTTTTCGAAAATTTTACAAAATTTCAATTACCCATAACTTCTAAGCTTATTGGCCGAATTGGCTCATCTTCGAACTCATCCAAGGTGATCGCCCATTTAATAAGTATACTAAGTTTCATTACGATCGGTGTAGAATTGTGGACGTTATCGTTGGAGAACGGCGCGTTATATTATATATATATATATATATATATATATATATATATATATATATATATATAGACTGTTTCAAAAAAAAAACTATTTTTTTTTCTTCATTATATCGAAAATATTGTTGGAAATGACGAAAAAAAAATACTGTGAAAGTTTGAGCTCTCAATATTAATATTAACAACTGCCGCATCGCAATTTTCTATTTCTCGTTTAAATAACATGGGAAAATTTATTTTTTAAGCTTTGGAATTTTGTAGCTCATGGTGGGACCAATACTTTCAAATGTTCAAGACATGTCCTTATGGGAAACTTGACGCTCTACAAAAAAGGTCTCTTTAAATTTTTCGATATTTTTATTTCTTCAAAATTTATTCGAAGTTAAAGTTAGATTGATAATAAATTTTTACATTTTTTAAATTTTTTGACGCAACCATCAAATTTATGGGAAAATTTTATGGGACATTTTTTGTAGAGCATTTTATTTCCTATAACTTATCTTAAAGAAAATTTTCGATACTTCTCACAAGTCGTAAGTTATTTGCAATTAACTGAAAATTTTCTTAAATAATCTAAATTTTGTTGCTTAAAATCAATTATATTATTCGAATTATTTGAATTTAAGTCAAAAATTTATGTTTTTATTATAATTCAATTAATTTTAATTGTTAAATAAAAAGATTTTTCATGATACCAACATGGAAACTTGAAGTTTGTGGCTCTACAGCCCGTCGAATCAAGCTAATTTCAAGCCAATGCTGCAAACAACTGCTAGCGAATGCGTAATTAAAAAAAACCTTCATACAGCGGGCAAAAACATTCGTGTTTCATCCCTTGGGAAGAAACACAATTGTTTCTGCCCGGTGTCAGTTATTTTTAATGTTCATTTGCAGCCTTATTACTCTCATTTGTTTATTTGTCACTTCAGTTTATTCATTTTGTTTTTTAACTGCCAGTTTTAATTAACCAAAAAAAATTACTAAAAAATGAGTGAAAATAATATTTTTGTCTTATTTACTATTTAATAAGTGACTGTAAAGTACATATTTCTCATTCTCTATCAGTTCTCCGCATCATCGGCTTGAAATTAACTTGTTTCTTACTGGCTGCTGACACTGAATCTTGAAGTTCCGATGAAGGTAATCATGAAAAATATAGTGTGTAACTCAGAATAAAACACGATTTCAGACTAGGGTGAGGTTGGCTGCCCGAGCCGCAAGCGAGGGCTGACATCACCCGCAGTCTGAAATCGTCTTGTTTCATCCCTTGTCCCACAATATAATATTTATTACAGTTGGGGAATTTTTTTCTATATTCACTTATAACTTGCAATTAAGTTGAGAATAATTCCTTACAAGTATACGCCACTCACAGTTACTAAATGCTTAACAATGCGAAAATATATTACACGCGGAGAATTTTATGATATTTTTTACATCAAAAATTTATAGAAAAATGACTATATCATAGTTACACGAGGACAGTATAAAATTATTGAAGAAATTACGATAACGTAGAAATTTTTAAAATACATCGAACAGAATTTACAAGGTGCATTGTAATTTTGACAAAGCAACAGATTAAGAAATTTAAATTTCTTGGATAAAATTAAATCTGTTGCTTTGTCAAAATTACAATGCACCTTGTAAATTCTGTTTGATGTATTTTAAAAATTTCTACGTTATCGGTAATTTGTTCAATAATTCCATACTGTCCTCATGTTACTATGATATAGTAATATTTCTATAAATTTTTTATGTAAAAAATACTATAAAATTCTCTGCGTGTACTCAAATTAAAAAAGCTCGGCATTTATCTAGTTCTTGGATAAGCGCAGCGTTAAAGCACATTAAATCTAGATAGAGGGGGCGTGCTTAATAGCATTTTAATTTGATACGGATAGTAGTGTCATATTAAGTATATCATATATACAAAATGTTTATGTTCATTTTTGTGGATCGGTTGTCTTGATCTTGAAATGATTTCCAAGAATCAGATAATATAAATTGGCACGCTTTGTTTGAAAAAAGGGAATACTTTTTCTGTAATTAATTGAATTATAATAAAAACATAAATTTTTGACTAAAACTCTAATAATTCGAATAATATAATTGATTTTAAGCAACAAAATTTAGATTATTCAAGAATATTTTCAGTGAATTGCAAATAACTTACGACTTGTGAGAAATATCGAAAATTTGCTTTGAGATAAGTTATAGGAAATCAAATGCTCTACAAGAAATTTCCTATAAAATTTTCTTATAAATTTGATGGTTGCGTCAAAAAATTTAAAAAATGTAAAAATTAATCATCAATCTAACTTTAACTTTGAATCACTTTTGAAGAAATAAAAATATCGAAAAATTTAAAGAGACCTATTTTGTAGAGCGTCAAGTTTCCCATAAGGACATGTCTTGAACATTTGAAAGTATTGGTCCCACCATGAGCTACAAAATTCCAAAGCTTAAAAAATAAATTTTCCCATGTTATTTAAACGGGAAATAGAAAATTGCGATGCGGCAGTTGTTAATATAAATATTAAGAGCTCAAACTTTCACAGTATTTTTTTTTTTCGTCATTTCCAACAATATTTTCGATATAATGAAGAAAAAAAAATAGTTGTTTTTTTGAAATAGTCATATATATATATAAACTTTTGAACCAGACGTATTTTCTGACTCAGCTCGTCGAGCTGAGTTGAGAGGTAGCAAAATTTTTCGAAAATTCCATTATGAGGACAAATACAATAGTTAGATTTCTATAAAATCTACTAATAAATATACTAAATAATGGATGCTGATTTTTTCCTGTATAATTGGTGTATCTTAACAATGTATTAATCCATATTTTACTTATTTCTTTCAGAATGACAGCCAAGTAAAGATAAATTCTAATCATGATAATAATAATGATGATAACGATGACGATGATCAAGATTCTGGTAATAATCATGATCATAATAATTATAATGATGATGATATTGAAGGTTGTGGTGATAATAATGCTGATGATCATGATGATGATGATGATACTGTTGCTAATGATAATGATGATGATACTGCTGCTGCTGCTGATAATGATGATGCTGCTACTGCTACTAATGATGATGATGACGATGATGACGATGATGATGATGATAATGATGATAACGTTAGTGGTAGTGCTTATTATCAAGATTGCCAAGGTAATGAAATTCTTAACGTTCCATTCGTTAGTGTCAAAAGTATAACCGATTCTAATATTCCCTTAATTGCTAAACGCTATATGACTGTTAAAGATCATTTATTGTCTGCGATCGCTACGTCTGTTAGACATCGTTTAACTTTTGAGGCAACTCTTGATCAATTAAAGTGGTTAAAATCAATGTATTATGATAATTCAATACCAAAAAACAAAGAACAATTTTGGAAATCTCTCGGCCGTAATGACAATTGCTCAATACGTCACTACTATTGCCGAAAATGTCGTGGAGATTTAGGTGAAAAGTGTAAAGAAACTGGCAAATTATTAAAGGAATGTCCTTGTAAAGCCTGTGGACCTAATGATAAACTAGAACGTAATTTAGGTTACTTCATATGTATAAGCTTAAGTACACAAATCAAAGAACTACTAGCTATCCCGAACATCAGTGAATCATTAAAATATCGATTCAACAGAACAAAAAGAGATCGTGATGCTTATGAAGATATATATGATGGACAAGAATATAAATCTTTGTGTTTGGCTGGAAAATTTCTAGAAAACTGGTACAATTTTTCTTTCACTATTAATACCGATGGTTGCCAAACAGCTAAATCGTCAACTTGCAGTGCATGGCCAGTTTATGTCGAAATTAACGAACTGCCTCCGCATATGCGAAAAAAACATATGCTTCTTGCAGCGATTTACGTAGACACGCAGCATCCAATAATGACCAATTTTTTAAGACCGGTTACAGCTGAACTGCAAGAACTTTATACTACTGGTATTAAATGGAAGCCTTCTGACACATTGGAGATAACATCAAAATTTATAGTAACTACGTGTAGCCTCGATGCGCCAGCTCGAGCATCTGTGACGGACATGACACAATACAATGGAAAAAATGGATGTTTATGGTGTTACGCTAGTGGTCAAAGTTTAGGACCTGGTAAATTTGTGTATCCTTTGAGTCAATGCTACAAAAAAGAACGGACTGATGCAGAGATTCGTAATGATATGTTGCATGTTTCTAACACGGGTGAGATGCGACACGGAATAAAAAAGGTTTCACCCTTGGTGGCTTTACCATTATTTAATATTTGCAAAGGAGTTGTTGTTGAAGCAATGCATGCTGTCTTTCTTGGAGTAATTCAACGGCATACTCGATTACTTCTCACGAACCCAAAGACTAAGACAAAAAAACATCCATATTACATTGGAAGTCCCGCCCAAAAGAGAATAATAGATAAGTATTTATTAGGTATTAAACCTCCATCGTGTTGATCACGAAAACCAAGGTCTATATCTACCTACCAAAAATGGAAAGCATCGGAATGGAGAAATTGGCTGGATTATGCTCCAGTATGCTTGCAAAAAGTATTGCCTGCCAAGTACGTCAATCACTTGGCACTTTTATCAGAAGCTATTTATTATTTGAATAGTGATTGTATAACATCAGCTGATCTAGATGGTAGTGAAATGTTATTGAAAAAATATGTAAGACTTTTTCAAAAATATTTTGGTTTGGTTAATATGACGTCCAACATGCATTCAATTACACATTTAGTGAAAGTTGTACGGAATTGGGGTCCAATTTGGGCGCATGAAGCTTTCATTTTTGAAGCATGGAATAAAAAAATCATGGACTTCGTAACCAGTTCATTTGCTCAGACTGACCAAATTGCAACACGTTTTCTTCTAAAAAAATTTCTAATTACAACTTTGTATGATGATACAGTATCTTCAGAAACTAAAACATTCATTGCTAAGCAAATAAAAATATCGATTGAAAATGACGGTAGTAGAATTAAACATAAGTTGACTGGTTTAGGAAAACGAGTAACGCGTTTACCTTCTGAAGATGAACGCGCTGCATTAACTGCGGCTGGTTATGAACCTGTGAGTATGAAGTATTATAAAAAAATGAAATTGAATGGAGTTAAATATAGATGTGAATCAGAGAAGGATTTGAAATTTTGTGACTCTACTATTTGTGATGGCAATGGAATTTTCGGTACTATAATTACAATAGTTCAATTTGAAAATAGTAATGAAACTATC
This sequence comes from Microplitis deprimator, assembly GCA_964016945.1. Classification (NCBI taxonomy): domain Eukaryota; kingdom Metazoa; phylum Arthropoda; class Insecta; order Hymenoptera; family Braconidae; genus Microplitis; species Microplitis deprimator. The sequence continues at coordinate 20,572,856 of OZ024706.1, read as the reverse complement.
GGTGGTATTTTTATTAAGCGTATACAGCATGCAAGATATGCATTCAGTACTCAATACATTAGTGAAGCAACTCCGTCAAATGATTTAATATTTATTAGAGAAGGGCCGTTTATTAAACCTGCTATTCGAATTTATACCAGGGAGAACTTATATGTTATAAAACAAACAAATTGTTGGGAAACAGATTGAAATCATTTCATAACAGTAATGTATTCTCATGGTGGCCACATTTGTGGAAAACTTAAAAAGGTCAGGGAATTATAAATATACTGGAAAAGTCAGAGAATTTTGTCACAAAGCTAGAATAAGTTTTACTTTCTTTTTGTTTTAGGCTGAAAAAATACGATACATTTTTTTTTTATGAAACTGCTCAGAAAGTGGCGTGGCATGAATGTGATTGGGATACTATCTTTAAAAAAAAATTAGTGAAAATTGATTTCAATAGCGAAAAAATGAAGCAGTTAGAATTAATAAGGCTTTGAGAAAAAAAGTATCTGTAGAAACCAATCGTCAAGATCTTCAAGCTATTAACAGGCATATTGACAATTTAAAATACCAAAAACATTAAAAATATAGACATGTATTGTACCATAAGTCTCACTATATTTATTATTTGCGTACTTTATTCATATTTCATTAATATTCTATAAAACGTTCTATTTATGAAATTAATTCTAATGAAAATGATAAACTTAATCATAAAAATATAATGATCTTTTTTAATTTTTGAGCAAGTCTGCTCTCAAGATCGATAGATAGTAGTGTCTTTCTTTACATACGTGTCTTGCTGCAGATAACTTGTGACCCTCTTTAATAGTATGCCTAGTGCAAGTCTTGCACAAGAAATTCGTGCCAGATTATAACTCAATTCTGGAGAAAGACTATAGTTGAAAATACCTGCACATGGCTTGCTCAAGATATGCTCATGGCTCAAAACTGACCTTAAGTTTTTTGCAGATCCTGAGAAAGCCATGCATAAATATCTACTGTATCTTATTGGTGCAAGAAATGCATCAGACACTGTTTCATTGCACATTTTTAAGATATCTTTAATATTCTTGGGTACAATATCTTGAACATGTCTCACACAAATCTTGATGTCTACATACGTAGAAAAAGACAATAGCAGCTAGGGGTCTTGCTTAAGATACTTCAGAATCTTGCTCAAATATGTGTTACCAGGGTATTTTATTACAGAGTAAGGGATATAAAAACATAGATTAAAATCAAAACTGAAAAATTATTTATTTAATGAATGAAAAGAAGCTTGATGAAGAAGTCTGAAATTGACAAATAAAATAAAGTTTCATTCAAAGACAATGATTGATTATTTATTAAACTGACTTATGCCATTTTATTTTGAATTAAATAAATATTTCCAATGATTTGCTATTACTATATATGGTCAGGAAATTTGTGAATTGTTTGACTGGGATGCCTGAAAAAGTCAGGTAATTCCAGTGTCTAAATTCTGTGGTCACCATGATTCTTATTCAGTTCCTCATCAATTAGTTAATTTTATGATACATATTGTTCTCTACAAAGATATTCGAGTAGCCGGATTTATAAAATCGGTACCTTCTAAGAATAAATAATTTGTTTGATGTTTTTGATTTCGTGATATATTCAGTATTAAATCCATATCTTAAAATGCTTGAAGCATTTTATAAAAATCAGTCAATTCTTCATAATTATTAAAGAACTGTATTATTGTTTTTGTGGTTTTAAATTTCGTAATGTCTTAGAATATTTTAGAGTTACAAAATTGATTAAATTATTCTTTTTTGCACTTTTATTTAACACAATTTAATATCAATTTTCAGTAATATTTTATAAAGATAGGTTTATAACCATCTACTTTAGATGCAGCAAGGTTTCTCTATTTAGTTTACGTGTAATTGATTTCGCTAAACTATCAACTTATCAATTTCAAATTCTGTTCCTTTTTCAATGGAAATTCTTATTGTTTTGTTATGAAATTTTTGTTTGTAATTTTATTGAATTATTATACATTGAAAAACATTGAAATTTTCGTGTGAAAAAACGGGTTGCAATGAGATCAACCTGAGATTCGTAGCTTGTTATAGAATCTATTACGTTTTCATTTCGTAACTCCAAAATAAACGCTGAGTGAGACTATAGTAGATTTCAATTGATTACTGTTTTAAAACGATGAGTCAGTAAATAATGTCATTAAATGTCATAGTTTCCATTCCAAAAAATGTTTAGAAAAACATCACATATTTTTTAGAACAATATTTTTAACACGATCCTGTTGAGCTAAGATGACTTGAGGATCACTATTCATGTAATGCATTGCTACTATTAAAAGTCCAATATGATTAGCATATCTCTCATGTTTTACTTTTTCTAAACGTATTATAGCATAATCAAGTCAATCTTCATACATGCCACTATTTATAAGTAGTAATAGGTTTAAATTTCCTTGATCAATAAGATGGTGGTTTGATAAGTAATGAACAGCTACCTATTTATTATTCTTTCATTATCGGATTTGCCAATTTAACAAGTATCGTACGATAGGAAAAGCATTGTTGTATGTTGTTCAATAACTCCTAAAAGGATTAGATGCATGAACTCGATATCACTTTTAAATATATTAAATAATGGAAGTAACAACAATAAAAAATATTTTTTAAACCATGTTACATACTTTTTACTTTGTTAAATATGCGCCATATTCGCACGTCTTTCAGCATCTGATTAATCTTCTTTGAAATCTTAATTTGTAGAATATACAAATTTATCATGAATGAAACTTTAACCAACTGGGTATCAGTATAAATATCTATTTTGTCTATTAGATTACTGTATAGGTATTACACATGCAAAAGAAACCTAATCTACTCGTAGATACTACAAATATTGAAACTACTTCTATTGAGTTTTTTGGTTTAGACGTGATACCAGACGTATAAAGCTTTCGCATTTCAATTCCAAACGAGCGTAAAAAATGGTTCATTAATGTTAAGTATTAACATAAACTACTGCAAGAAGCACGTTTTTTACTCGTATGGATATTCATTAATTTAATCATAATATGGTAATACACTCATGTTAGACAAATTTAGTTCAAAGTATTTATCTGTATTAGATATTGACGGGAAATTGTGTGATTGTTCTAAAAATTATCCTCTGCCAATGATTTATATTTCTTTTCAATATTTACATGTGTATATAAATATATATTTACATCCTCTATCACATAATTAAAACTTTTTTTCTGTAGTATTTGTATTTTAATACTTTGCTCATATACAGTGTACAAACAAGTCGTTTAGTGTATTATACTAAATTGAAATACATAAAATAACCGAAATCAGATTCTAATTTATTTGGTTCACAGGATTGACAAAGACAGTAGTTTTCATAGATTTGTATGTTATGTTTTTTTTTTTTTTTCACCCAAATATCGTCAACATTTATGACAATAGTGATTGTACTTAAAACAACTATCATTACGGTTGAGTACTTTCCAAACTTAGCGGTGAGATAATAGAACTAATTTGTTATAATGTAGAGATTTTAACTACCACAATTCATCTAAAGTTATCCTATGCGTTAAATGATGTCTAGTTGACATGGTAATAACAGCTAGTAAGCGATACGAAATATTAATATGCTTTAAAAACAAGTGAATATATGATACTAGAATTTTTTAATCTCAAAGATTAATCATATCACAAATAATTGTAACTGCCGCTACCATTGATCTCATCTTGATTTCATCTTGTATATATTTATTGCTATGCGGGTTGAGAATGTAGTTTATTTTTGATGCGCTTATGCAAGCATACGTGCTGTTGTTGTTTAAGTATTTTATGTATATTGTTATGTAAATTGTATATAGATATATAATATTCCACCAACGAGATCGAATTATTGTGACTTCGTAAATATCTAATGTACGTTAGAGAATAGGATTAGAACAAAACTTGTTACTGCTGTAATCGTTCTATTATTCAATTATTACACAATTTTGTATGTATAAAACATGTATAGATATTACTAATAGATTAAGGATAAAGTTACAGAAAAAGCTTTATGCACGAGTGCATTTCATCTAAAAATTAAGGTGATTGAATATATAAAGCCTTACTACCGTATACTCAGATGAGTGCTTGTTATCAGTATTTTATTAGTAGTCAGACCAATGACAGAAGATTTCTATATTTTAAAATTAATGTACAATGATTGATTATTTATTGAACTTACTTGTACCATTTTATTTTAAATTAAATAAATATTTCCCATGATTTAATACTACCTCAAATGATCAGGGAATTTTTGAATTATTTGACTGGAATACCTGGGAAAGTCAAGGAATTTCAAAAATCTGTGGCCGTCGTGATAGATGTTTGCAAAGAGCATAGGCTCCATGATTGAATAAATGGGTTAATCCCTTTATGCATTTGTATTTAAAATGTAAAACTATGTAATATCAACAATTTGTATAATATATTTAACTTATATTTTTGTAAATAAAATGAACATATGTAATAATTGAATTTTTCTATTTGTTATGGTATCTATTTAAAATTTGAATTAGCATAGTAATGATTTACAAAAATTCTTATTGTCCATTATGAAAAATTATTTATGAAACCAAGTAAATCATTAACTTTATGGACATTATTTTAAATCAAAAAAATGCATGATTAAAATATTTATTTAATTATAACTATGGTGAGTATGAAAATAGTAAAATTTTGATTGCAATCTGAATATAAACATTTCTTTTCTTTTCTTGATGGTAAACTTTAAAATTTTTCAGCGTAAGTAAGCATTAATGTTACAAATCAAATTTTTATCACATTTTGACTTCAGAAAAATCTAAAATTCTGCAGTAACAATTTTTGAGACAATATTTGAGTTCCTATGTTAATATGTGTGTCATTGTGTGTATATACACTAGACTGGGCCAAAAAAATCGACTATTTTGTTTTCTTTTGATACTGTGAAATTATTATTCCTGATGACCAAAAAAAAATTATTGTGTAAGTTTGAGCCCTTAATATTGATATTAAGAGGTGTATCGTTACGACTATTCGTTTTTTGAAAGAATTTTCATTTTTTACCCAAAACTCGTAAATCATCTATCTGAAAAATTTGAGCTATGACCGGAATAACTTTCGAAGGAGTGAATTTAGCAAAAAATGTTAAGTGACCTTTTTTGTAGAGCATTAAATTTCCTTTAAAATTCGTATCGTGACTAGACAAAATTTTAATATTTCTAGTAGTTACAAAAATCCAAAATAGAAACAAAGATTTAAAAAAAAAAATCAATATTTAAGGGTCGGTTATAAGGAAACAGCTCGTTTTACGTCAATTCACTAAGAGAGATTTTTTGTAGGGAATTCAATTTCCTTCAAGAATATATATGGCTCAAATTTTTCAGATAGATGATTTACGAGTTTTGGGTAAAAAATGAAATTTCTGTAAAAAAAAACCGATTGTCGTAACAATACACCTCTTAATATCAATATTAAGGGCTCAAACTTGCACAATAATTTTTTTTGGTCATCAGAAACAATATTTTCACAGTATCGAAAGAAAAAAAAAGTAGTCGATTTTTTTGGCCCAGTCTAATATACACATATATATTAGGGTTTCCAATGTTTCTCAAATTAAAGTTTTTAACTCGGCCATGATGTATATCACTTATTTGTGAATCAAAAACAAACAAAAAAAAAAATTAGAAAAGTTTATTTCGATGCTGTTTAACTCTGCCAAAATAATGATTCTTTTCCATTTTGATACAATAAGACATTCTATTGCTCGCTCGATCCGATTTTCGAGAACCGAGATTTAAACAAATGTCGATGTTTTGAGATTATAAAAAGCTATCCTGACTTCAAGTCAAGAATTTCAAGATGATGCCCAAGTGTATGAACGTTCATATGTAAATACTTTATGGCTTTTCAATGGATTAACCGATTTTGATTAACCTTATTCAGATGGCATTCAGAGTGGCTTATTGATTCCTACAACCTGTAAAGAATGAAACTTAATAGGCAGATTATGTTTGGAGTTATTTAAAAAATAAAAAAAAAAAAATATTTTTTTCAGATTACTTCTAAATTACTCCATGAATTACCGGATCCAAATTATGGTAAATTACCGTATTTTACCGCAAATTCGTGGTAAAATACCACACTTTTACTGCAAAATACCGCAGTATTGCCGCAAATTTTACGGCGAATTGTCGCAATTTTACCGTAAATTTTCTATAAAAATACGGCATTTTACCTAATTGCCGGAATTTACTGTAATTCTTATTAATACCGTAAATTACGGTATTTCACGATCAATTACGTTAATTTACCGCAATTCGGATCTTCTATGGACTAATGAATATTTATGCACTTAACGTGGACTGAATCATTCTTTTTAATCAGGGTTATTAGTTCAAAAGATATCAGTAATTAATATAAATAAATTTACTACTTGAAATATTGCATGAACGTTTAAGGTATGCATTTTTGGATTTTCTATAAACTCAAGCGGTCCGAGCTTATTTGCTATATTCAAGGATCAATCATATAAACATGGTTCATGCACCGTGATTTCTTTGCAAATACCCTATAGCCATTGATTATGCGAATTCATGAAGTTTACGACGTTTTTTCGGTGTATCTACCATAATTTTTTAGCGCATCCAACGTGACTGTTGATTGTGTGAACCGAGTGGATACACCGTGGCTACTTGGTGTATTCACCGTGTGCGATGTTCGTGTAAACCGAGTGGATACACAGTGGCTACTTGGTGTATGGATCGTCGTCGATGTTCATGTAAGCCGAGTGAAAACACCGTGGTTGCTTGGTGTATAGACCGTGATAGATGCTTTTGTAAACCGGATGAAAACACCGTGGTTGCTCGGTGTATAGCCCGTGGTCAATGTTCGTGTAAACCGGGTGGAAACACCGTTGCTATTCGGTACGTCCACCGTGGTTAATCATCGCGTATATCAAGTGAGTATACCGTGTTATCTTGGTGAATACAAAGTGGAATCACGATGCATAAACGGTGTGCAAATGGAACAAACGCACCGTAAAAACACGGTGAATCCACAGTGATTAAACGGTGATTCCACTTACACGGTGTTTCCACCGTGATTCAAAACTGCGAGGGTAATTACTACCACCACTATTACTACTCCCTGTAATCTTTACTCTACATCTATCTTCTTAATAAATTTACTTTCACAGTAATAAAACTCTTTACTTTCCTTTATTTCAGTGTTCCTCAGTATAAGACGAATCTCTTTTTTTTTATACTTACATTCCTTCTCTTATTTATTCCGGACTCAATTTTATTTGGTATCCGTTGAATTATGCACAGTCACTCCTAAATCATATTCTTAAATTACATCATATAAAAAAATAAAAAATATAGATCATTATTATTACACATTGGTTAATTTATCAAGGCGGAAAAAGAATTTGTCAGAGTTTCAAGTATATATTCTGAAGCCGTCCAATAGAAAACAGCAGAAAATAATAGTAAGAGAATAGTTTACCAGCACCAGGTTTTTATGCCGAGAAATATTAAAATTCTTCTTCCCACTCTTTTATTCTAACTTTATCTCCACCAGCATTATTATCAAAAAAAAAAATCAGAGGGTGAATTTTAAGTTCGTTATTTCTTTATTAATTCGTACGTAACTATTGATACATTCAATAATTATATTCCATTAATATATATATTTATTATTATTGTTTTTTTTTTGCTAATTTAAGTATTATTGATTATTTCTTTTGTTTTCACTTTTCTTTCCGCATTTATCATTATTAGTCCGTGCGTGTCATTTTGATGAACTCTTCATTATTAATATTACCAATGATTTCATCTATCAAATACTTTGGCAAATCTTCTAGTGGTATTTCGCTGTTTCTTGTCGCATTATTTAACATCTGAATAGCCCGTTTGATGAGCTTTATCCTGTATCTTGCTGTCACGACTTTTTCCAAAATTTTATCCCCATAGAGGCCGATCTTTCCTCGCTCAAGATTCTAGACAAACTCATTATGTCTTATAAATCACCCCATACTTTCCGTTGATGCCTTCCACACGTCGATAGGTGTCACTTCTCTTTCCCCTTGAAGCATTAACACAATTTTCTTCATTTCTTCCACTTCTTCTCTACATTTTCCTACATACTCCTCTCCATTTTGTTTTAAGTATAATAATTCTAACTCCAAATCCTGGTTTATTGTATCCCTCATAACTCTTTTCCTTATGAAGAACTGTCTGATTATCAAATGCGTCCGGCTGACATGTTCCTCGATGACTGACCATATCTTTTCCGGCTCTTTTTTGTATCTTGCAGGCAAATCATTATCTTGTCGAGCATATTTGCAGTATTGCACTACATATCTTCCTTTCTTAACTTTTAAATTAATACTCGCCCTATTTTCTAGCAGCATTGTTACAATCTCATCATATCCCCTTGCTCCTGCTAGGTGCAATGGTGTTACATATTTATTGGTCGTCTGCTGATTGACATTGGCTCCAAATCTTATCAGCATTCCCGTTATTTCCATCTTTTTTATGTGATCCGGACTATGCGAATTGTCTCCTTGATACCGGCGAGTCAAAATTTCGTTAAATATCACGGAAAGCGGTGTCATTCCATAGCAATCTCTATGATTTACTCTAGCCCCTTGTTTTAATAATGCCTTCACTTTTTCCGATTGCCCATATTCCACTGCGTTGAATGATGGTGTTCTTCCTTTTTCGTCCTCGATGCCGATATTCACATTGTTCTCAGTAAACAAATCAAATATTTCCATGTACTTCTGTCGTACATCTAGATGCACAGCTGCTACTTCTTCACGATTTCTTGCCTCGACTTCGACTCCATTTAGTAGGATGTATTCCATCATTTCTGCCAGCCTTGTCCTGTTCGCTCCTGTTTCCTGTCGAACAGTGATGAAGAGTTGATTTATCGGTCGATTTCCACTGTCATCGATATCTGCAATGATATTTGCACCACGAGCAATGAGTAACCATGCTAATTCTGTGTTCGAATATTTTAAAATTCTGCATAATGGAACTATGGAGTTTGCGTGATTTGGTCCATTTATATTTGCATTTTGCACAATGAGAGCCTCCACCGCATCTTCCTTTTTACGTAGCAGTGCCCTAATAATTAGCGCATATCCTTCCCTCCATTCTGGTACATATGACAACCTGTATCGTCTTATTATTCCTGTCACCTCGTCGTTTCTGTTCGTATCTATTGCCTCGTTTATCAGCCGTTTTGCTTCCTAGTGCTCCATCTTTTCTCTTCTTTATTTATCTGCCAACAGAGTAATTTCATTCTATCATTCCTGTAGTGTTTTTTTTGCACGCTGTTTAATAATAACATATTGTCTCATTATATCTCCAACTGTGGGTCTGCCGAATCAGACTCGGAAGCAATATGCGCAAGTTTTATTTTATCCTGATGGACTACACGCTTTTTTCCTTTTACGATTGACTTGACGTTCTTGTTGTCAAATATTCTGACTATTTCATATAGGCCGTCATAATGATCATTCATTTTATCCGTTCTCGGTTCTTTTAGCAGCCACACCCAGTTGCCGACTTCAAAAATTCTCTCCTTTGCGTTTCTATCATAATATTTTTTTTAATTCTCCTTTGCTTTTTCCAAATTCTCTTTCACTTATTTGCGAGTTGTTTCCAACGTCTAAATTAACTCATTCATGTAATCGTGGTACGATTTTCCACCCGTCGCTTCTTCTCGTGAAAATTCTGATGGCACTAGCGCGGGTCGCCCAAAAAGAGCTTATGTGGAGTATAATTCGTCGCCTCATGTACTCCCGTGTTGTATGAAAACATCGCAAAATCAAGCCATTCGTCCCATTCTCGATATTTGTCTATAAAATTTTATAAGTACTCCGTAAGGGAGTGGTGGCTTCTATCAATTGATTCATTAGACTGTGGATGATAGGCTGTTGTATTTAAATGCCTGATTCGGAACGAATTACATAGGCACTGTATCATATCACTCATAAAATTTGTAACTTGATCTGTCAGAATCGCTCGTGGTGCCCCGAACAAACAAATTACTTTTCCTGCCAACGCTTTTGCTACATCTTCAGCTTCTTGTTGTCTGAGTGGAATTGCGATCCCAACTTTTGTTAATAAGTCCTGCACAGTCAGAATATATTTATAACCCCTTCGTGTTTCTTCTCGTGGCCCATAAATATCCATGGAGATTTTTTCGAATGCTGTCTCTGGCGTATCAGTAATCATCATCGGCTTCTTAGGATTTACGCGTACTAACTTTCGTTGCTGGCAAATAAAACAATTCTTTACGAAATTTCTCACATCTTGCTGCATCGTTCTCCAATAAAATCGAGTTCTTATTCGGCGATATGTTTTTGTCATTCCTTTGTATCCTCCAACAGCGGAAGTATGATACTCTCTTATTAATGACCTTCTGTCAATGGCTTTGGGTACCTCCAATTTCCCACCGCACCCTGTTACTTCTATATCTTGTTCCTTTACAATCTCACGTAACTTTCCAATGTAATAATCTTGTAGCACTTTGTCCAAATGTTTGCTCCCCATTTAGACTCTCAATGTTCTATAATCCTCTCGTTTTATTAATATTCCCAATGACACCATAATCACATCTATTATTTTCTCTAATGTACGACTACCGGCATTCACTGTATAGACCAATCTAAATCCAAATCCATAGAGTCGATAACACATGCGCTTCTTGCTTTAAAATCCTCCGATAACAGGAATCGCCATGGTTCGTTACTATTCTCGCCATCTTTTTCATCGAAGTTTTGTTGATACTCATGCTTCGTATTTTCTTGCTGCATTGATACTTCCGTATCTCATTCCAGCTCACGTCCAGTCAAATTCAGCTCCTGCACTTCAATTTTTTCATCTCTTTTTTTCTTTCTCACTTTTTCTTTAGTGATTAATGGCGCCTTTAGTTTTCCTTTTGCCGTTATTCTGTCTTTCCCTGATATTGTTGTCTCTCAAGTAGATAGACAGGGGGAGTTCTGGATCAGTTGGGGCAAGATGGACAGGTTCTGTTGTACCGGCAGATGATAATTTAACGATTGATGATAGCGAGTCGTCTGTTGGTGTGTTTATCTAGGGCCTTTTTAACATCATTTTGATGTTAATTAATATCATTTGGATGCTAACTGACATCTGCTTCGTGTTATTGGCGGTATTTTTACCCTCCGAGCTCATTTTTGAGCTTATCTAGGACCCTTTTGAATGTATTTTGAACTCATGTCAGCTATTTTGAGCACATGTTATGATAGATGGTGCCTCATTTATATGTTTAACAAATTGACACCGTGATGGCACTCAACGCTGATACTTTTCAGTCTATCAGTCTTGAGCGTCATCACGGTGTCAATTTACTCTCTGACTGATTTTCTATATATTCAAACTAGTGTTCATATAAGCACTTGCGAGAAGCAAGCGGAGAGCATGCCATCTAGTAGAATAGTTATTCTCTCCTCTTTTTTTGTTGATGCGTAGTAGATGACGTCATCAGACAAGTCTGAACTTATTATTTATTTGTTTATGACGTCATCCGGCAAGTCTGAACTTGTTTTTGACCTGGGGTGGGGGGAAATGAGCTAAGCGCTGAGCTCAAGAGCTCACAGCAGTCAATCTACGACGAGATACGTTCTAGTGAACAGTCTATAAAAAAAAGTTTGTGGTTCATAACAGAATTATTGCAATACTAAAATTGTTCTTTCTCTTATTTATTTTTTATTGTACATGTCAATACCAAGTAAGTATTTAATTATGAGTCATTAATCAAAAAATTAATTGATTTTATTAATTAATTAATCGAATTACTAGTTTTCAAGATGGATCTAAAAAAAATGAATGAAATTAACACCTTGGCATACATCTTGCCCGTTATAAAACTTCAGGAACTGGAAGCTGACAAGACATATAGAATTACTGAAATTAAAAAAATTATAACGCAATATGGACCTAAAGTATTTGCTAAGCTGGATAATAAATTTACAATCTACTTTCCAATA
>OZ024706.1:20362077-20560596 GCA_964016945.1 Microplitis deprimator | reverse complement strand
ATTTTTTTTTGTAGCCAGAGGTTATGCATGAAAATTGTCACACTAAATATTTATTATTATACTTCAAATTTATATAATATGAATATCTTATATTAAAGATATATATTATCGCTATAAATATTGTACTTATGGTCATTTCGCAATAAAAATATTTGTATACATTCATTTATACGAAATTGTTATTTGGTTTAATGATATTTCACTTTCAATAATGTACTACACATACAACAAGCACGTATATAAGAATATGAACATGTGTGTACGTGTATATAGGATTGACAGATAGTACTGAAGTGAGCCCACGTCTGATAATTTCTAGATTTTTTTTTTAGACAGTAAATTATGAAAAAAAAATTTTGAAAAAATTACGGTTATAGTTTTTTAGATTTTCTGAAGGTCCATATTTTTTTGTAATTGATTTGTTGGAAAAAAAATCCGAAAAGTGTCGATTATTTGCTAACTTCAGGAGCATGACTGACAGCAATACTGTCAAATGGATGCACGCCCCTTATAGCCACTTTAGCTTGAAATTGACGGTAGTATGATATTGAAATTACGCGAAATTTGCTGCCCGAATTTGCAAACAATTAGACAGCAAAAGTTGAAAAGAAAAATTTGCGGTTAATTTTTCTTCAATTTAAAAATAACTTTTTACGAAAAAAAAAAGTTGGTAATGTTCATTCTTACCGTTTTAGAAGGTATACAAATTTATGCACAAAAAATTGTCTACAACTTTACGGTAAAAAAATACCTAAAAATTTTTCAAGTCAAATTAACAATAAATTGACATAAAATTTGCCTGAAAACTGACAACTTTTTTCTAATCAACTTTTGATGTAAATTTGCATTCTAATTTGGGCAGTAAATTTACGTCAAATTCAATAGCAAGTTGCATACAAATTGTCGTTAAAAACGAAAAAATCCGAAGTTGACGGGAATTTGACGGAAAACTCAAGGAAACTTTTGTGAAGTAAACTTTTGCTAAAGCAAACTGTCCTATCGGGGGCGGTGCTGTAAATTAAATAAAGCACGTTGATCCCTCTATAGGGAAAACGAGTAATTAATTAAGATTTGAATAGAGAAAACAAATTTGACATCATTTACTGCATCGCTCTTTGAAATATAGTAAGATTCCAATCACCATAAATAATTTTGACATTGAATTAAAAACAAAGGTTATATTATATTTTAGAAGTATTTATACTTTTATCAGATATATAATTAATAGTTTCTTTAAAAACTTTATGTTAGTATAAGGGTTACAAATAAGTTTCCGCCTTTTTTTAACACAAATTAAATATTTATCATAGAAGAACGGTAATATAAATTTATTTAAAATATTTCCCATCACTTGCAACCACTTTTTCTCATCTCTCAGGCAGCATTCGAATTCCACGTCTGAAGAACTCCTTGTCTTTTGAGGCTATCCACGAATCAACCCAATTTTTGGTATCCTCATAAGATGTGAACCGCTGCGCCGTCAGAGCATGTGCCATGGACCGGAACAGGTGATAATCGGACGGTGCAATGTCTGGTGAATACGGCGGGTAGGGTAACACTTCCCAATCAAGTGTTTCCAAGTACTTTTTCACGGGAGCCGCAACATGTGGACGAGCATTGTCATGCAGAAGATTAATTTTTTCGTGTCTAGAATAGTATTGAGGGCGTTTTTTCTTCAGAGCTCGGCTCAATCTCATCAATTGTGTTCGATAGAGGGCTCCAGTAATTGTTTCGCTCGGATTAAGCAACTCATAATACACTAAACCTAGCTGATCCCACCAAATACACAGCATAAGTTTTTTTCCGTGAATATTCGGTTTTGCTGTTTATGTTGACGCGTGGCCAGGTAATACCCATGATTTTCTTCTTTTTGGATTCTCATAATGTATCTACTTCTCATCACCAGTTATGATACGATGTAACAAACCCTTTTTTTATGTCTAGCTAGCTAATAGCATTTAACTTAAGCATAATCGGCGTTCAATATCTCTCGGCTTAAATTCGTACGGAACCCAATTTCCTTGTTTATGAATCATTCCTAATGATTTTAAACGATGTGAGACTGCTTGCTGAGTGACTTCTAATGTTAGAGCAAGTTCTTTTTGTGTTTGAGATGAATCTTCCTCCAATAATTCCTCCAATTCTGCATCCTCGTAAATTTTTGGCCTTCCACTGCGATCTTTGTCTTCTACGTCGAAATCACCGTTTTTAAACTTTTGAAACCACTCTCGACACGTTCTCTCACTCAAAGCACCTTCACCATATGCTTCTACGAGCAGTTGATGCGCCTCAGCAGCAGATATCTTTAAATTAAAGAAGTAAACTAATATTTCCCGCAAATGACGCTTACTTGGCTAAAATTTTGACATTTTCAACTTATAAAAATTATATTTTACCAATATAAAATCAATGATATTAATAGGTTATGTTGTTCTTGAATGTCCAAACTATTTTTTAAGCCGGTTATCATCTGCGAAAGCTAACCGAAACTCCGTGTCGCGCCATCTACAATAAAACGGCGGAAACTTATTTGTTCTCCTAATATATATATAAAAACTACTTAATAAACAATCCTAGTGATAAACTTTCAAGTGTAATTATAAACATTAACTTAGCGATGAACTTTTAGAAAAATAATTTTAAGTGAACTTTTGAAAAAATGGCACAAAATGATTTTATTGCGGCGCTTCAGCATCCAGTAGATTCAATAATTAAATCATTTAATAATTTACATGATCAGCTATTAGCTAAAGAACATTGTCAGAAGTGTTATCAAGTGTGCGCTGATACAATTGATTACTTCGATGACATCTTGCTAGATCCGCAAATAAATGTTCAATTCAGAAGTGTATGAGCAAATATTGTACTTTTTTACTGGTATGCTGATCAATTTGCACAATTGAGTGGAAAAGTAACTGGTGGTGACTTGTGTGCAAACCGTCGTCTCATCAAGTGGCAAGATCTTGAAAATGCATTCTCAAATAACATTAGATCAGGATGTGTGGTGAATCAAGCTCATACTGATCTTCGTGCTTTTCTTGATGATGCTCAAGACCTTATAACTGAAAAAGTTGAGAATATGCTTAAAGATGTTGCTGGGCTTAAAGTAAATGTTGAATTGATTTGCAAATTCAGAAATGTAAAAGCTGAAAATGTCATTGAAGAAACAAAGTCATTCAACACTAAGAGCCGTGATATTTTACCAGCAACATCTCTTGCTACTTGGTATGAAGACCATGTCAATGATAAACTGCTGAACAAAGTCGAGGAATTCAATCAAAAAGACTCTGGGTGGATTTTAACTGAAATTCACAGTTTGATAATTACAATGTCAAGATATGCACCTCTTCAAGTTGGAGATTCAACGTTTGTGGAACTACCGAAGGCCATCCAGGCAAAAAAAGCAGTATTAAATATTCAGAATTTTGATGAACACTGTTTTCTCTGGAGCATTGTAGCGGCATTACATCTTGCTAATATTAATCCTGTCAGAAAAACATCATATCCACACTTCAGCTCGATATTGAAATATGAAGGTATAAAATTTCCAATCCGTTTAAATGATATTCAGAAATTTGAAAAATTAAATAATTTATCAATTAATATCTATGGTATCGAGTCAGAATTTTGCAATCAAAAATCCGATTAAAGTACAGTAATTCCTTTATATCTAAGTCAACTCACAAAAGTCTGATAAAAAAGATATTCATCTCTTAATGGTACAGCAAAATGTTAAATTAAATAAATCAGATATTGATATCAAAAATTTTAAAACGAAATTTCACTTTGCTTTGATCAAAGATCTTTCAAGACTAGTCAAATCACAAGTTTCCAAAGCAAACAGCAAATTATTTTCTTGTAATAGATGCTTGAATCATTTCAAATATGATTATTCGTATGATAACCCCAAATCTGATTGTTATAAAATGAACAAAGTCCATATGACATTTGCGAAGGGAAAAGGTCAAATTTTAAAATTCAAAAACTACCAATATAAAGATACGGTACCTTAAATCCGCTTAGGCGTTGAATAGGCAATAATTGAATTTAGTTTATCTATTAAATATCATCACGGATTGATGAATCAATCCGGTCCGATCGAAATAGTGTCACAAATCACGTGTATTTGTGATTTCATCTCGGGCCGAGTTTAATTGCGCATAAAACCCTTCGGGTGTGATCAGGACGCATTTATCATATTTCTTAAAATTCTAATAAAATCTAAATAAGTTCTAAAAAGTAAAATAAAACCATAAAAGAAATAGTTTTTATAAGTTACTGTGAAAAAGATTCAGTGTACAAGTGAATTGTAACAGAAACAGTAAATAGATATTCAAAATCATAATTCAACCTTGCGAGTATCATTCGAGAGTAGCACATAAGTTTACATCCTACAACCCCAGCCGCGCCCATCCAACTAAATCCTACAGGAGGAAGCTGAGTGAGCTGCAACGTTCTGGAGGGATCTGACCTGCCGTGCTAGAAGAAAAATTCAATGAAAGGTAAGTGAAAAGTTTACATTCAACTCTTTCATAAAATATCTGGTTTACTACAAGAGCACCAGTCTCTTCAGAGATGTTTAGGGTTCTTAATCTTCAGAAGGTCCACAATAAAAATAAATTATAGGAAGATTATCTCTTCCTCCTATTCTTTACTGTTGTCCGCAACCTCCAAATCGCTCGTCTAAATTTTTCTATTGCTACCAAAGGGAGAAATCCCGGATAATTAATTTAAATTTAAGCGGCGGACATAACATAAAGAACACTGGTGGCAGCGGTGGGATTTTCAAAGTTAAAAATCCTTCTTGTTGAGCCAGGGATATCATTTTTCTACCATTTTGAGATAAAAGTTAGATTTTAGTGGTAATTTTTCTCTTTTCAAAACTTTGAGATCGTAAAATTTCGAGTTTCGTGGCATTTTCTTGAAAGTGCCACGCCCTGTCTTCGTGGACTTGCCACACCTCAACAGGTATCAATTCTACGTATTGCAGACTCAGCATTTTTCGCCCCTCGAATTCGAGTTGCGAAACACCTGAGTTCACCGTCCGCGACTTCGCGACCAAATCGCAAAGTCAGCAAAAAGGTCCCACGCCGACTTTACTGTTGCAGTTTTAAGCTGTTAAAAAATTTACTCCTTCTTTCTCTTTCTAACCTAAGTCAGCAATTTTTTTTTTCCTGAGTTAAAAGACTTGATATTTTTGTCTTACGTCTCACCTTAGGGTGTGGTCACCACCATTACTCGTAATAACCGAAATAGGAGGCGAAGAAATTTAACGCCTCTTTCAGCCGGTGGCTTAAGAGACGAATTGGTTAATCCTAACGACAAGAGACCCGTCATCTGGCTAGATGCCACTCTACACGATGCAAATACCCCACCTACTTAGTATGATATGGCTAAGGAGCTCTTTCGGGAAGTACCTAAATTTAACGGCGAAGGCCCAAATTGTGAACGAGATTTTAAAGAATTTGATGCAATCGTACGGAGCTGGTTACCGTGCATCCTCCTGGACCATCATGATATGTTCGTTGCAAAAATCGTAAAAATAATCTCTGGTCGAGCTTGGGACCAAATAGAGTTTACCCTGATCCACACTGTCCAAGAACTTCTTGAGATACTGGGAGAGAGGTTTCGAGATAGCGATCCAGTTCTTATTTGGCACAAACGTCTGGCTTCTGCTAGCCCTAGAGAAGGCGAAACCATCGAAGATTTCTTTTTCAGGCTACGCAAAATGATCAGAGGCCTGAAAGCAGCATTACCAGCAGAGAATCGAGATGCCATCATGTCACAACAAGAAAAGATTGCGTTCTATCTGCTTTATTCTGCTTTGCCTGACCTTCCTAAATGTCTCGCGCGTTTAAAAGACCCAAAAACGCTTGAAGATCTTTATACAGCGATTAAAGATGAACGAACTCGCGAATGTGTACGACCAAGTCGGAAAGGTGAATCTAACGACTTTTCGCGTCGTTCCTATAGAGACCGCGGGTACGACCGAGACTATAACAGACGCTACTCTAAGGATGACTATCAAAGACCTTGAAAAGATTATGACGATTACGATGACCGTCGAGAAAATAGAAGGCGAACGTTTACTTACTCTAAAAAACATCTCAGACAGAGTAAATACGCCATAGACAGCGAATACAGCGCAGACTCAGACGCTAGCTCAGCGTCAACTGACTACCGAACGTACGCTTATACTTCGAGTAAAGGAAGACGCGGACAAACTTTTGACGATGACTCGACTTCACGAACGGTAAAAAAAAATTCATCATGTTCACGAATTGACGAACCTTCTTCGACGAAGAAAAAGATCGTGACGTTTGACTCTGCAGACATCGACACTGAAAAATTAGAATATCTGAAATTAGAGGCTCCGTGTTGTACCTGTCCTTTTTGCACTCATCGCGAAGCAAATAAATCTGCCTCTAAGGAAGACAATGACAAACATTTAATCTAAAAAAATAATACGTGTCGAAACATTGCTTATCGATCGCAGGAATATAAACTAAGTGGTCCATAGTTTACTAATAATCGAAAAGATAAATAAATGGAAAAATTTCATTAATTTCTTGTAGATATTGTTTTTCATGTAATCAAGTTAAATCATTGGCAATATTAAATGTGTCGTTTCTACGTTCTTTGCCCTTAATAAAAAAAAAAAAAAACAAGAGGAAAATTATCTGTAAAATACTATTAAAATTTGAATGATCATAAATGAACGAACTTGAAAATTAAATGTATAATATTGTCCTTTGCAGGATCCTGTTATTATGTGGATAAAAAGTTACACGAAGAGAAATTTTGAGTAAAAATTACCCAAAAAGTTAGATACTGTGAGAAAATGTGGTAAATATCATCGGCTGCACATTGTAAAATATACTACTCGATAGCAAATAAGTGATGTACAATTTCCACTAACAATCTAGAAAAGTTTAGTAACTGGCAAGATGTGCATGGTGCACCAAACTTTATGGGTAATTTTTACTCAAAAATTCTTGTGTGTAGCAATATAATGGCGTCAAGAATAATAGTCAGGATAAAATTGTTCTAATACGTTATTCGGTTTCTATTGAGCACTTAGAAATATTGATAAGCGTGGAAATAATTATTTTGTGCAATTGAATATATATTCAACGAGAAGCATTCCCACCTTATCATGTTTACTGATAATTTATTTGTAGTGATAAATCATTAACAATCTTTTAAATCAAAATCGAAAATAAACTCTTTTTGTTTAATCGAATTTCAACAACCACAGTAAGTATATCAAATTTATAAGATTTAATTATAAACATAAACACCAAGGTTGACAATAAAATATAATTCGAAATCAATGACAACAAAAAAAAATTAAATTGAAACCAGAGGATGTAAACTAACGTCCTCTACAATAAGTATGGCCAACTCAGTCGTTAAAATTTACGAAACTAAATTGATTGTTAATATATACTATAGATAAATAAATAATTTCTGAACATATTAAATTGTTATTAAAGTAGTAAATAAATTATAATAATAAGTCGTTAAAAATAAAAGTAAAATTATTCTGAAATTATAATTATTTTATAACCGCCAAAACGTTCAGGACTGTGGCTATTCTGGGTCCACGAGCCATCGCCATTTTCATACTTTCAATGAAGATAGATTGACTGAATTTGCTGGTAATATTATCTCAATAATAATCAAACATTTCATATACTATAAAAGAAAAATATTTTCAAATATGGGAAGGTAGGTTTGATGTTTTTAATAAACTTTTAGTTTAGTTATTTATTTTTGATACAAATGACTAAAAAATGAAAGGTTATAATTATCTAACTACTTGATACTAAGTCGTTACTTCATTTTTATATGCATTGAAATTAATAATATAAATAAAAATATTGACTTTTATTGCATGAGTTAACAAAAATACAAATAATATTGATAGTATATTACAATTTGATTTTACTTTGTCTCTATAATGTTAGTAAAAAACTTTGGGCACTTGTAAAATGGGTTAGTGGTGTTGATGATAAAACGTACACATGTGGAATAAATGTTGATCATATAAAAAATTTCAACTATGAAACATTTCAAAGCGACGAGGAAGATTCAGATAAAATTTATGTCGTAGTAGCACGATTCAAATCGTTTAAAAAATAAAATTAATTCTATAATACTATTTTTTATTTATGAGATATAGAAAAAGTTAGGTGAGCCAGGCAGTCAGGTATTTGTTACAGCTAGTCAGTATTCAGGTGCTGAATCGACAGCTACATTTACAGCAATGACTTCATCATTATTAGTATCTGTATTTCCGCATGATGTGTTAATTAATGGTAATTATAAAGGCGGGGCGGCTAAAAACGCTAAAGATAAAACAATCAAGCGAAAAAGTTTAGATGAAAATAAATTAACTGCAATCAGAGGTGAGATAGTTTATTATATGATTTATTTTCTATGATGATATCAAGTTATATATACTTTTTTAATTAAATATAATTGCTATTTAATAAATGGATATTTATTCTTAGAAACTGTGAAGCACCGATTTAAGAAGCAGTTTAGTGAAACTAAATTTGGCAAATGCATTATCGTTAAATGTAATAAGTTACGACATGCAGATCGTACTTCAAAGGTAATATTATAAAAATTATAAAACAATTTACTCACATTCTTAATATAAACATCATAATAATTTATACTATTACAGAATGCAACACAAAAGAAATCGGATAATGATAGTTTGGTTAATCAGAAGACAGACGAGGCTCAAAATCCGGCTAAAGTTAAGGGGTTACATGGGTTTCGTCGGGTAAAAAAAGGCCTATTTTCAATATTTTTTTTCTATGTAAAAAATTATTTATTTAATTCAAACTTTTCTGTCTTATAAATACTTATTGAGAGAATAATTTCTGAAATTTTCAAAAAAAAAAAATTAAAACTCCTCCATCGTGACGTCATTTCCGGTGACCCCTCGGAAAAAAAATGCATCCGCGTTGTCAGCATAACTCCTGACAAAATCATCTAAAATGAAAGAACAAAGATAAGTGTTTTAGTTAAGACCATAAACTCGTGCTTGAACGAAGGAAAGAAAAAAAAAGTAAAAATTGGAATTTTGGCAGACATTTTTCCAAAAAAATGAAAATTTCGGTCAAATTTGCTTGACATTTTGTTTTTTTTTAAATAGTAATCGAAAAAAAAAAATCCTTCGTCCAAGCACGAGTAAATTGTATCTCGAACACCTGTGTAAAATTTCATCAAGATCGGTTGAGTAGTTTCCCAGAACATTTGACAACCGACTTTGAATACACGGTTCCGAGAAAAACGCGTTTAAAGTTTTGAGTAACAATAAAAGTGGAAAAAAAAATGTTTTTTGTAACTTACAGTGAATCGTCGATTCCTGGGCCATGAAGTAAAGATCCTGCAGCAGTTGCAATGTCCAGGGCATCCTTTTGCTCCTGTCGATGACGGATTCTGGCTTCGCGAGTCTCGTTCGCAGATTTTTTTTCGGCTGCGCACACACGGTTTTCATCCGAAATTCGGGCATATTCGTGGAAGATTCGGCCTTATTTTAAATCCATACCGTGCATAATCAATAATAAAGCTGATGTTCCTTCATTGAAGATACAAGCAGCGACCAATGCCGCAATATTCTTTCAGGTACCGTCAACGGAAACACTCACATCTGTCGTATCTTATAAATCGTTTTCAATATTTGTAAATTGTTTTTCTTCTTCAGCAGCAGATGAAAATAGAGTCTGAGTAACTGTCTCAATACACTCATGTATTTTATCAATATAAAAATCGTATGTAGACTGGTTTAAAAATGAACTGCTTATGTCCATTAAGCCGCAGAATTTCTTGCGTCCGGCGAGCCCTAAGCCCAATATTCTCATAACAAAAATGAACCGGCGATTTAATTCATACATTCTTCTGATTTTTTAACAAGATAAAATGTATTTTGGATCACATCGTTCACATTCTACTACGATTTTATATCCCAGACCAAGTTTCGAACATTGCTTAAATTTTACTTTACCATTACACAATTGATCTTCATCTTCATCGTCAATAATGTTAGAACACCGCACAAACGATGAGAGAGTTGAGAAAACCAAGGCAAAATCTATGATTGAATATTGGAGCGTATCCTCTTCTGGCACGTGCTCTTTATCATCGACTTTTAATTTTTTTGCTGAGGTGCTCGTGAAGAAACTATCATCAGTTTCCGGATCTTTAGGATTAAAGGACTGTCTCCTTTTTCTCGGTCTATCTTTTCTACGAGCTCCAAGGGTTAACTGTTTTCTTGAAATTTTATGCATTGTTTATCAACTTCACAAATGACACTAGATAACCACAAATAATACCACGTTTTTAATAAATTATCTGATAGAAACTTGAGATAACCTCAAATGAACCTCGTCCTTCAAGAAGTAATCACCAAATAAAATATTTCAAACTAGTTTTTTTTAGGAAGTGAAAGTAATATACAACAATGACAGACAAACAATAGACGAGCAGCTGCTCACTATACCTGAGGCGCGCTGACCCTTCTATACCTGACTTGGAGCGCACACCTTCCAAAGGTTGTATCTCCAAAACTATTATTCGGATCGACTTGAAAATTTAGGACAATATTC
Organism: Microplitis deprimator; assembly: GCA_964016945.1. Lineage (NCBI taxonomy): Eukaryota > Metazoa > Arthropoda > Insecta > Hymenoptera > Braconidae > Microplitis > Microplitis deprimator. Next base: position 20,549,971 of record OZ024706.1, on the reverse strand, counting down.
TTGAGATGTTGTAGAAATTAATGAGCCAAAAAAAAAAAAGTCGATTGTTTGAACCCACGAAACCCATGTAACCCCTTAAAACAAAATCTTACATATAAACAAAATAATCATAATAATATCTATGGATGAGACGTGTGAGCAGCGTGTGCTGCCATCTGTTGCTCACCGACCTGGTGCGAGACTGCCGCGATATTTAAATATCGTGACGAAAAAATAAAATTCCTTATAAAGTGCACTTAATTTTTAGGTTAGCTTACCTGTCTAAATTGTTGAGAAATTTTGAAAATGTACAACCATGTTTTACTTTGCTTTCTTGCCGGTGACCACAGGATTTCTCTGCACAATTTCGGGTCATTTTTTTTTTAATTCAAACATAATTTTTTTTATTTTAATTTTGAACAAAACGTTTTCTTTTACATTCAATGAGATTTCGTTAATACGGTAATGCGTTTTAAATATTTTATTTACAAAAAAGGCACCGGAGAATGCTGCGTTACATCAGTGATGCCGCTAAAAAAAAATTTTTCTTGGTGTACTTTTGCATTATTATCGTGGTATCTCTCTGGTCCAAACCGCTTGAATAAGGAGTGGAGGGGAGTATGAAGTGTCCTTACCCAAGTTCACTTCATCCAAGAGGTCCAGAGCCATTAACGGCGGAAAAAAGCCCTGGCACAGGAATCCCAGGGCGGCCACGAGTAGACAGGTGTCCTGAAAAAAAAAGAGAGAAAGGGTACGTTAAAGGGGAGGCTTGGGAGTCAAGAAAGAAAACGTGGAATACTTACATCCACCGAGAGACGAACCACGCGACTGTCGAAGATATGCATTGAAACGAAAGCTGGCATGATATTCCTTTTTTTGTTAGCAGTAATTTGGAAAAGAAGGGGGCGGAAGTGTTGTATTATTCGAATTTAGTCTTTGAAATGAGCAATTAAGTAAAATTATTTTGCGAAAAAAAAAGAGGGAATGATGAATAGCAAAATTTTTGCTTTTGATTCACCTTAAATTTCTTTTTCTCTCTTCACTTGTCAGGATTGAATTGTAACTAAATTGAACTAATAAAAGTTAATTATTTTGATTTTAAGCAAAATTTTATTTTATTATTTTGCAAAAGGGAGATGAAGACATGATTTCATTAAGTCAGCAAAAAGGAGCAGAAAACTTTGTTGATGTTGTTTGAGAAATAACCCTTACCTGTTATATTAAAACGATGAAAACACAATGTAGGAAATCTATATCACTACTTAACGATTGCGTACGCCACACTAAATACAATTTTTTAACTTCCCGCTAAGAAAATTGCAAATTTTTTCTATTTTTTTAGATCAAATTTTCAAAAATTCGGGAAGTAATTGGTTTCACCCTGATTTGTGAAAATCGAAATTCCAATAGATGTCGACGTTTTGAGGTTCTAGGAAGCTATTCTGACTAAATTCGAAATGATGTACGAGTGTATGTGTGTATGTATGTACGTACCTACGTAAATATCTATAAATATGTATGTATGTACGTACGTATGTAAATATCTATAACTTTTGAACGGATGAACCGATTTTGATCGTCAAGGTGTTATTCGACGCGGTTTGTCAATATCTCGAAGCTGGAAAAAAAAATTGAGCTTGATCGGTAGGGCTCATTCGGAGATATTCCAAAAATAAACTTTTTTCAAAAATGTTTTTTTCGGATAACTTTTTATAGGCTCGATGGATTGATTCCAAAATCAACTGGGCTCTGAAGCTTCATAAACCGCGTCGAATGCCACCTCAACCATCAAAATCGGTTAATTCTTTCAAGAGATACCGTTGTCGGAAGAATTAAAAAAAAAAATTTTTTTTTGTATTTTTGAAATTTCTCATAAACGATTCGATAAATAAAATTCAAAGTCTGATCAGTTGTAGAACTCAATAAAACGCGTCGATTGCCACCTTAACCATCTCAATCGCTTCATTAGTTCGAGTGATATCATTTGAGAAAAAATGGTAAAAAACGTTTTTTTTCGAAAACAAAGGCATACAAAAGTATTTTCGCGCTCGAAGAGCTCGAAAATGTATCCACAACAATTTTTCGAGCTTAAGGAGCTCGAAAACGGCGGGAAGTTTTGAGGCTGGCCCGCAGGGTCAACTGACAGACCGATTTTTTTTGTTGTTTTTTTGTTACTAATAGCACTTGAAATTCGAAAATGAAAAAAAGTCAATGACACAGTGATGCCGAAGTGAGAGTATAAGTATATAAAACACGGGATTTGCAATTGTAATAAACCAGACATAACAGTGATGAGAATCGAACCTCGAATGAAGTCATTATTCTTTTGCTCCGGAATTCGGTAATCGGATATATTCATAATGAGATACGGAGACCGTTCATAAGAGACCGAAGCCTAATTGTATGTCTTTAAGTGAGTCAAAATATAGTTGGAATATTCCGAATGGGACTATATGAGTTTTTATGACACACGCCATTTAAATTCTAGGAAAAAAATTTTTTTTCTTTCCTCTTTTATTAGATTCGTGCCATTATGATTTTTTTTTGCTGTTGAGCATTTTACCAGTGATACGATTTCCGTCAAATTGGAGATGCAGTCACAAATGATAATTATTTGCAGTAACAAATGAATGTGTTATTATTACATGTCAGTTGAAATTACTTCGAATGATAGTAGAAATCATCTGGATATAATTGCGAAAAAAAGGAGAACAAAAGAAATTATATTTTAAAACAATTAAATTTTTTTGATGACAGTAATAATAGTAGAAAATTATAATAAGCTAAATCATTAGAGTCAATCGTGGTAATTTATAAATTAAAACAATTTTTTTTCCTCAATAAAAGAAAAGATACTAGAAATAATAATAAAAGAATAAAACGTGCATTCGCAATTCAATTAATTTTTTTAGTGTGGTTGACATTAAAATTCTTATTAATCATCAGCAACTCGCGGTCTTTTGATCGTGGTATCTAAAAAAAAAATAATTTAATCAAGCAGCGAAAAAAAAAAAAAGAGAATTAAGCGGTATTGTCTAGAAAGTCCTCAATATCGTCCAGGAGGTCCTGGATGAAGCCCAGATCACCCTGGTTGTAAAACGGGCGGTTGTACTCTCCAATAGAAATCAAAGCTCGAACATAACGCCTATTCCGCACCTCATTGATGCCCTCTAGAGCCTTGTAAAAATGTTCAAGGACAACTGGCAGATGTAGGCCAGGTATGCGGGACACCTCATCTAGGAGGTCCAAACCCATTTATGAGGGAAGGCAACCCTGGCACAGGATTCCCAGAATGGTAGCGAGCCCTTGATTGATCTGAAAAAAATAGGGAAGAGTTATAACGGGCAGGTTCTGTTATCCAGGAAGGCAAAGCATAATACACTTACATGTCGAGGCAAATGGAGCACACGATGATAGAAGGACCGCATACCCATGAAAACTGACATAGTGGAATATCTGAAAAAGAAAGAGAATATATTATTTTTTTTTTTTTCTTCTTTTTTTTCTTCTCTTTTTCACTCGACATTCGGAAAAAAGAGATGGGAAATGGAAGCTATTCGAACTTTATGAAAAAAAGGGGGGGGGGGGTAGTTGTTAGGGTAAATTAAACGTGACAAATTGTTCGAGTCGAAATTTCAAATTGGACGATGATAACTAAGTTTCCAACGTAGAAGAATTGTTAACTTAAAAAAAATTAAAATTCAAAATTTTTGGAAATAGCCGATCCAAAGTATTTAAATTGTTTATTAGAATTCTTGAGAATCAAGAATTAAAAGTATATTAAATTCCGACTCATAAATTTTAATTTGTTGTAAAAGCATTAAGGGCATTTTAAATTTTAATTGTCGTTTAAATTTTAGAATTTTTTTTTGAAAAAGGGGAAGATATTTAAATTTTTTTTTTTTTTTTCGGTTGAATTTTAATATTTAAGAATAACTAGATAAACGTGTTAATAATAATTTTCGGAAATATCGGGAATAAAGAGAATAAATTAAAATTCAGTTGAATAAAAATATGTAATATTGTATTTTTCTCTCCTTCAATGTTAATAATTAATTAATTAAAGGTATTTGAATCTTAACAGGAAATTTTAGGAACTAATGAACTAAAAATATTTCGAATTGTAAATTGCGGATAATTAGATAATTAGAGGTGTATCATTGGTTCTAGGTTGTTTTTTTTTTAATTGCAGTGAACGAAAGAAAGAAAAAGAAAAAAAATTCTTTTTTTTTTAATTTTTTAGAATAGTGAATGAAACGAAAAGAAGAGAAAGAGAAATTTTTTTTTAGTCAGTATTCAAATTGTTAGCTGTTAGAATTTTTTTTCTTGATAATGAAGGGTAGTGTAATTGCACTATACTTAAATAAAAATGAATAATTATTACCTTGTATACAGCGCGGGTTTTAAATCCTACACTTGTGTATAAATAGTCTTAAAATTTCACACTAAACTACACTCGAAAAAAAAAACAGTTAAAAATTTACGAATCCTATTACACTGGTGATGGAATGCAGTCTTCTAGAGATTGCAATTTTTTTAACACTTGGGGAACACTTTTGATGTCACTCCTGCTTGACATGGATTTAAAAAAAAACAAACAACGGAAATTTTCAAAAAAAAAAAAGAGGAGAAAACAAGAGAGAATTTTGAATCTAATACATCGACGATGACATTCAGAGAACGAATGAAGTCATTTTTCTGACTTCAGAATGCGGTAATATGATATTCTTTTAGATAAGAGGACCATTGACAGAGTTAGATTCCAATAATTAGACCTTGAGCGAACGAATGTAATAAAGAATTTTTGTTCAGGAATATTCATTTAATTCTGAAAAAAAGTAGATATAGATATCAAAAAAAAAAAACGATTTTTTTTTATTTACAGGTATATATATAAGTAGATAAAGAATGAGAAAAAACAAGAGAAAATGAAAATATTTCCTCGTGGTAATAACGGAAATGGGATCATAATTAGTAATAATTACAGAATACAATAATAAACTTATCTAAATGAGATTCTTTATAATTTCTATTTTCGATCCTGTTGGTATTATACGAAAAAATATAAAATAATAATAATCAATTATAAATTTAAATCACAGCTTTAAAAGAAAAAGGGGAATTAATAAAACGTCGAAGAAATCTCTTAACCGACGGAAGGAAGAGAAGGAATATTTTGATGTATGCTAAGATCCAACGATCAGTAATACTACCCGATAAGTACTAGTCCTATAAGTGATTTTCCCTTCCAATGTATATAAGTATTGGCGCAAGCTTTGTATGGTTTAGAAATTGATTTAAATGCATTTTTATATATATATATATATATATATATAAACCATAGCAGTTATGATTAAACTTTTGAATGATTTTTAGTCTAAAATTAATTGCCCCATAATTATATTATAGCTATTACATCTTAGAATTTTAAATTAAAAAGAAAAAATAATAACTGTCCACTTCAAGGTTTAAGAAACGTATAGATTTCGATTTAAATAAATTTTTTTTTTGGGTAAACTATAAATGATGGGGTAAAACATTCAAATGATTTTCAGTTTAGAATTAATTACTATATAATTATATAGTAAAATCCGTAATTCTAAATTTCGATTTGAAAAATTAAGGAAAATAATGAATATCTCGTTTGAATTTCAACAATGTATAAATCTCGACCTAAATAAAATTTTCTAAGTAAACTATAAATGTTATGATTAAAATTTTAAATGATTTTTTTTTGTTTTAAAATTAACCATCTTATAATTATGTTATAACTATTGAACCCATGAAACAAACAAAAATTTTTTTTGAAAATTAACAAGTGTCTACTTCAGGGTTTGAGCAGCGTAGGATTTAGAATGAATAAAATTTGTTTTTAGGCAAATTATAAATTATATGATAAAACTTTAAATGCTTTTTAGTTTTATATTCATTGTCTTATAATTATTTTATAATTGTTGTATTTTAGAATTTCGAAAAGAAAAAACTTAGGAAAAATGATAAGCGCCTGTGGCGCCATTCTAGGCAGTGTAAAAATTAACAGATGAATCTTTTAGAAACTATAGATGTCACGATTGAAATTGTAGATTATTTTCAATTCATAACTAAAATTGTCTAGCAATTATTCTTCCTTATAATTCTATCGTAACTATTATATTTTGGAATTTCAAATTGAAAAATAAGGAGAAATAATGAATGTCTTTTTTGAATTTTGAGCTGTGTCAAATTAAACTTAGATAAAATTATTTAGATAAACCATAAATGATAGGATCAAGCCTTTGAATGATTTTTATCGTATAATCAATTATTTATAATTGTTATAATTATCATATTGTATAATTCGAAAAAAAGGCGGGGTCAGGTAAAATAAAAAGCACCGGGTTTAAAAAAATGTGTAGAATTTTTATCTAAATAATTTATTTCTGAGTCAACTATAAATAATACGGTTAACTTGGATTTTTTTTTTTTATGAAAGAGAAATTTTATTATGAAATTACAGAAATTACCATAGAATTTTTTTTCATTATCCAGAAGTTGTAATCTTACAGGACAACATAGGGAACACGCTTAAATTGCAAACGTCGTATGCATTGATGAAAAATTATGTTGACTCAAGAAATCTTAATTTTGAACCAAGAATTCATGTTCTGAAATATAAAAAAAAAAAGAGGCAGGGGAATGTAGGAATGGAAATAAAATGAGGTGCGCTTTGTGCAGGTAATAACCTGGAAACAATCGAAATTTTTTTTTGTTGAATTTTTATTACGAATAGGAAGTAACAAAAAAAAAAGAATATGTACATATAGGAACTTTAACTAATCGATTGCATCTAACACAGCGAGACAAGAACACAAAGCCCTGAAAAGGAAAGAGTGTATAAATGAAAAGAAGAAAAATTTTCTTACCTTGTCTTTCTCTCTATATTTTTTTTTATTTTTTGGAACTTACTGTTCGCTTAAGATCTTACGGACTGCGATGACTTCGAGGTCAGATGACAGACGATGCAGACCATGAAGCTCAGTAGTCAGACGAGGTGTTGCTCCTGGCTGTAACATCTGAGCGCCGGAAAATAACCGCGTTCGAACGATTGACCCGGGTAATTCGTACTGCTGACCAGGAGGACGACACGAACGAATAAGTTGATCGACTTGGTCACACAGAAAAACGCCGCGTTGTAGAGGATGTCGATCATAAGTTAGGGTTCGAAGGTATATAAAAATACGGAGGATAATCTGGGGAACATATGAAATAGGAAAAATGAATAATGATAAATCACCGAGTTGAAAGGAAAACAAAGAAATAAATAGGAATGTCACTTACATCAACAGGGGTGAATCGCTCGCAACTTTGTTCGAGAGTGAGGGGTTGATCCATGTTAAATTTTATTTTTGTTTTACACGCACCAACGTATTGAAACAATTAACTTGGTAGAATGAACGATCGTAATTGTACAAGATATAGAGAGCAGGCGAAGATATCGCTAAAACCGCAGCATCAGCTCAGGAGGTTGATAACGACAAACGGATTGTCGAGATGCACACGTGCAAAATAAGGCATCGGAAGAGAGAAATTAATATGCAGATAAAATTTTTTTTCTTTTCTCAAAAAAAAAAAAAAAAAAAAGAAAACGAACCTTTTTTTTCTGTATCTGAATAGTTTTCAAACCTAGAAATTAGTAGAACCGTACAATTTTTTTTTCTCCTCTCAATAAAACTTTAATTTACTAATAATGTTATCGGTTAAAAGGAAAGAGAGAAATTGGTTATTAGATATCGGAAATCAAGTAAAATGAAATCAAATTTAGAACAACCTCAGAAAAAAAAATTTTATTATTATTTCTCACACTTTTTTTTTTTATAAATGAACGCATTCATGATAAAAATCCTTAAGTATTAATTGCGCATACATAATAAGCTGTGGCTGGAATACAAAAAAAAATAGTAGTAAGCTGTAATAATTGCCGGAGCCCAGAGCTAATTAACAAATTGCATAATTAAATGGCAGAACAAGTTCAAATTATAAATAGAATTTTTTTTTATTAGATTTTAGACTTTTCAGATAATAAACAGTAAAGTAATAAATGATATTTTGAATAAAAAGATATGTCAGTGGAAGTATGTCATGATTAATGATAATAATCGGTTTTGCTATATAACAGAGGGTGAAGGTGATAAATTAATAATAATAATCTAAAACAAGTATACATTTGAATCGCGCAGTGTAGAATTGTGCTAATTTACAAAAGATTTGTTTGAATACAGGATGGAGCGCAAGAGTAAAATGGTACTGCTTGCAGTAATTTTGTTTGCTCAGCCCCTACAGGCACTGTTGGGGTACGATTGCGGAGGAATATATACTAGGGAATCAAGACCCTAGCCGTGTATTTCTGTATGGGACTAGGCGTCGTAATATTTTTGATTTTGTGTGGATTGTGCTCAAGATTATACACAAAACGGAAAAGTCAAACAGAGAATGAGAGACGGGCAGAAGAAGGAAAAATTGCAACGGTAGAAGAATCAGAGATACGTACAAAACGAAGATTTCGGGTGGACAAGGAGAAACGGACAAGAGGAAAAGGAGCGACATCGATAGAGGAACCTAGGATGGAACCAACTCAGCGAAAGGATGAGGAGTTAAACATTCGGAAGCTGCCGTCAAAATCGAAGCGGACAAAAAGAGAAAAAGGAGCGGATATTATCGGATTGAAGGAGAAGCCCAGTGTTATTGGAAATGACGAGGCACAAGAACAATCAGGGGTATCATATGCGGATTTAGAGATAATGCAGTTAACGCAATTTCCTCATCACGATGACGAACCGGAAGGATCAACCAGAGCCACTACTGCCCGTCGGAGCGTTTGGGACTATGAGAACTTGAGACTGTAGAAGAGTTCGAAATCAACAACCTATCCGTCCCTCTCTCCTTTTTCCAACCCATTCTTTTTTGTTGTTACAGGTATACCACACAATGAAAATGCAGCCAGTATGCCGGGTCGCCCAAGCCTATTGGATCTTTAGGATCATGAGGACTGGGGTCGATGAAGTCGCGGTTATAACGTGCAAGGCAGCGGGATGAAAATTATTATTTTATTATAAGTATCTATTGTTATTATTCTCATATGTATTGAACTTTCAACGAAATATTCTATTTCCCTTAGAATGTAGAGAGTCTCTTCAGGAATCGTAATTTTTATCTTGACACATAGGCGTATAATCCGATGATACGTTAAGACTATTAGTTATCATAATTATTATTTCTTTTATTATTTTTTTTCTGCGTGCAGTTGAATATTAATATACGCTCCAACTGATTGAGGAGGGGGATCATGAATTCGGGTGATATCAGGGAGTTCACATGCGACTTACCCTGTAAATAGGATTGTCCCTTTTACCATTCGGGAGAATGGCTTTCTTTTACGAGACGGGGGAGCGTGTGGCGGGTGAGCTGACGCCAATCTGTCTAATAGTAATTAACAAATAATGAATAGATAAATCTAAATTCAGAAAGTAATATATTTGATTGCACTTCATTAGGCGCTATACAGCTGCACATAAGTATCGCATTACATTAGTCGCATTAAGTCTCACTTTTATAATACAACGCGACGAGCAGACGTTTTGTGTGGTCAGCAGTTTTGACTGTGGGAAGAAAAGAGTTCCGTTGGAGACTGCGGAGGGATATTTCCTTATGCAGCAAGGAAAGAGTTTTCTCATGGAAATGGCGGAGTGATATTTTTGAGGCTGAAGATGCAATTGCAGAAAAAGAGTTAGTTACCATAGTTAAGCTGATTCGAATAGTTGTTTGCTCGCTATAATTACAGATCACTATAAGAATACGTTAATGCCGCAATAAAAATATTGTATTCGTATCTGTATGATTTATGCTATCTAAGATTTGTGAAAGAGACTCTCAGGGCCTTTTCTGGGTAATCCCATATTTTGGGGACGCCCAATAAACAAATATTCATATAATTCACATATAGTCATTTCTTTACTGAGCGACCCACAACCTTTATAACATCCTATTAAATTTCTAGAGACGCTGAGCTAGGCACGGTAAGTTCGGGTACGCAGTAGAACATTAAGACGTAAGCTCACACGTAACAATTTTTATTTTAATTTCAATTTTAATTTTAATTTTAATTTCATTGAGGAACATGTGATTATTCTGAGGTGAGTAACATCCTGAAGTTTGTTTTGAGAGAAAATTTCTTTTCTATTAATTGCTTCTATTTTCTTGTTATTATAGAAGGTGAAATAAGAAAAATAATGGATATTTTCATGGGGCTAATTTTACAAGGAGAATTTCGATGGAAAAATGGTGTTCTGTCAGAAGCTCTCTCAACGGCTGTGATTCGTATTCAGAGTTCCGCATGCACTATGAGTGATAAGCATTTTTATATCATTAATTCGAATTGAAAATAATTTCATTAGTTTGAACCGGAACTTACCAATTCTCCTGCTTTCTCGGATGTGCAGGTGACTTCAAAATTTTACTGTAATTTAAATGAAAATTTCAATTTGGATATAAAATTTGTCACGATCTTTTCTCTGGTCGAAGAAGGTTCCTTAGTTCGTGAACGTGGTGAACTTTTCTTGACCGTTCGTGAAGTCAAGTCATCGTTATGATTCTGACTGTGTTCTCCTTTACTTGAAGTATAAGCGTACGTTAGGTTGTTAGCAGACACTGCACTAGCGTCAGAATCTGCGCTGTCTTTGCTGTCTGTATCATTGCTACCCGTTAAGGTGTGGCAAGTCCACAAAGACAAGGCGTGGCACTATTAGAAAATGCCAGAAAAATAATAATGTCTGTAGCTTAACAAGAAGGATTTTTTACTTCGAAAATCCCACCGCTGCCACCAGTGTTCTCTATGTTATGTCCGCCGCTTAAATTTAAATAAAGTATCCGGGATTTCTCCCTTTGGTAGCGGTAGAAAAATTTAGACGAGCGATTTGGAGGTTGCGGACAACGATAATGAATACGAGGAAGAAATTATCTTCCTATAATTCATTTTTATAGTGAATCTTTTGAAAATTGATAACCCAAAACGTTTCCGAAGAGACTGGTGCTCTTGTAATGAACCAAGTATTTTATGAAAGAATTAAATATAATTCATTCACCTACATTTCGATGAATCTTTCTTTTAACACGGCAGGTTAGATCCCCCCAGCACGTTGCAGCTTACTCAGCCTCCTCCTGAAGGATTTGGTTGAATCGGCGCAACTGGGGTTGTAGGATATAAACTTATGTGCTACTCTCGAATGGAACTCGCAAGGTTGAAGTAATGATCTTTGTAATTTTATTAGATGTTTCTGTAACAATCTCTCTGGTCGAACTTCACTTATACACTGAATATTTTTCGCAATATTTATGAAAATTGTTTTTATTATAATTTTATTTATCTTAACAGATATTTTAAACAGATTTCAATATATTTTAATGCGTCCTTTTCACACCCTAAGGGGTTTTATGCGCTCATAACTCGGTCCGAGGTGGATCACAAAATCACGTGATCTGTGTCACTTTTCAATCAAACCGGATGGATCTTATAGATCTTTATATGGTTGCGAATCAAGTTAAAGTACGGATCCACGATAGTAAACCATCAGCCTAGCATCTAAGTTATTTGGCAAATGATTTAATCTTGAGTTCTCCGAACTGCAGTTAACAAATAATGCCGATACACAATGATTAAGTCAGCCTAGTATCTCTATTTACTACAATTACTTATTGCCGCGGAGACAGATTTGTGCAATAAGCTTAAGGGCTATCAACGCCGTTTACGCGGACCAAGAAGTCAAAAATACGATTTAGACTGAGGCAGTAAAATTGAGACTAAGGCCCTGAGCCATAGTGCTCGGACTTTTCTAAACTTTGCTTCAGCAATTTATAGGGAATTTTTAATTATTGCCGTTGGTGGAAGGTGACGACAGTTTATTATTTATTCGTTAAACTTATTGCACATATCCTTTTACTATTCTTTAGCGCGTAAAAAGGTAGAAAAGCTGACGCTGTGTTTACGCGCGCTCTTAATAAGAGGAGCTCTGTATTAAGTATTTTCAATAATTATTAATATAAAAAAAAAATTTATTCGGACATAACACACGTATCTTAGATTTACCTTATCCTACCCTGATACTTTCTTTGTTTAAGTATTAGATTTGCCAACAGAACATGATTTGTTCGTTTATCATTATCCATTATAATGACTTTTGTGACAACGGCCTCACAACGGTCTTAGTAAGTAAGTCCGTATATCACTTTTTATCATCTACTTCACCAGTGTCCCATACCCATGGATAGAAGGAAGAACAACAACGTGGTATAACAACTACATCAGCTAAGTATAATAATTCTCTTATTATTATGACGTTATTGAACCGGGTATTTATTGAATTAATTAACATCTAATTAACGTGGTTTACTATGCAAATACCTAACATCTGTATATATTGTATACATTTCGTATACAATTTGGCCCCACTTATCCCGATTCTTTACATGCTATTTATGCGCATATATAAACCAAGGTCAAACGGTCGTCTGGTCCTTACGAACCGGGTGATGCTGGATCAATCACCAAATTATTAGCCAAAATGGCTAAAAGGGCCACGCGCTCATTTCTCATGAAATGGGTAACGATCGGTTGATTGACTCCTTTTAAGGGGTTGACCTCAACTACGTTTCAAAATCAATCGCTGGACATAGCAAGATAAATTCAAATTGACGTCTACACTTTTCATACTCGATTCAATAACACAATACAAAGCACCACATTATGCACGTTCAACTTTTTGGCTCTTATTTGTTGAATTAATCAATAAATAGATTTTTTTATTTTATTTCACTGATTAAAGTAATTTAATTTATGTTAAGCTTATGGATTAGATCACGGATAGAATTTTCCGGCGTGTGGTTCTCACGAACTTCCTAGTGAATTCAGCGACGCAACCAGTTCGGTCTTTCTACTTGCATCTAATGAAAATTATAATCACGCCCAGCTCACAATGATTTTGATATGTTAATTATTTACTAATATCAATTTTTATTAATACAGCCTAGACGTGAAGATACTCAACAGACACAACGTATGATTGAATATTTTCCTACAATTCTAATCCTGGGTCGACTGCCTAGAATTAAAATTTAAAATACACCTGATACAAATTTCTTCAACGATGTTGCTCTCTCCTGTCCTTGTCTAACTTGTTGTCGTCTCGTTTGTTTATTTCCCTATTGATGTCATCTCGATCCTTGATTCATGTTTTTTTTTCACTCATAAACTCATTTCAAAACTTCTTTTCCTAATGAAATTTTCACGTCCTCTCCTCTATCTGGTATTTATGGGATTTAGTTGAAAGTTATTAAGAAATACAAACTTTCTGCCTGGTATTTGTTGATATTTTGGATAGAATTATCACTTAGTTCCAAGGAGAAGCCAAGTGTGGTTTCAGATAATTGCTTCAGTCGTCTATAACCTAAACGATTTGAGGTACGGATAAGCTGCGATGGGAAATTCCGTCTAGTACTCTCAACCCTATAAAATACGAGATCTGACATATGGATCATATAAATGCTTCTGAGCTACAGGAATTGAAAAAAAAACGATCAATCTTACGTGATAGATGAATCAGAAATATTTCAACGCAAAGGGCGAGTTCTTAGTATTAATATAAAGAGCTAAAACTTTTAGGGAAATTTTTTTATCCTTATGAAGAAACGTTCAGGTAATTGTGGAAAAAAATTGTCGCTTCAGCTATAGCATCCTACAGTGCTGCCCGAACGTGCGATATTTTTACCCCCTCCTGCCATTACACCTAATGCTATTTCACCTCAGGAGGGGGTAAAAATATCGCACGTTCTCGCAGCACTGGCATCCTATAATATATCTATAAATATAAAATTTTAAACCCATTGTATTTTTTTAACAACTCGACTAGCTTAGACTAAAAGTGGTAAAATTTTCAGAAATTCGTATCATGGGTTCAAAAACAATATTTAGATTTCTATAAAATTAATAAAGATTGTATTTCATTATAGTTTTGACGAAATATTTCCGGCTACTATGTCGCAACAAATTTACCATGTTTATTAGAATATAAAGCTTCAATATTCGATAGAAGTTCTAATCTGCTGTTCACTTCAGGTCATTTTGATGTTATACATTCATCATACTACCGTATTTCATGAAATAATCGAATTTTGTATTTCAATTTTTGTCTTTTTCTTTTTGTTCTTTGATCAGGTCATTTTTATAGATCAAGTTTTAATTGCAAAACATTATTCAAAGTTTTAAATTGTTAATTGAACATAACTTATTTTAGTGTTTTTACCAAGACAACTTTTTATTCATACAAATATCGACATCCTATGTAGGTATCATGGAGAGTTTTCTATTATTATATAAAATAATATATTGTCTCTGGGAAAAGTATTTGCTTTGTTACTTAATTCTACACCCTCAGGTAATTTCTTTATTAAATACTTTTCAATGTCACGTAGTTCATAACTTCCGGTTGTTATTGTTATAATTTTATCCGCTTCCTTCTCATTTATGCTGGATAAATAGAACTTATCATAACCTTCATCAATATTAGATATAGAATTGAATGTTAACAACTCTACAAGACCCAAGACATAACTTTTTCCAGGTGATAATTCAATGGGTGGAAAATATTGAGCTTCCAATGTGGAGGTAGCTCCAGATAGTGTTAACGTCAACGAATCAGCCATGACTAATCACATTCTAATCTCGTCTTATATATTTATAATTGATTACTTAGAAATTTAAGACACAAGTGTCCACATATAACGGTATCATAATCTTGATATTTCTGATGATTATATTTCCCGCTACTAACATCGAGATATTTCATGAGTTCATTTGGTGGTTGAAGGTTAGCGAAACTGTCAAATCAAATGACGTCACCATTCTTCTTGTATGCGACCCAATGAGTTCCACCACCATTTTTATCATCTAGATTTATGATTGCTGATTCCTTTTTCCATGGAACAGATTTTGGTAAATTATTTCACATGAAAACGTCTCAAAAATATGGAATTTTTAAATCCTTTGCATATTTGATTAAATCAAAATTGGTTAGAGCTCGATGAGGTAGAGTTACACGTTTGTTGGTGTAGGGCTCAAGTATAATCCTATTCCAGTCTTGTATGGTGACAAGTATAACCCTTTACTAAAGGATATAGCTTTCATTGTTGAATTATGCCGTTTAGACTCCTCTAATTCGTGGTTAGCAGCACTAGCAGCTATTACAGCGCGAACGATAGTAGCAGCGCCTCCAGCTAATGCACCAGTAGCACTTAAACCAGCGAATAATGGTATCAAAAGTGGTAAAAATCCACCAACTTTCGGTACGGGTATTATTTCACCATTTTTTTCTTGTGGTGTAGGTAATCTACGAGATTTAGATACTAGAGGTACATCTAACATATGACGAGGTAGCCGAATATTCTTTTTCCCACCAGCTATTTTTACGGCTTTACGTGCACCATCTAATGCAGACTTAATTGGTTCAGTGCTTTTACGCATAGCTTCTTTAGCAGAACTTATAATTCGCCTGATACGGACAAGTCGTTTTATTTTTCTTTACTGTCTTCATTTTCTTTTTACCATTTCTTTTAGACTTCTTTCTCTTTACTTTCAACTTCTTTTTAACTGCAACCACCTTTTTCATGCTCATACCCAAACTTCTCTTCACTCTCATGGTTTTATTAACTCCCCAAGCCACAGCTTTTTCACCAATCGCTGGCATCTTTTGCATGGAGACGTTGTAAAGCTTTTTCAGCAAGATATTTATCAGCCACATGGCGTGCCGCCATATTGTCAGGATTTTTAGAATAAGCAATGTCATGCGCTTCACATGCTCTATCCAGAGGATTTACACCTGGATCACCTCGAGTTAATCTTTTCGTTAATTTTGTACCAGGTCCACAGTTCTGATATTCCGGTATATGTAATTCTATCGGTAGTTTATTTATAACACTGTTGAGAAAACCTTTGCCACGTTTAGTTTCAACTTTACTAATACGTCGGCTCTTAGCCATTGCAGATCTATGACTATTGTTTTTTATTTGATAATTTATACATACAGTTTCGTAATTTACATTAAGATTTTTTGAATAAATAAAAAATGTAAATATATATATATATATATATATATATATTTGCAACATTGCCATTAGTTCTAATTGTTCTAAATTATCTGTAGAAATTACTGTTAACTATCTTATTTATATAATATTTAGAAATAATGATAATACTGCTAATTTACTTATCACGATAAGACATCTCAAAATCGTTGTTTTTACCACCAAAGTAAGTGAGGTAAAGCTTATCATATGGTACAGGGTTCAGCAACTCTTTGAAGTAAGTAGGATTTTTCATTACTAGTCCTGACGTTCTTTTTGGTAAAAATATATTGAAGTCGTCATTGATTGTTGCGACCACTCGCATTCCAAACTTTGTATTCACATTTTTAAAAGCAGTTATTTGATATTTCCCATCTCTTTTCAATTCATTCAGCTTTTTAGTAGGTAAAAATACTGGTAAATTAATAGCCTCATTAACTTTCAAAAGATCCATTATTCCCTAAAGAAGTATTTCAAATTTAGATTTCTACGTTTTTTAAATGTTGATTATTTTAATCGTATTAAAAAAGTCTTACCTGATTAAAATAGATTGCTAGTATGGTGCTCACAGAATGAATCTCGAAACAACTATCCGGATTATGACAAAACTTAAGTTTTTATAATGGTGATCCCCACTTAAAAAGAACTTTGTGGGGATTTCCACAGAAAAAATTGTTTGGGGATACAAAGTAGAAAATGATTGACCTAAAACCAGCTAAATCAACCGTTTAATCCCCTAATACTATTTAAATATACGATATTCTTGGAAAAACTTTCAAATTTTTTAAAATGAATCCCCTACCAATATGCACGTAGAAAATTCGAGAATATCGTCGAATGTTTCACCCCCTCCAAAATCCTACGTAAAACAGTAAAACTCAAAAATATGTATAATAAAAAGTGCTTATTTATTCACTTAGTCCCAAAATCCACTTTTATCGATAAGCGGAAACAGACCCCCCAATCAAATCTTCATTACCATTCATAAGTTCCAATCAAATCTGCATTACCATAATCGGACTTCAACCAAGCCTGCATTATCATGGCAAGTCCCCTACAAATCTATATTATCATCAACAACGAAGAAGGCCCCAAAATATCTAGGAAATAAATCTAAATTACCGATAGCCTTAAATATTGATAAGAACAAATCTACATTACCACAGATATGGAAAAAGGTCCCAAATATCGATAAAATAAATCTACATTACCGACAACAGCCCAAAATCGCTATAAACAAATCTACGTTACCGACTACAACCACTTACCATATATCGGTAAGGTCGGGTTATAATTTGATTTCGGGGCCAAAACCCTCTTATTCATCTGCTAAGAACTTCTTCAGGGGTATTAGTTATTAATTCAATAAAAAAAGATTAAAGTAACATTTATTATCTGTATGAAGAACTGAAACTTACAGTCGAATATAATAGATCATATATAAAAATGTGTGTAGCAAATCAGTTAGTCTCTCACCATCATCAATAATTATTCAATATCAAAGGACTGTTTCAATCTCTGTTAGTTCTGGTCGTAACGTTTCATCTAGTACCCTGATTATAAATATATATCGTCTATTAAAACGCACCGTGTAACATTTATTCCATATTTATTTTATTATAATTACTTATAAATTCCACTTGCTAAAAATTTATCTGCATATTTTGTGCTTGCTATCAAACTTCTCGCAATGACTGAAGCTTGTGAGATTCCTATTTCTTCGTGGTATCTAAAAAAAAAGAAAAGGATACGATAAGCTTATTTTGATAGTTAAGTTGAAAAAATAACTTTTACATAACTTCCTGTGAAGTAAAAAAATCATAAGATTATAATTATCGAATTTGTTTGTTCTTAAATCATTTCAGTGGTTATAGTCAGCGCTAAAAATATGACGATAAATCATGATTTGATACTGATACTTATTTATTTATTCTTCCCTTGCGGTATTAAAAATAATCTAGAAACACTGAAAATATTCAAGTAACACGATGCAACCATGCAGACTCCAGAGTAATTCCAGAACGGTTTTGTGCAATTTTTTGAGTGTGAACCCAGAGTATTCCCAGAGCAGATACGGAGTAGATCCAAAATGTTTCTAGAAAGTATCCAGAGTGGATACATACTGACACTGTTATGCGCCCACAGTGGACAGAAACTGATACCAGTGTTTTCAGAATATTTTCTGAGTGGGTTCAGAGTGAATACATACTCACACCAGAAGGGATTTAGAGTAAATGAATACTGATAAAAAAAAAATTTTACGAAATGTATTATTTTTAGAATATTCAAAAGCATGGTTAGAATACGAAAATCACTTTTTTTTATCGCCTGAAACGTATTCATTGTGTCGGGATTTTAAAAATAAATTATTCAAGAAAATAAAAAAATTAGACATGGTTGTCACAATGTAATATAGCATCTACTATATGATCATCGAAACAGGCACTTGTAACTCTGTCAAATAACAAAGGAATACGCGTGCCAGAATTGCTTTCAAGTATAGAATATAAAAACTCTGAAATATCTATCTAACCAGGAACAGCACAAAATGTTGAGAGCGATCTAGTGGCGAGCACTGAACTACTTCCACTGCTGCTTAGCACTGGTGACTTTCTTGTCCTCCATATCTATCTTCTCCCAGAAAATTTTTCTCGTAAGTCTTTTGAATTAAAAATCAAAGAAAATAAATAAAAAGTTGACAAAACACCGATGAACAAGTGCCGTTACGACGAAAACTCGTTGGAATGGAATCTAGAAAAAATTGTACAATGGAAAATCGGGGCTCATAAAAATTGTAAAAATTATAAACAATTTGGTGAAAAAAAAGAAGAGGTTTGGTTTCTTGCAAATATTTTATTATTATTATGTTTATTTTTCATTTTATTTTACGTTTATCTTTTGCTATTAGATTAAAAAACTTTAAACAATTATATATCTTTCATTATAATAATTTTTGACATAACTTTATGTATTTGTGAATTTATACTATTAATTTAGAATTATTGAATAACTCAAATAACTCGTTATTAAATTTATTGTCTCTTCGAATATTCCAGGGGATCGTTAGCCATTTGGCATTTCTTCTTGTGGCGTTTAAATTCGAACATTCGACAATGACATGTTCCACCGTAGCCGGTGTGTGGCATTTTGGGCACAGAGTGGGTTCCGTTTTGCTTATAAGGTGACCATGAGAAAATCTTGTGTGACCAATTCTGAGTCTGGTGAGGATACATTGGTCGCGTCTTTTTTTTAATTGAGGGGCAGAGTCTCATACACTACCGCGAATTTGGTGTAGCTCTGACCGTTAGTCAATCCAGATATTATTCCATTTATCTGTAATGTGGTTTTTGAAAGCTTTTTTTAGGTCTTTTACTGGGATAGGGAGAGATCTGAAGTCTTCTCCGTCCAAAGATGCTTTTTCAGCATTGAAGTCAACAGTTTCGTTTCCAGTTATTCCTTCGTGAGAGGGAGTCCACGCAATGGTGATATCTTTTGTATTTGATAGTGTTAATAGTTTGTGTTGGATCTCATTGATGCTTTCACATTTATTATGTATCGAGTTTATCGAGTCTATCGTAGATTTAAAGTCAGTGCAAATTATAAATTTTTGAGATGGAAGTCGATTACAGTTAGACTTTGCAAGATAGCGAAGGCTTCACAGGAGAATATTGCGAAGTATCAAGGCAACTTAAAACGGTGTATTTCATAGTTGATGACCAGTGCTGCCAGAACGTAGGATATTTTTACCCCTTCCAGAACGCCGTGCGCGCGATGCACACACGCAATCATGTCTATCGGTGTGTCGGGAAACCGAAAGAAGCCGAGAGAAACCGAGCGCTGTAGACAAACGGAAGAGAAATGTTTCTCCCACCATGCGTCGTTTCGTACCCGCTTAGAGTTGCGTGTTCAAATTCGCACTCGAATTTGATTTTTTTTTTTTTTTTATTA
Organism: Microplitis deprimator; assembly: GCA_964016945.1. Taxonomy (NCBI): domain Eukaryota; kingdom Metazoa; phylum Arthropoda; class Insecta; order Hymenoptera; family Braconidae; genus Microplitis; species Microplitis deprimator. The sequence goes on along the minus strand of OZ024706.1, from coordinate 20,529,898 downwards.
TTTTTTAACGTAATAAATTTTTAAATATTTGTGTTCAAATTTTTTAATTAATTGATAATTAAAAATTTTTGAAACAAATTTAAATGGCTGTAAAATGGATAAATAAATATTAAAACATAATCCTCTCATTGTACTTTTATTTAATAATAAATTTTAGATTATTATTTGTAATTTTGATAAATAATTATTATTAAAAGTTATTTATTATTAATATTAGTTATTAGTTTTAATTGTTACTTAGAGTTTCAAATACAACTTTTATAAAAGCTGTTGCATTCAATTGTTATACTGGTTCTGTGGACGTGCGACAATGTTTTCGTTTCAGGAGCTTCGAGTCGTGTGTTCACAACCGCGACTGAGTCGAATTTATTTTTTTTTTAAACTCCTTAATAATTAATTATTTGCTAATTATCCTTAACTAATTTTTACAAAAAAAGCTTATCAAGATTATTTAAATAAATAACAAAACGCAATTTTTAAACTTTATTTATCGTATTTTATCATTTCTATGTTACTACCCGTAATTCTAATAGTTAATTTATTATTATGAATAATTTAATTATCTATAATAATATAATTATATATTATTTATAATAATAATTAGACTTAATTCTTACTTGAAGTCTAAAATACGACTTTTATATTACCTCACGTCTCTCATTTCGAAGTCGGATCAATGGACGCGTGCTATCATTTTAGCATCACGTTCGCAGAGTCGCGTGTTCGATTCCGCGACCAAAAATCAGTTTTTTTTTTTTTTAATTGATAATTTTAATGACACAGGTTTCCACATCACCCATGAGGTTCTGTGTATCATGATGGGATCCCATTTTTTTTTATGGTGGGTCTCTCAGAGGCCTATCAACCATAATATAAACCCGAAAACTCAAAGAACGTTAACAATTTTTTAAATGATAATGAAATTAATATTAAATTGCAAAGCTTAAAGCTGTTGCATTCTTATAAAATAAATAAAATGATTAAAGCTTCAAACAGCAGACTAGAATCAAGTGGAAGCAGAGCTGAAGGCTCTAACTTCTTCTTAAAAAAATAAATTAATTAAAGCTTCAAATATTGCACAATACTTATGATACATCGGAGCTTAAAGCTCTAACTTTATAATTGAATATTTAATAATTTTAGTTTGATTAATGGACGAATAATAATCAAAATAATAATTTTAAATAAAAGTTTTCCACAGGGAAAAAGCTGAAAAAAAGTTGACGATCAATATGAAAATTAAATAATTTAAATTTAAAAGTCCATGATTCTCACGATTCATCCATTTCCCAATCGTCACCACTATCATATGCCTGTACATTCATTTGTTGGGACTGGGGCTTCTTCTTTTCGGTATACAATTTGGAAAGTTCCATCATTTCCACTAAATTTTTGTCGATTGGATTTATCTATAAATTGTCTTATTGATAAGGTTTGCATGTTTAGGTTTCCACTATATTAAATTGGTGTATTACCGTACGATGGACGGTGTAGCTCTATAAGTTATAGATTAAATTGAACGGAATATAGTATAGTGCCGGATAGCTCAACTGGTAGAGCACTCGGCGCGATACCGACATGGTCTGGGTTCGATTCCCAGTTCGGGCTATCTATATTTTTCTCAATTTATTTATAAATTGTCTTATTGAGAAGGTATGCATGTTTAGGTTTCCACTATATTAAATTGGTTCTACTAAATAAAAAACATAAATCCGATAATAATAGATTTATGAACTGTTACTAGTTAATCAGCAATTTCTTTGGTCGCCACATAGACACAAATTCTGTTATTCGCAATTTTAGAGATGAATCTTATGTTATTAGCGGTAATTTTTTTAGCTATTGCGTTAATATACTCCTTAATTATAAAACCTTCGATTGCATCTATTATAATTGCACATTCTTTAGTAGGGAAAACTTCGTGTTTTGCAGCATTGGCGTAACCATTTGGCACTGAGACAAACGCCATCATGGCAGATGAGCCTCGTTCTGTAGTCGGAAAGAACGCTCCTCCAACTTCACTCCACCCACTGGGGGGTATCTACTTTATCAGATTTTAGTACAAAAATATTATTATTGACATTTTGATGCACTAATAATCACTTAGCATACACAAACCGACTATTAGCATACGCGCACACCTGAGTAGTAAACACGTATCGAAAGAGAAAGCTCTCCAAACACGTCCGTACTATTTGGTCGTCCAGAGACGAATCCACAAATATTATAAAAACTATTTTAGATATCTAAAATTTGAAAAAAGATCCATGAAGAGCAAGAAATATCCTAAAAAAAAGTTTTATCTCCCCGAACTGTGCCGGTCATATTCATAATTTTAATTTAACGGTGAAAATGGGACTTCAAACGGGTAGCGGCGCGTGCAAGCTCGTTGACCAAATCAATAGTATGAACAAAAAAAATTATTTTAACCAATGAAATCTAAATGTTAAGGAATAAAAAAAGTTTTGGTACTTTCTAAATAAATCAATAAATAATAATTTACCGTGAAAAAATGTTAACCCCAATTTTTTAATTAACTATGGTTTTGTTAATTAGTTAATTTTTACTTGTTGGAAGTTTACATAAAAAGCCTGATTATTTCTAAGCTAAAAACCTAGGATTTTTTTCACTTTTTGGAGCTATTTTTGAAAGGGTTCAAAAAAGATCGCCGCTGGAAAAATTAAAAAATTTTGGTTTGTCAGTTTTTTATTAATAATCGAAAGCATTGAGAACGAAAAACGTAAATGAATCAATCAAGAATATTTATTTTTTTTTAGTTTTGTTTTTTTTATAACTATAAGCTACATAATAATAATTTTAAAAAAGTTTTTACTTGCATTGTTTAAATTATCTTTATAAACAAATGCATTGGTAATAAGATTTAAAAATTTTTTTAACGGGAATGAGATGTTTAATGAAAATAATTATTTTCAAGAAAAAAAATCGTTTTTTATAAAATTTTTTTTATTGCGAAAAAGCGCATTTGCGAATTAACAATTTTTTTGTATTTATTAGAAAGAATTTATGAAGATTACTTTCATTCATAATTTATTAAGCAATTGAATCCGAGCTTCGGTTGAGAACTCAATTTGTTTAATGATTAATGGAGGATAAAAAAGACTTGAAGTGCTGTAGTTGTATCTTCAATAGCTTTTAAGTTATTTCAATAACAATGAAGAAGAACAGGAAGGTAGTGACAAGTCCAAGTGTACAATAATTTAAAAACATATATAAGAAATAATAAAAAGTTTCATCTACAAAAAGAAAAAAAAAAACTGCATGGTTGTTTCTAGTATTTCTTCATTATACGTGCTACTGCGCATAATAACAAGTTGCATTCGCTTTTGAATATAATTCTCACAGTTTTCTCAGTGTAAATATTGTGAATAAAACATCTTATTTATTAACCATTGATTTTTGTGTAATTTTAATTAGCAAATCAACCACACCTACACCAGAATCCTTTTGTGCATTCATTCATTTTACACAATGCTTTAGGTTGTTGATAAAAAACTGAAAAATGAAAATTTTAAAATTTTTCCAACGATGATCTTTTCTAAACCCTTTTAAGATTAGCTCCAAAAAGAGAAATAAGTCCTAGGTTTTCAGTTTAGAAATAATTTTTATGTGTGCTTTCAATGAGTAAAAATTATCTAATCAACAAAAGCATAGTTAATTGAAAGATTGGGGTAAAAATTTTTTTTCGGTAGATTATTATTTATTTATGTGTTTAGAAAGTACCAAATTTTTCTTATTTCTTAATATTTAGTTTTCATCGGCTAAAATAATTTTTTTACATGCGCTGCTACCCGTTTGCAGTCCCATTTAAGCCGTTAAATTAAAATTATACATATTACTGGCACAGTTTGGGGAGGTAAGACATTATTTTAGGAAATTCCTTGCTTTTTAAAGATCTTTTTTCAAATTTTAGATATCTCAAATAGTTCTCAGAATATTAGCAAGAAACCGTTTGGTAAATAAAAAATAATAGAGGTAATACTTCTTTCTAGGAAGGTGGGCTGCCGTCTTACTTAGGAGGGAGTAGGGAGGAGGAACTGATAAGTAATGTATTTCTCTAGTAGGGATGCATGGTAACAAGGGGAATAGATGATTCAGGTGAACAATAACTTCTTGGGATAAGAGAGGTAACAACTGGGTCAGGGGTGGAATGGGCTAGATCTCGTAATGGAAGACAAGGGGTTATGGCGACGAACCAGCAGGCTTCGAAGTTACGAAAGACTTTTTGAATCTTATTTAACATAGATCTCAACTATGACTTGTAATATTTGTTGAATAAAACAAAGGGGGATCATAAAGACTATTACAAAGTATCACGTATAATTTTTATATCACCGGATAAAAGTAAGCCTCGACAAATATCGGGTAGCAGCCCGTTAGCTTACCACAAGCATAGAGACAAACCGAAAGATTTTGACTGTTGTTATCATTTTTTTTTAGGTAGATTTTTTTAAAAATCTAACTATTGTATTTGTCCTCATGGTCGATTTTACAAGGGATTTCGTCATAAGCTATCATAATTAGTTGAATAGAGTTCAAAAATACCACTAGTTGAAAAATTTATATATGTATGTATATATATATATATATATATATATATATATATATATATATATATATATATATATATATATATTTATGTAATGGAACCGACTTTTGAGGACACGATTGCGTCTACAATTCTTATCCGATCTTAATGAAATTTCCTACACTTATTCTATGTGTGATTACCACGGTTAAGTTCGAAGATGGGCTGATTCGGTCAATTAGTTTAGAAGTTATGGCTGTCTGAAATTTCAACGATTTTTCGAAAAAATAAATTTTTAATCACTTTCAAGTCCATATAACTTTAAAACTATAACTCATAGATAATTTCTGCAAAAAGTATTTTAAAGCGTGACTAATAAGCTTTAATTTATGACCTCAAACTTTATATTTTGACCAATAATTACATTTCTTCCAATAATTTCATAGCCTTGAAAATTTTAATGGAATCAAAAAATGTTGAAAATATGGTTTTCAGTCCACAGAACTTATGCTTGTTCCATTATAATCCAGTTTTGTCAGTTGTATTTTATTGTGCACAAATTAACCTGTAAATTTCACTGCTATTTTATATTTAAGAAGTATTTCTTTTATTACTTATAATGTATCAAATGTACCTCTACTCCCAATGATTATCACTTGTCTCGTCATTACGATAGCACCCACAGTTCTTATCGGATCTTGATGAAATTTTTTACATCTATTCTATAGGCGATTACCTTGATCAGGTTCGAAGATGGGCTGAAACCCTTGAATAGTTTTGAAATTATGGCTGTTTGAAATTTTCATGATTTTTCGTAAAAATCAGTTTTTAATCAACGCTAAAGCTCATTTAACTTCAAAACTAATATTCATACACAAATTCCGTAAAAAGTATCTAAAAGCTTGACTAATAATCTCGCATTAATGACCTTAAGCTTTATGTTTTGACTATTTCTTCCAATAATTTGATACCCTTGAACTTTTTAATGAAATCAAAAATGTTGAAAATATGGTTTTCATTCCACATAACTTATGAATTTCCCATTATAATACAATTTTGTCACGTGTATTTTATTGCAAACAAAATAACCTGCTAATTTCACAGCTTTTTTATATTTTAAATAAAAGTATTACTGTTATTTTAACTGGGCTTGTCATGGTAACAGCGATTACAATTATGATCTCATACTAATTAAATTTTCAATACTTTATTTATGTGAAGGTTAGTTTGGTACATTACCTATATAATGTTATGTCAAATCAACTATCTGAAGTTCTCTATCAATAATAATCGTTGTCTTTTTTTACCCTCACTCCTAGAAAACGAGTCTAATTTCATATCATGACTATACACTAACAAGATATGTATGTATAAAACTATTTTTAGGTAGATTTTTTTAAAAATCTAACTATTGTATTTGTCCTCATGGTCGATTTTACAAGGGATTTCGTCATAAACTATCATAATTAGTTGAGTAGAGTTCAAAAATACCACTCTTTGAAAAATTTATATATGTATATATATATATATATATATATATTTATGTAATAGAACCGACTTTTGAGGACACGATTGTGTCTAAAATTCTTATCCGATCTTAATGAAATTTACTATTTTATATCAATTAATTGAAAAATCTATCTTCCATTTCGGCTGCCGAATGGCCTTCTTTTTTTATTATTGTAATAGTTCTCGGAGAACCCGCTATTGCTTCATATTGTGGCATCATTTACGTGACCTGATTAGATATTAATTTTTTTCTTTTATCAATCTCCCATGATGAGAAATAACGAGATTTATTGAACTGATAATTGCAGTAATAAAAAAAAACCAAGTGTCTTTTAATTGAAGCAAATGAATATCACTTGACGTGTAAAATATTTCTCAAACGTTTTACTACGAAACACACCTCCACACTCAAAAATGAGCGTCGGAATCCGATAACCGTGACGTGAATGGCCTTATGCATTGTCCAGTCAGCATTACATAGTCATTTTTTATATCTATTGCTATCTTAATCGTAAAGATTTTTGTTATTCTTTTCTCCTGCCAATCTGTAATGTAAATGCATTATATATATATAACAAAATAATATACAATTATGTTTTTACTCCGTAAAACTCAATGGTTGTCGCAGAATTATTTGTCATAAAATATCCCCCCTTTTAGAAAAAAATTTTTACCTTACATAATTTTTTTAAAACACTGATTTACATGTGGTTTTATTATTTTTTTGTTATCTTAATTATTATTTTTTTTTCTTTTTGCCTAAGTTGCCATACATGTGATTCAAAACATTCACCATTCAATGTTTGCCATTGCCTACTTTAAGAGAAATTAATCGCATATGATTTGCAATGAACAAAAAGATATATATTGAAAAAAACAAGATACTAATGATAGAATAATAAGTTAATTAGGCAGTTTCCTGATTGATATACGCTTATACTTTCCCCATAAAACATTTTTATGCTGTTTTAAGAAGAAAAATGACGAAAATTCTCAGGAGATTAGTGCTGGGTGTATTTTCACCTGATCTTCCTACTCCTTTACTTAAAAGGTTATTGATACACATGAATGTAAGAGAAAAAAAAAATATATATATATATATATTGTCACGAGATATCCCCGGCTGGGAATCTAACCAGCGAGGATTCTCTGTGCAATTAAATTTTTGGCCTACCTGCTGTTCGCCGTTGGACGCCAGGTAATTTTTCGTGAGAATTACCAAACTCGCGACGCGGAACTTTGCTAGTGGAAGGTTCGGGGAAAACGAGCAATCTGGGCGGCGAGAGGAGTTGGTACTGATGTTTGGTACGACAACAAAACAATTAGATAATGGGGCGAATGCTAAAAAAATAATATCTGATAACAAAGAAATAAATTTATTTAACAAAAACTAAGTTATCACTCAATACTAGATTTTAATTTTTATTTGACAAAATATGCACAGCTCTCAGCAGTATAATTGATACCACGTTTCGCGCATTCACCTTCAGGATTACCTACAAAACCTCATACCACGCGGCCTTACAATCATACAACACACATTTACGTATAATGACTGATCAGATATCAACACAAACTTATAATTATTACTTTTAATTATCTATTAGAGTTGCGAAATGGTTTTGCGCGCACTAACAACAACAAACCCAAAAAAAAACTTAATTAATCGCTTTATCGCAAAATAATAATAACAAAACAAAAAAAAAAAAAAAAAAAAAAAAAAAAAAAAAAAAAAACTTAAAGGAATTATTTTTTTTTTCTTTTATAGTTTGCTCGATTTGAACAAAAAAAAAACAATAATACTTCGTAAACTAATATTTACTGCAAGTATTTTCAGTGACGGTACTTATTTAATCTAGAACAACCGCGGCAGCATTGCGTTTCCCACAAAAAAAATAACCATAACCGAACTATTAATCACGACTTAATTTTGTCTTAAAAAAAAATAAAAATAAAAATAAAAATAAAAATAAAAATAAAAAAAAATAAAAAAAATTCTTTACGTACTTATTCTAACAGGAATAAATACTATAATACTCGCGTCAAATATCTGCAGCGACGGCAAGCGCACACAAAGAAATCCTATCCTTAATTTATTAATTCAATTAAAAAAAATTAAAATTAAAATTGCGGCAAATAAAGAAAATACGTGGTTAACTAAGACATTCACGCGTCTACCACATGGCTCGAGGACTCTGGCGTTAACTCGTAACACAATGCCACATTAAACACAAAGAAATTATTCAATAATAATAATCACAACCAAAAAAAAAAAATAATTATCTCAGTCACCACAATTACAGATTATTGAAATGACCGATAAGTACAGAGCAAACTTCCACTCACCCTCAGTTGCTGTCGACGAGGAGATGTTGGTTGTTGTCCAGCTCTCGGTGATCCTCGGCAGGATGGTCCAATTACTTCCCAGGCTGTGGCAATTGATCAGCTCAAGGTCAGCTACGAGACACGCGGTTAGACAGTAATTTGTGTCAATTTTATGACCAACAATTGGCCTTCGCGGCACTTGAATAATTTTTTTAAGTCTGTTATACGACAATATATCGCCTTTCGCGGCACCAAAATTATTAATTATAATCTAATTAATAGCAAAAATAGTACTTTAATAGAATGATGCAATTAGCGGCAAAAGGAAAATTTTTCACAACACGTGTTCTCGGCAACAGGCATCCAGCAAAGATGGCCGCACCCCATCAGACATCGTGGATTTCACTCTCGGCTCCCCACTCCGTTGTCCAATTGCGCTGCTAGCCCAGAGATGGCGCCAGCGATACGATAAATTATTCAATACTGAACCTTCGAGTCCATGGCTCGGATTTATGGCGCGTGTGCTCTCGGGTCTGAAGTGCGAACTGCTCGTGGCTTACCGGCTGACAGTCGTTGGTTTCGCTGCGATTTTTCCATTGCCTTATCCGCGGGTTTTATTGGATTGATTGTGGCTTATCTCGCTCGATGATAGTGGTCCACTTCCGGTGGGTGAGGTGAAGTTTGCCCGTCTACTTAATAACTAAATCTTACTGACTACCTTAACTTAACATTACTTAATCTCCACCTACCAGAGTCTTCGGGGATCGTTGCTGGAAGCCTGATCAGTCGCGTTACCTTACCTTAGGCTTCCGATCACTCCCGTGTGCCTCGCAGGTGCCTAAGTATTATTATTATTCAACTTTATAAATAAAATATAGAATTACGTTAACGCGTGGGATTCACCGAGGACCGGACAATTTCAAATGTCACAATATATATATATATATATATATATATATATATATATATATTGTGACGAGCACGGGAAAAATCGATAAATGTGACGAGCGCGTTAGGCCGAGAGAGAGAGAGAGAGTAGGCAAAAGGTGGGGATATCCATTAGAGCGGGGAGAATAGTTCAAAGTTCGCCGCTAGGTGGACGCCGCGCTGGCTGAGTTTCTCTGAGGTGGTCAGTTGTACTAGAGTGCTTATAAGCGATTACTCAGCGCCGTTAAGTCAATCGAGCTCTCGATCTGAGTATCTCCGGATCAAGCTGACTCTACACATAGAAGAACCAGGTATTGGATCTTCTATATTTGGATTACGTCGTTATTTAACCCTTGTAGAAGGGCGTAAATACCCTGTCGCGATTTGCTGACGAAAATCTAGGCCGATTTGTACGTGGAGAAGAGTATTTCTTTCTTCGTACAATCTGGAGCGAGACTCTGAAACTTGGGGTATCACTCTTGGAGAAGACGAGTTTCGGACATTTTTATACAACACGGGCTTCTCCCGTTTGTTAGTTGGGGAAGCGCGGAGGTAAATAGTATCTGTAGAATCGTGACAGCGAGTATATCTGTAAACTGGGGAGTTTTATTGGGAAAAGAAATGCGTCTCGTCACACCGTATAATTTAAGTTTATTATTGTAACGTTCATTTAAAGTAAATAATTGTTAAATTTTGCCGAGATTGGAATATTATATAAAAACGTTTGCTTCTGTTTAACTGTAATTTATTTGAAATCTATGATTTGTCTTGCCTACTGAATATTATAAATAAAACTATATTTAAATCTACAATACTTATTGTTTATCTGTTAATCCGTTCAATAAACAAGAAATTGCCTGAGTTACGCGACCCTCATTTAAACCCTAGAACTGGCAAGCTAATCAACACAAGGGAACTAATTAATCAATATTAGTTTAGTTTTTATAAACTTCCGTAACGTCACAGGTAATTTTCTGGCGCTCGAACAGGGACTTGAAATCTAAAATACATACTACGCGATTAAAAATAATAAATTATTCACAAAAAAAAAAGAACCCGAGTTCGAATCACGGTTAAAGTTTTTGTGATAAAAAAATAGAAAGATGCCTCTTGAACGTTCACCCCCGGGTAAAACGTCGTATCTATGGGCTTTAGGAAAAACGGGAATTATTGACGAGTTAAATTAATACGGAGTAGAGTTTAATACGACGGCTAAATTATCAGACTTGAGACTAATACTAAGGGATTATCTCGTGAAATTCAGAAAAACCGCGTCGGAAAGTAGAACAAACAGTTGCATTAATTTATTACGCGAAAAAGAAACTGCGGAGCAGATTGAAAAGACAGAGTTAGATGATCACGCGCGTAATTTGCAGGGGGAATTTGCGAAGCCGATCCACCACGTAGAAGTGCGCATAAACGAACAAACGAACTCAACCCAATCGACACCGACACTCAGAGGTTCAGCCTGTTTAAACGCGGCAAAATCTCAATCATATGACGATACCCGCTCGCTCGAAGAAGATTCCGATGAAGAGGAAGAGGAAGAGATATTGCACGACACAGAAGCCAAACTCACGGCAAAGCACGAAGAAGAAGCGAAAAGACGCAAAACAGAGTTACGACAAGCACTAGCCGAAAAAGTTAAAGCAGAGTTTGAAGAAAAACAAAAGTTAATCCAAAAGAAAGCGAGGCAGGCGGAAAAAGAACAGAGACGTAATAATTCAAAAGAACGATTAATGAGCTGGTGGGGGAAGAAATCTAATGAAAGATTAGCCATCGATGCGGCCGCGCTGCGAGAACGTCTAGAGAAAGAGATCCGAGCGGACTTAGAAAAACAGTACGCTACCGTACAACAGAACGAGACGGGTATAATAAGCATGACGTATCAAACAACACCAACACGTCGGGAAACAGACGGGTTAGACATTTGTGAGCAAATCAGAAAGTGGGGGGTAACCTTTGATGGAGGAAAAGGGTTACTCGACTTTATAGAAGGAATCGATGAAATGAGTGTCAAAAATCCAAAACAGTTTTATATGCCCGTCGGAATTGATCTACAAATCGAAGAAGAAATCCGCAACCGGATACAGGGTTATAGAAAAACCGCAAAAGAATATATAACCAAGTTACAAACATTAATGCGAAGACACGGACGGATGAGCGAGACTGCAAGACTCGAAAGATTATATCACAACTTACGACCCGAGTACAAACGATACATCAAACGCGCGGAATTTAAAAATGTTAATGAACTAACGCAATTAGCAGATGAGTACGAGTTAATTATCGCGCATGAAGCACTGTACAAACCGCCGAACAATCAATCCGTCATACCAGAAACGACGTACAATCCTAAAAAACGTAAGCATCAGCCGGCAATCGTAATAAATGAGTACGATTACCGTACAAATTGTTGGAAATGTGGTGAGAAAGGGCACATGCAAAGTGGTTGCCGAAATCGACGGGTCAGACTTTGTATATATTGTGTTAAACGCGAGATTTGGATTTGGGAATGCGCATGCCCGTGTCCGGGAAACGAACAGCGGGCCGGCACGGACAAAACGAGTCGGCCCAAAATAACTCAAGCAATAGACGAGACAGCAGATCAGAATACCAGTACTATGGAGTCCAGAGAGATCAACCAAAGTCAATCGTTCGCAAGACTCCGAGGCAAACCGTGAAGAGGGAGTCGAACACAGTCATTCCGACAAGACCCGAATCAGCAAACGTACCAACAGCCACAGCAAACGTACCAACAATCGCAAAAGACTTACCTACAGTCACCACAAACGTACCGACAGCCGCCGCGGTCGTACCATCAACCGAACCTTCCGAGACAACAAACCGATTACCAGGCCAAACCACAAGCACGGACCATGAGTGCAACGCCATCCACAGATTCAACTCCGAAATACAACCGAACGACGCACGCCCATATCTCGTAACAATAATTGGAGATAAAACATTATGGTGACTCGCAGATACAGATGCCACCACATCACTGATAAGTCAAGAGCCTTGGCAATATGTCCGAGCTAAAGCTTTATATACAAGTTACAAACCAGTAAATTTAGTGGCTACAGTGACTGATGGGCGCGAAGTTAAATGCGTAGGGATAGTCATAATAAAACTACAAGTTAAAGATACTGAGAGGGAGTAACCGTTTCACGTAATGCCAAATTTCCATGGGGACATTTTGTTTGGGATAGACAATCTAGCAAAAATAGGGTTCAGTCTGAATTTTAATAGTACAAGCAACGTAATAAATACCACTTCCGTTCGCGATCCGATTACCGAAGCAAGAAGAGAGATAGTCATCGAGTTAACTTTAAACACAAAAACAGAAGGTCCGACGCCATTGATGAAACACACGATTAAAATTAAGCCGGATACCGAACCGATTAAGTTCCGATATACTACGAGAAATCCCGCAATGCAGCAAATCATCAATGACGAGGTTGACAAGATGTTGGAGAAGGGGGTAATCGAACCGTCTAGTAGCCCGTGGAGCTCACCGGTGGTAATTGTTAAAAAGAAAAATAAGAAATACCGTTTCTGCATAGATTTCCGTAAAATAAACGAAGTATCCGAAAGAGACGCATATCCTTTGCCGCAAGTAAACGCGACACTAGACAAACTCCGAAACGTGAAATTTATATCTACCATAGACCTGGAGAACGGGTACTGGCAGGTACCTCTAACCGAAGCAAGCAAACCAATTACCGCTTTTACCATGCCGGGACGCGACTTGTTCCAATTCACCGTGATGCCGTTTGGTTTACATTCCGCGTCCGCTACGCTTCAAAGACTACTAAATGAAGTAATAGGTCCAGATTTAGAACCGTACGTCTTCGTATATCTAGATGATATCATTGCAATTGGGCGAACGCTAGATGAACACATGAGTATACTGTGCCAGGTATTCCATCAGCTACGGGAGGCTCACCTGAAAATAAATGTGGAGAAAAGCAAGTTTTTAGAGACACAACTGGTTTATTTAGGTTACGTTATTGACGGTGAGGGCATACGGACTGACGCTGATTAAATCAAAGCAATCGGCGATATAAAAATACCAACTACAGTAAAAGAAGTTCGTCAGTTTATCGGGATGGTATCATGGTACCGTAGATTTATATCCAATTGCTGCAATTTAACTAAGCTGTTAACAGCACTGCTTCAGAAAAGGAGGAAATGGCGTTAGAGTGAGACGAAACAAAACGCTTTCGACGCGTTGAAACAACGTTTAAGAACAGCACCGGTACTAGTTCCCCCAGACTTCGAAAAACCATTCACTTTACAAACTGACGCCAGTAAAGAGGGGCTAGCAGCAGTGTTAACGCAGGAAATAGACGGACAGGAACATGTAGTCACATACGCGAGTCGCTCGTCCAATAAAAGCGAGATAAACTACACCGTCACGGAGAAAGAATGTTTGGCCGTGGTATGGGGCATACAGAAAATGCGCCCATACTTAGGAGGATACAAGTTCAACGTCATCACCGACCATCAGTCATTAAAATGGCTGGCGACGTTAGAGAGTCCGTCCGGTAGAGTCGCTCGGTGGAGTTTATACCTCCAGCAATTTGACTTTAACATAATTTATCGAAAGAGACAACTTAATTAAGTCGCCGACGCTCTATTTCGGAGTAACGAAGAGCATATCGGGGAAGAACCCGAGGGAGTGCAAAAAACAATTACCGTTGCACGACTCAACAACTAATAAAGTTCCGGCAAGAGAAGATTATTCGCGCCAAAGAAAAAATTCGTTCCATAGTCGTAGCCGAGAAAAAAGACATCCCGGACCAAGTCCAGAATAGTGCGGCATATATACCACGACGAATCGTTCCCCATATCAGACCAATCGCCGATTACCAGCCGACTACGCTTTACCTTAAAAAAAATCAGCGACCAGAGGTCGCCAAAACATTGTCTGTATACGAGGTACAGGTCCAGAATCAACTAAGTGTCGTTCTGCCGCAGCCTTACACCACACCCGTATACCGCCAATAGCGTCCGCAAACTGCGTAAGCAAGGAAAACGGGGCCGACATCTCGAGCAAGACGCTGATGGTGTTGTATGGCAGGTGACAATCAGAAATGGAGTCGAAAAAAGAAAACGTACGGACCGCGAGGCTAAACCGACCGACACTGACGCCACCAACACGACCGATAAGGAGAACATTGACACTGCCGACATGGACATCACTGACACGACGGACAAGGAAGCCGCCGTAAAATCCGCGCCAGAGAGCTAGAACCCGAAAAGTCCTCTATTATTTTTTTTATTTATTTTTAATTATTTATTTATCTTTTATGTATTTTCATTTATAATATTTTATCAATAGTTATTAAATAACTAACTTTCCCGTGTAAAAATAATCTTAGGTCATGGTGATCATCATAATGAGTCTCATGATGATATCACGGTGATTATCATGATGATCTCATATTTTGACACAATCATGAGCTCATGGTGAAATTATTATGGAACTCAAATTTGGAGACAAATTTATTCGTATTTATGTGATAAATAGTTTTTTATAATTATGTCATGATTTGATTGTATTTTCTCGAGTTATATGATTAAAAAAAATGCATGCAACAATATCATGATATTCTGATCAGAACTCTATAATTAGATCTAATAAATTTATCATCAATGGATTGTTATCTGTGTGTCTTATACTTTTAGTGTGAAGACGCTTTGCCGTTTTACTTAGTTTGACTTGAGTATTCATTAATTTCAGAATTCTCATATTAATAATCATTGCCTAACATGATCAAATCAATTTTGTATAATTCATGCACCGGGTAAAAATGCTTAGACAAATTAGAACTGCCATGAGTCTTCAGACCTGATCAGACATGAAAAATGATCGCACATGGTCAGACCTGATCATGTCTGTTCATATCTGATCAGGTTTGTTCATGCCCATTCAGGTAAAAAAAATTATACACTGAGAGAAACATTTACTAATATTTGATAAATTGATTTATTAATATTTGATAAATTACATATATCAAATATTCGACTATTTTTATTAAATATTATCTTACACATACTAAATATTGATCATAAGGCCATTCTTAAATCAGAGCAGACTCGTTACCCTTGTAGCAATATTGCTCAAGATTTAAGCTAATTTTTTGCAAATAAAAAATTTACTATATACATCTTCCTGAAGTAATCTGTAGAAGATTGTTCCTAGAATATAAGCCTATGGTACGATCATCGTAAATTTTCAATACAACATCATCGAAAGATCATGAAGGAATCATAAGCTGACTATCCCTACCGGACCTAAATTACGGTAATCCACCGTAAAATCCTGATTTACCGTAAATTGCGGTCGCTTTGCCGTAATTTACATCTAATTTGCCGTAAAATTCAGCAATCTACCGTAAATTACGGTAATTTGGTAATCCACCTCAATTGCGGTATACCCACCGTAAATTGTGATAATTTACCGTAAATTACGCTGGGTTTACCATTATTTGCCGTAAATTTACGAAGCATAAATTTGGATAAATTAGACAAGAATAAGGAATTGCAAAATTCTAATAAAAATAAGCCGTATAGATTTCAAGAAGATTTTTGACTAGCATAAGTTTATGATTATGAAGTTATAGATGTAATATGTGATCGTCGTTAAGTCACTATGAAATTATTACCATAAGATCATTACACACTTCTCATCAATTCATTATGACATGATAATAAATTGATAATGATTCTGGCTAGAATTTTTTCCTGGTTTGCGTGAAGTACCATAAGGATCTTGACAGGTTAATAAAAGGTTTGCCTTATTAGGTCAACCAGACGAGTTCCTTATCAGGAGCTTATCAGGATATCTTTATTCAAATAAAAATTATTTTCTATGAGGTTGACCTGACGTGTTCTTTATCAGGACCTTATTCGTATTTTCTTCTAAAAAAAAAAAAGTTATTTGTCATCGGGTCAACCTGCTGAGTTCTTTGACAGGAAATCATCAGGATATCCTTCTTCAAATAAAAATTATTTGCCATCAGTTTAACCTGACAAGTTCCTTATCAGGACTCCATCAAGATATCCTTATTAAAAAAAAAGCTACTTTCTATTAGGTCAACCTGATAAGTTCTTTATCAGGAAATGACAAATAGGTTAACTTTGAAGAAGGATATACTGATGGTTTCCTGATAAAGAACTCGTCAGGTTGACCCGATGACAAAGAACTCTTTTTCTCAATAAAGATATCCTGATAAGATTCTGATAAGGAACTCGTCAGGTCATGAATTATACAACATTGATTTGATCGTGTTAGGCAATGATTATCAATATGGAAATTCTGAAATTAATGAATACTCAAGTCAAACTTAGTAAAACGGCAAAGCGTCTTCACACTAAAAGTATACAGACACACAGATAACAATCCATTGATGATAAATTTATTAGATCTAATTATAGAGTTCTGACCAGAATATCATGATATTGTTGCATGCATTTTTTTTAATCATATAACTCGAGGAAATACAATCAAATCATGACATAATTATGAAAAACTATTTATCACATAAATACGAATAAATTTGTCTCCAAATCTGAGTTCCATAATAATCTCACCGTGAGCTCATGATTGTGTCAAAATATGAGATCATCATGATAATCACCGTGATATCATCATGAGACTCATTACCTCATGACCTAAGATTATTTTTACATGGGTTTATAATTTATATGTATCCTTATGATTTGAATGTATCTTGTTTATATTGTAAAAAAAGCTATTGTCTGTACAGTGAAAAAAAAAAAAAAAACAGAAAAAAACAATAGTTAAAAACGTTTTTTATATAAATATATAAATCCGTAACCGGATATGTTAGCCGTGGATCGGGGTGAAAAGCCCACACAAAAAAAAAAAAAAATAATAATAATAAATAGATATATATTTTTTTATTGCGGCCTTTTCTTTTTTAAGAAAGGGGGTTGTGACGAGCACGGGAAAAATCGATAAATGTGACGAGCGCGTTAGGCCGAGAGAGAGAGAGAGAGAGTAGGCAAAAGGTGGGGATATCCACTAGAGCGGGGAGAATAGTTTGAAGTTCGCCGCTAGGTGGACGCCGCGCTGGCTGAGTTTCTCTGAGGTGGTCAGTTGTACTAGAGTTCTTATAAGCGATTTCTAAGCGCCGTTTAGTCATTCCAGCTCTCGATCTGAGTATTTCCTGATCAAGCTGACACTACACATAGAAGAACCGGGTATTGGATCTTCTATATTTGGACTACGTCGTTATTTAACGGTTGTAGAAGGGCGTAGATACCCTGTCGCGATCTGCTGACAAAAATCTAGGCCGGTTTGTACGTGGAGAAGTGTATTTCCTTCTCCGTACAATCTAGGGCGAGGCTTTGAAACTTGGGGTATCACTCTTGGAGAAGACGAGTCTTGGCCATTTTTATACAACACGGGCTTCCCCGTTTGTTAGTTGGGGAAGCGCGGAGGTAAATAGTATCCGTAGAATCGTGACCGCGAGTATATCTGTAAACTGCGGAGTTTTATTAGGAAAGGAAACGCGTCTCGTCACACCGTATGATTTAAGTTTATTATTGTAACGTTCATTTAAAGTAAATAATTGTTAAATTTTGCCGAAATTAGAATATTATATAAAAACGTTTGCTTCTGTTTAACTGTAATTTATTTGAAATCTATGATTTGTCTTGCCTACTAAATATTATAAATAAAACTATATTTAAATCTACAATACTTGTTGTTTATCTGTTAATCGGTCCAATAAATAAGAAATTGCCTGAGTTACGCGACCGTCATTTAAACCCTGGAACCGGCGAGCTAATCAACACAAGGGGACTAATTATTAAATATTAGTTCAGATTTTATAAACTTCCGTAACGTCACAATATATATATATATATATATATATATATATATATATATTTTATTTTCATTCAAGTTTTATTACATCGAAATATATAAATATACTCGTCTAAAATCGATATTTTATGCTTATTGTTATTATTTTTCCATATATCATGATTCAACAAATATTACTACTACTATTATTGACTATTGATTATAAAATTTTTTTTTTTTTTTTTTTTTCACCATTGATTTTCGACGTGCAATGATCTTTTCTCAAATAACTCCTCCTCTTTCCATAAATACAATTGTTTCCAATAAATACAGTTTTCCACTCTATCTTTATCAATCAATATTGTACCACA
The DNA here is from genome assembly GCA_964016945.1 of Microplitis deprimator. Classification (NCBI taxonomy): domain Eukaryota; kingdom Metazoa; phylum Arthropoda; class Insecta; order Hymenoptera; family Braconidae; genus Microplitis; species Microplitis deprimator. Next base: position 20,511,378 of record OZ024706.1, on the reverse strand, counting down.
CATTTCACAATCAATTTTATCGTCAAGTGATATCTTATGATAATCAACTACACTTTTATATTCGAGAAAATTATTCACGTTCCTTATTCTAATGCAATTTAATGTAGCAGTACAAACAAATATTTTTTTCCGTTAACAATCCCTGTTTCTTTATAATGATACGATTGACAACTCTTATTTACTTCCCGAGGAGTGTATACTATTTTTCTCCTCGACGGAGGCGGAAAGCGAAACTTCGTTTTGCACAGCGGAACGAAAGTTGACGCTTTCCGCCCGGAGGTGAGAAAAAAAAATTAATGCTCCGAAATGACGCTCCCTAATATATATATATATATATATTAGGGTGTCCGTTATTTACCAAATTAGATTTTTTTACTTGGCCATGATATAAATCATTTATTAGTGATCCAAAAATAATTTTAAAAAATAAAAAAGTTTATTCTAATGCCGTTTAACTTTGCCCAAATAATGATACATTCTCATTTTAGTACAATAAGAAAAATTTTATTACTTGCTTAAAAATAAGTGCACAGCAATGCCTAATACATTTTTCGTATTTGTAACCGTACAAGAGATATTTAAGCTCGAAATAAAAGAAATCTTTTATATCATCAGAGCAAAATTTCGAGTCGGTTTGTAAAACTTTTCTTTTATCTTAAAGCTTAACTAACTCTTAAACGGTTGAGGTTATCGAAAAATTCAAGAAGACTTCTTTTGTAGAGCGGTAAATTTCCGACGAGAAATTGAGAAAAGCCTGAGTAAAAATCCGTTTGCTGAAGATTTATAGAGTTTTAATCAAAAACATTATGTTTTGAATCTATCAAATTTAAGCTCCGATATCACTGAAATGGTTCAATTTACGAAAAAAGTGTAGGAAACCTTTTTTGAAGAGCGATGAATTTCCCGCAAAAAAATTCATAGCGCTCAATTTCATGTCTAGGTGTTAGTGAGTTATCAAATTTCGAACAAAAACGCCAATTTTTTCAAACGAATCAAACTTTGACCTCCAATTTCTCTTAAACAGTTGGATTCACGGAAAAAACATAAGAAACCTTGTTTAAAGAGCGGGAAATTTCCTACCGAAATATAGATTAGTCATCGCTGTGCACTTATTTTTAGGCAAGTAATAAAATTTTTCTCATTGTACTAAAATAAAAATGTATCATTACTTCAGGAGGGTTAAACGGCATTAGAATAAACTTTTGTATTTTCTTAAATTATTTTTAGATCACAAATAAATGATTGATATCATGGCCAAGTAAAAAAATCTAATTTGGTAAATAACGGACACCCTAATATATATATATATATATATATATATATATATATATATATATATATATATATATATATATTATATATATATATATACATATATGTATGTATAACGCATACTTTGAGGACAATTTCCCGATATATCGCATAGTTTGGGGACAATTTGATACTTTGGGGACAGGTCTTCGAGGTATGCGTTAAGCTCAACGCATAGTTTGGGAACCTGATCTTAAAATATGCTATGAAGTATTTATACACTTTAACGAGTCTTTATCTGTAAAAAAAAGTACCAAAACAATAGCTTCATCGCATAGTTTGGGGACATTATCCCGATATATCGCGTAGCTTGGGGACAATCAAATATTCGGAAGTTCGTTCTGAGAAAAAAATGCTTCAACGCATAGTTTGGGGACATTTTATCAATATATCGCATAGTTTCGGGATAGATTGATACTTTGGGGACCGTCCCTAAAGTATCGAAGTGTGCAACGCATAGTTTAAGGACCTGACTTCGAAATATGCTATGAAGTGATCATACACATTATCGAGTTTTCATCTGAAAAAATGTTACTTGAATCTCTGAAGTACGTTCTAAACAAAAAGACTATAACGCTATAACGTTCCCTACTATTTCACACGTCCCGCGGCGGAGTGTGGGTAGTGTCAAATAGGCGTTATGGCCCTCCGTTGGTGAAAAAACTGAAAATAAAATAATAACAAAACAAAAGTCCCACCTGGAGATATCCCGAATCTCCCTGGACCCACAGCTCTGCTCAGGCTGGGTTAGAAATCCTAGTTGGGCGCCAGTTCGTGTGCCCCACGAACAAATTCAAAATTCCAATAAAATAAAATACCACGGAGAAAAATAAAAATGAAAATAAATGAAATACAGGATAGCAATTTCAGGGTTAGGAATAGGAAAGCAAGAAAAAGATAGCAGTAATCAAAATAATCAATTTAAAATAATACCGAGTTGCTGACCATTTGCCTTTAACTATATTTAAATTAATATAAACAATATAATACTTATTAAATTTTGATATCCCAAAAAAACAGACAGTGTCAAGTAAAATAATAATATAATGCTTGTAATAATAATAATCGCACAATAATAATATAATGCTTGTAAATAATAACCGCAAATAACAATATATTGTTTTTAAATAATAACAATCGCAAAATAATAATATACTATGGGTAAATAATAACAATCGCAAAATAATAATTTAGTATTTGTAAATAATAAACGCAGAATAATAATAATATATTGCTTGTAAATAATACTCGCACAAGAACAATATATTATTTGTAAATATTAATCTCAAATTGTAAGATAACAATCGCAAAATAATAATATCTTGTCGGTAAAGAATAAACGCACAATAATAATAATATATTGATTGTAAATAATACTCGCACAAGAACAATATATTATTTGTAAATAATAATCTCAAAATAATATTATATTATTTGTAACTAATAATAGCAAATTAATAATAATATATTGCTTGTAAATAATAATCGCGCAATAATAATATATTACTTGGAAGAAAATAGTCACAAAATAATAATTCAGTAATCGAAAATAATAATAATCATAACTCCGTCGCACTCGACACTCAGTGCGAGCAAAGAAATAGCAGTCGTGGAATCGGTCAGCAATTATATCCACCGCACCGTTCCCGTGTATAACAAACTAATACTAATACTATTAATAATACTCAAGTATTAGAAACCACCATTAAATAATTCAACTATTGAACATATTATTTAACCAATAAATAATAATAATAATAACAACTGTAATTATTGTATTGGTATTCTGAGCTCAACAATTACACACTTCATCATATACCTATGAAAATTATTAATACTCAGAATCGACCATCTCTTTTACTCTTATACGATAGACAAATGGCCACCAACGCGGGAACAAAATTACACGCCAATGTATTAGCCAAAAAGTACTTACAGTTTACGTAATTAATCAACTCCCTTGGTTGCACGTTAATACGGTAAATGTATTTTCCTTTATGCTTTTTGTCAAATACTCGAATAATGCCGATGGATTTATATTATCTACTCAAAATACCAAATGGCGTCAAATTTATAATTATACAAATGCAACAGAAGCACACACGCTACTCTTACAGAGACTAACCCACGTCTGACCACGGCAGCACGTGAATTTCATGCCGGCACTTCGGCCGGCGCCATTTTGTCATAGATCTCACTTTAACCAGTGGAGATATATATTTGTCGCATGTTATTTCTTTACAGTATCACCAACATAATACATAACTTTGGCCGTGTAATTTATCCAGTTCCCGACGCTAAATGACCAATTGTCCCTTTCATAATTAATTATTAATATGATTTACAAATAAATCAATCAATGATTTAGTCACCAGACTAGTAGATTTATTTATAATAAATAAATCTACTAATGCCAACTGTTGCGTTGACGTGCAGGCGTCAAGCATTAACAATAAATCACAAGCACATGAATCAAATGCGCAATTATTTCTCCCAGCGTTACAAAACTCAAACATATGCTCAACTTAATCAGTGAAATCTCCTGATTCAAATACAATTTATACCTAAAAAATCAATAAAGTATTATTAACACAATAATTAAAATAAAAGCTTATATATAAACGAAATAATTATAATAACAAAATATTGGATGAGACGTGTGAGCAGCGTGTGCTGCCCTCTGTTGCCCACCGACCTGATGCGAGACTGCCGCGATATTAAAATATCGTGACAACGCATAGTTTGGGGACATTTTTTTGATGTCTTGCATAGTTTGGGGATAATCCAAAATTCTGAAGACCGTTCTGAAATAATGGCTTTAGAACATAGTTTGGAGACCTTTCTTCGATATCTTGCATAGTCTGGGAACATTTTCCTTATATATTAAATATTTGGAGACAGCTAAAACTCTGAAGACCGTTCTAAGCAAAAATACTTGAATGCATAGTTTGGGGACATTTTATCAATGTATTCCATAGTTTGGAGATAACTTAGTACTATTAAGACCATTGAAAAAAATCGGCCTCTTAGTTGACCCCGCGGGACAGCCCCAAAACTTCCCGCTATTTTCGAGCTCGATGACCACAGAAAAATTGTTGTGAAAACTTTTTTAACTCTTTGAGCTCGAAATTACTACTCTATGCCATTGTTATCGAAAATAAACGTTTTTTACCATTTTTTCGCCAACGATATTTCTCAAACGAATTGAGCGATTGAGGTTAAGGTGGCAATCGACGCGTTTTATTGAGCTCTAGAGCTGATCAGACTTTGAAATTTATTTATCTACTCGCTTTTGATGAATTTATAAAAAACAAAAAAAAATTTATTTTGATTCTGTCGTTAACGGTTTCTCTTGAACAAATGAACCAATTTTGACGGTTAAGGTGGCATTTGACTTGGCTTATGAAGTTTTAGAGCTAATTAAATTTAAGAACCAATTCACAGGGCACATCCAAAGTTATCCAAAAAAAAACATTTTTGAAAAAATTTGATTTTTGAAATATCCCCAAACGCAACCTACCATTCAAGCTCGATTTTTTACAGCTTTTAGATATTAACAGGCCACGTTGAATAACACCTTGACAATTAAAATCGGTTAATCAGTTTAAAAGTTAGAGATCTTTACATACGTTCGTACGTACATACACATTTTCATTCACTCGGACATTATCTTGAGGTTGGTCAAAATAGCTTTCTAGAACCTCCAAGCGTCAAGATCTGATAGGAATTTGATTTTCAGAAATCGGACCGAAACTAATAACTTCCCGAAGTTTGAAAATTTGATTATACAGGATAGTTCAGGGACAATTTAACATTCTGAAGAACGTTCTCAAATAATTACTTCAAAGCATAGTTTGGGCACCTTTTTTTGATATATCGCATAGTCTGGGGACATTTTTCTATATATCACATAGCTTGTAGATAGCTTTATACTCTGAATACCATTCTGAACAAAAAGACTTTAACGCAAGGTTTGAGAACATTTTTTCGATTAATCGCATAGTTTGAGGACAACCTAATACTATGAAGACCGTTAAAAAAAGTGCTTTAACGCATAGTTTGGGGAAATTTTCGATGTATCGTATCGTTCAGGGACAATCCAATATTCTGAAGACCGGTCTGAGAAAATAGCTTTAAAGCATAGTTCAAGAACCTTTTCCAATACATAGTATGGTTTGGGGAAATTTTTCTCATACATCGCATAGTTCTAGGACAGCTTTATACTCTTACGTTCTGAAAAAAAATTTATTGCATACGCTTATCTAAAAAATTAAAGGAACACAAAAATGTTTATAAATCTTTAAGTGATTTTTGGAGGCATTTTTTTCATGGAAAATAGTCATATTGAATAGATAAAAAACGCAGTTCAAAGCTTGAAATCTTTTGGCGAAATAATTCTTTGAACCACGGTTATTGCTTAAATATAAGAAATAGCTCGAGACATAAATTTTCTAAATTCTTTGTTTTTTTTTTTTTTTTTTCGTGTCAACAGAGCCAGGAAATTTTGTTTTAAGAAAACCAATTTAAGGCTCGTTGAGGAAATTCATTTAGCTGCAATTAGTTTTTTATTTCTTTCTTTGTACGACAATTCACTGCTGAAATGTCAGCCTTCTAATGAAAAACGATTTTTTTGTCTTTGATACTTCGATTTCAGCAACGAATGGTCACAGAGTAATTATAAGGCCAGCTATAGAAACTTGGATGAACATTTCACAAGCCGTATTTTAATTTCGGAAGAAAAAAAAAATCCTGTCGTCTTTAATACAGATTTGAAAAACGTACAAAAAATTGACTTCTCATGGGTTTCTAGGCAATTGACCGCTACTTTGCAAATATCGATGGGAAGATTAATGTTGCCAATCGACTTAACAGCTTAATGTACCCCCAAACGATTTGTAAATTTTCAAATCGATCCATCGAACTGTGTGTCCAGACCCATTCAAATTGCTTTTTTTTTGTTTTTTTTTTTATACGACCATTTTGCACGAAAAAAAAGTCCTCTCAAAAATGACTGAAAAACTTTTCGTTTCTTTAATGTTTTTGGTAATTATAGTTAAGTTAATACTTTGAAGACCGTTCTCAAGAAAAAGACTTTATCGCATAGTTTGGAGACATCTCGATATATCACATAGTTTGAGGACAACTCCATACTCTGAAAACCGTTCTCAAACAATTACTATACCGCATAGTTTTGTGACATTTTCTTGATGTATCGCATAGTTAGGGGACTATTCGATATCCGAAAGACTTTTCTGAAAAAATGACTTTATACCATAGTTTGGGGATTTTCGTGACTTATCGCATTGCTTAGGAAAAACCTAATACAATGAAGAACGTTTCAACAAAAAAACTTTATCGCATACATAGTTTGGGGACAATTCTTTGATATATCGCATTCTTTGAGAAGAATTTAATACTTTGAAGATCATTTTGAAAAAATGACTTTAAAGCATTGTTCAGGGACTTTTTCTCAATGTATAGCATAGCTTAGGGACAAATTCCTCATGTATCATATCGCTTGAGGACAGCTTATTACTCTGAAGACTGTCAATCGAAATTGCTTTTACGCATAGTTTGAGGACATATTTCTGATACATTGTGTAGTTTGGGGACAATTTGATATTCTGGAAATCGTTTTGAAAAAACGGCTTTAAGGCATAGCTTGGGCACCTGTTCCCGATTTATTGCATAGTTGGGAGACATTTTCCCTATATATCGTATATTTCGGGAGCAACTTAATAGTCTGAAGACCGTCAATCAAAATTGTTTTAACTTATATTTTGAGGACATTTTTCCAATAAATTGCATAGTTTGGGGACGATTCAATATTCTGAAGATCGTTCCAAAATAAGGGCTTTAAGGCATAGTTTGGGGACCTTTTCCCGATATTTTGCATTGTTCGAGAACAGCTTAATACTTTGATGACCGTTCTAAAAAAAAAAAGTATCTCATACGAATATCAAAAAAATTAAAGGGCCAAAAAATTTTTTTTAATTTTATGGTGATTTTTGGAAGCCTGTGTTTTCGTGAAATATGGTCGTATCGAGAAAATTAAAAAAACAATTTGAAGCTTGAATCTTTAGTTTAAAGATCTTTGGGCAAAATTATTTTTTCGAACACGTCCATGGCGTAATCATGAGAAATAGCTAGAGACAAAAATTTCCTAAATTTTTTCGTTTTGTTTTTTAAGTCTACAGTAGAGTGTGTCGTTTGAAACGGATATTATCTTTTTAGCTGGTACAGGTAAAATTTGTTGTTTATGTTACGAAAATAAGTTCCTGAAAATTTTAGCTCTTAATTTTGAATTCAAGAACTTTCTCTCGAGCATCAAATTTTTTCCATTCAAAGAGCATGGAAGCAGAATATCATTTTTTTTAAATTACTATAACTTAACCCGACTTGAATCTATCGTTTTGAAACCAGTTTCAATTTGTAGTGTATTTGTTGCTTTTTGAAAGTGTATCAAATGATCTTGCTCTACGATAACTCGATCTATGTCGATTGTATCGGCTCCGAAAGTAAATTTTTCACTTTCTCCATATACTTTCGCTAATAGTGAGAAAATGCTCATTTCACGAAAAATATGCATGAGGCCGATTTTTCAGAGAAGTTTGTCCTCTACAAAATTGCTTATTACACTTTATATAGCTGAAGTGTACTGTTCATGAGATACAGGCAGTTTAACAAGTTACAGTAACAAAAATTGTAATCCTAATAAAATACTTATCTCTTTTACGGTTCCACCATGATATCTCCCCAGACGAAATCTCCCCACGATAAAATCTCCCCATGACAAAATCTCCCCACGACAAAATTTCCCTACGACAAAATCTCTTCAGAACAAAATCTCTCCAGAACAAAATCTGCTGGACACGATCTTTATAAACAAGATCTTATAATAATCTATGTAATTATAATGATTTCTACACTTACGACTGGAATCGTATTCAGGTTTTTCTTTCACATTTTATGTGTATATCATAAATATATAGAATATATATCATAAATATATAGAATATATATCATAAATATATAGGGATTAAACTAATAAAGATAAATTTAGAAATTCTATCCTGGAGAGATTTTGTCATAGGGAAATTTTGTCGTGGGGAGATTTTGTCGCGGGAAGATTATGTCATGGGGAGATTTTGCCAAGGAGATTTTGTCGGGGAGATAAAGTCGTGTTACCTTTCAAAACGATAGCATAAAATCGGGTTTAGTTACAGTATTTAAAAAAAAAGTTATTTGATATACATGCTTCTGAAATCGGAAAAAATCAATGCTCAAGAGGAAGTACTTGAAATTAAAATTAAGAGCTGCAATTTTCAGGGATGTAATGTCTTAACATGAACAACAAAATTTTCTTGTGTCGGCTAAAAAAATAATGTTTATTTCAAACGAAGGTTCCTACTGTAGACCAAAAATTGAAACGAAAAAATTGAGAAAATTTTTGTTACAAGCTATTTCTTATGATTACGCTATCACCGTGTTCGAAAAAATAATTTTGTCGAAAGATGTTTAAACTAAAGATTTCAAACTTCAAATTGCTTTTTTAATTTTTTCGACACGACCGTATTTCACAAAAACACAGCCTTCTAAAAATCACTATAGAATTTGAAAAATTATTTTGTCCTGTTAATTTTTTAGATATTTGTATAAGATAAATTTTTTTTTTTAGAACTGTTTTCAGAGTATTAGATTGTCCCCGAACAATGCGAAATATCAGGAAGTGTCCCCAAATAATGTGATACATCGGGAAAAGGCCCCGAAACTAGCTTAAAGCCATTTCTGCAAAACATTCTTCAGAACAATGAATCGTCTCTAAACCATGCGATATATCGGAAAAATCTCCTTAAGCTGTGCGTTAAAGCCTTTTTCGTTAAAACAGTCTTCAGAGTATTCAATTTTCCGAAAACAATGCGATATATGGAGTGAACGTCCCCAAGCAATATGATATATTAAGAGAATGTCCCAAAACTATGCGATATATCGAGAGAATGTCCCCAAACTATGCGATAAAGTTTTTTTTTTAGAAAAGTCGTCAGACTATTAAGCTGCTGCTGAGCTATTTGATATATAGGGTAAATGGTTCCAAACTATGCGATATATCGGAAAAATGTCCCTAAGCTATGCGTTAAAGCCTTTTGTTTTAACAACGGTTTTCAGAGTATTAAGTTCTCCTCAAACTATACGATATATCGAGGAAATGTCTCCAAACTATGCGATTAAGTTTTTTTTAAAAACGGTCTTCAGAGTATTAACAAAACTACACTTATCTTAAAAATTCAAGGAACAAAAAATCTTTCAAAGATATTTAAATGGCTGTATTTTCGTGAAAAATAGTTGTATAAAAAAAACAATAAAAGCAATTTGAACCAGTCCGGACAAACAGTAAATTCCCAGAACTATTTTGAGTACATCAAGCTGTGAAATCACTTGGCAACATTAATCTTTTCATATTTACTTGCATTGTAGCAGTCGAAGGTCTAAAAACCCACAAAAAGTCACCTCTATATAGCTGGCACAGCCAAATGGGCATAATCCTGTGGAAATTACGTAGAATTAGGTGCTTTTTATGTGCTTTACAATGCCACCAATTTTGATTTTTGGGCTCAATTTTTTTTTTTTTTTTTTTTTAAGTTATGCCAGCTAGATATTAAGCTGCAACAGCCATTCGCGTTTTGCTGGACTAGAATATGGAAATAGGGAATGTACCCAGACTAAAATTATGTGCTGTTCATGTGCTCCACCTATGAGTAGATAAAACAATTATCCCACCCCAATTTTTTTTTGTTTTAATGATGATTGTGTTAGCTAAAATAAATTCAACATAGACGTTCTGATCTAGTCAGTACGTGTATTGGAAAAGACTAATATCATTGCTGTAAAATTTTGGGCTTTTTATGTGCTTTCAAAGTATGTGAGTCAGGTTCAAACGACTTATAAATTTGACTACTGAAAACGAAGAAATCAAAATAAAAAAAGCTGTGTCTATGGGTTTGTGCAGGTAGAGGAGGACAAGAATGCTGGTAGTTTGTGTGTGTGTGTGTGTGTGTCGCGCGTGTGTAAGTAGCAGGGATGGTGGTGAGTACGTATTTCAGTGTCGGTGTATAGTTGGTGGTGGTGTGCATATCTGTCTGTGTTTGTATTGCTTAGCCGATAAAAAATGTTTAGATCCAAGCATATATGATTGAATCCAAATAGTCAGATATGCTTGGATCCAAATTTTGGCACGATCCAAGCGGATCCAAACAGATCTGACAATATCCAAAGAGATCTCACTATATCTAAGTATATCTAAACAGATCAAACCATTAAAAGAGATCCAAACAGATCTCACTATATCCACGAATGTATAACCGTATTTAAGCAGATCTGCGTACATGTCGATCTTCAAAGAAATCTACATAGATTTAAGCACATATCTAAAGAAGTTTCACTACATTCTAATGAATGCATGTATAAATATATTATACTTTAGACCATTCTAAAAACAATACTTACTCACATCTTGGATCTTATTGCTATTACCTCTTAATGCTTTTGATGAACCTATGTATAACATATATCAAAAGTCAATTGATATTTAAGTGAAAAAAAAAAAATAGATGAATACTTCAGAAACATCGATCAAACCGATTTATTTTATTTATTCATTACAATATCAAGTATACGATTTAAATAACGTATATATCAAAATCAGTAAGAAAAAAAAATTTTAATTTTCGTCTATAACTTAGATATTCGTGTATAAGTAGACAAAAGAAAACTCTGTGTTTAATGTCTTATTCGCGGTAGAACCCTGACAGTTCGACGATTCAGGAGCCTTACCTGTATTTAAATATTATTGGATCTGACCAAATATGACTACATACAGACACACGTTTTCGAATATAGTCATAAATTCCTGGATATACGTATATCTGCTTGGATATGAATTATTTTTGCATCTATATACCCACATACATACAGTTGGGCCTGAGCAGATGTAACTCTATACTTATATATGCTTCGATATAAATCTTTATATCTGCTTATATACAGTTGGATCTCAGCAGATATATTTATATATGCTTGGATATGCGTATATCTACTTGGATATCAATTTTAATACATCTCTATATCTGCTTATATATGATTAGATTTGAGCAGATATAATTATATATGCTTATATCTAGCAAGATCAAATATTTGGATGTTTTTGGATATAAGCAGATGTAATGAGATCCCGACATATCTAGTTGGATCCAAGCGTTTTTTATTGGGTACTTATAACAAACCATCTATAAGCTCTCTATTATTTTGAATTTTGATTGTCGGGACGTAATTATTTTCATCGCAGTAGCTTAGTGTTGGATAAACATATAACTGACTCTGCTAGTTCCTTCTTCACACGATATTCGAAAGAAAATGGACGATGTACCCAGATTAAAATTATGTGCTGTTCATGTGCTCCAACTATGAGTAGATAAAACAATTTTCCCACCCCAATTTTTTTTTGTTTTAATGATGATTTCCTCAGCTAAAATAAATTCAACATAGCCGTACTGATCTAATCAGTACGTGTATTTGAAACGACTAATGTCATCGCTATAGAATTATGGGCTTTTTATGTGCTTTCAAAATTACTACTGAAACTAAAAAATAAAAAAAGATGTGTCAATGGGTGTGTATGAGCAGAAGAGAAAACGGATGGTCGTAGTTTGTGTGTGACGATTGAGGGGGGGGGGTTGAAAGAGAGAGTGCGTACAAAAAAGCGTATGTGTGTATCTCTGGCTTAGGGTCAGTGTGTTAACCCAGTATGTGTTTCTTGCTCTGGTTTCTTTGCGATTGACACTCACGCATGCACACACACGTACACACGTGCAAAGGTTTATCCAAAACAAGTCAAAATAGCTCCCAAAGACTTAGACATTGACATTTAATGAAAACTCAGTTTAGAAATCTGGGTGTCTATTGGCCCTGCGGGCCAGCTCCATAAATTCCCGCTATTATCGAGCTCAAAAAGCTCGAATACATAAGTGTGAATACGAAGAGCTCGAAAATGCTTTTACATGCAATCGTTTTTTTATGAGCCTTTCAAGCTCTAACAAATTACGTTTTATGTTAAAATTTGAAAGTTTAAGAATCGAAAATTATTAATGAACATGCAGTTTTTAAATTTTTAGTCCTGATTATGTTTAAGAATAGTACCTTAGATAACTAGTGCCATCGAGTATTATACTTGATGTCACTAGTTGTCTACGATATTTTATATAATAAAGGCTCAAAATTAAAACGTCGTTAAATGCTTAACGTCGGCGTCATGCGGTCGCGATTATTTTAATAATTGTCTTCATAGAAATCAATGTTTATCTTTGGTTCAGTTTATTTATTTATAAAAAATTACTTAAGTGTTCATTTATTTAATTATTAAAAATGAAATTAAATGCTTATTTATTTAATCGAAACTAAGATTATATTTTTATTTTATTGATTTATTAATAAATAAACATAAAAACTAACTTAATACAAAGTCTAATACATGTATTTATTAATATGAAAATTTGAACAAATTTTTTTCTAAATATAAAACTAACAAGTCTTAAAATTTTAGGTTAATTAATATCTTCCTTTGATTCTATTTTATTAAAATGTAGTATTTATTCTTTACTTTTAATCTCATTTTTATAAAATTCAGGTTATAAATTTAAGGTGACACAAATTTATCAGTTAATGACGATCCACAATCGTTAGCCGATCAATTTAATGCGCATGTGTAATCTAGAGAATTTTTTCTGCTAGTGATGCAGCTTTAGGTAAAGGTAAACTCACCTCAGTAATCTATTTTAAACATTTTGATAACTTGGATTACAGAGTAGGGATATACCACGCCTTTCGTCGAATTCTGCGGTAGAAGGGGTGCCCAAATGCTTTAAGAAAGTTTAAAACACTGCATTTGACCAATGAGAAGTGATGACTGTTTAATGAAAAAGTTTATGAGGCCGAGGTTAGGCATTTAACGGCGTTTATTTTGAGCATGTATTATAGAAATAAATAAATCGAGGTGGAAATCAATGGCAGTACTAAAAATTAAGATTAAAATGAGTTTTGACGCAGATCAGAGCAATAATATATAAAATATCTGTGAAAAATATTAAAAACTGTGTTTTTAAAACTTTTTTGTTGATAATATGATTCAAACTAAAGAACGAGTTAAATCAAATTATATGGGGATCGAAAGCGAGTATAAAGACGGAGAGTTGGTATGATTTTGGACATATTTTAGTACATTATACGATGACTTATCCGGACAAAATAGCATAGAATGTTATTATTTTAACATTTTGACGCCGATGTCTTTCGAACGGTTACGCGACCGGAGATCCGAAGACGTTAGATCCGAGACATTAGATCCGCGACAATTGATCCTTGCAAAGATTGATCCGCCAATAAAATATACTCACTCACCTACACAGAAAAAAAAACTATCTTGGCTGAATATAAATTTTCTTGAGTCAAGAAAATTTTTGGGTGAAAGAAAGAAGGCCAGAATTTTCTTCGATCAAGTATTAAATTTACTTGAATTTTAAATCTTGCGGAAATAAATCGTTTCTTAAGTCAAAAACACTTTTACGATTGAATGAATATACTTCTTTATTAATTCAATATACTTAATTTTCTTAATTGAAGAAAAATTTTGTTTATTCAAGATTTGTTATTTACTTGTATTAAGAATAAATTTATTTATTCGAAGTTAATACATTTATTAAGGTAAATAATTTTTATTTTAAAACGAGAACCTTAATTTACTTCATTTAATAACAATATGTTTTGATTGAAGAGAATAATTCGTTCTACTAACAAAACTTTGCCTATTGGTAATATAGTTTCTCCAGGCAAGCTGTATGACCGACTTGAGCAAAGAGTAAATTTTCTTGGCTGAAGAAAATTATGTTCTTAAGGAATTAATTCTAACTTCCTCTCTTTTTTTCGCACTAGCACAGTGAATGAATACCGAATCTACATTTTTTATTGAAACAAATTAAAATTAAATAATTGAATTATTTTATTACAATAAATTAATTAATTTATATAACTAAATAATATTAATTAAATTTGTAGTTTTTTTTCTAACCGAATTTTCTTTTATAAAAAATTTTATTATTTTTATATTGAAGTTGTTTTATGAAAGATTCATATAATCTGTTCAGTATTTTGCTAAAATGTAACATTTTTCCAAATTATTGGCGATAATATTTTTATTCTAAATTCTGTGTTTACGATTGAAAAATATGACTGACCGTAAGGCCAGTGTGGCTTAATAGATGTGAGCAAAGTAAATGTAACCCGGCAATGGCTGGGATGGCTTTGTTAGTAAAGTTCTCGCGCGACGTTGGATCGGTCTGGGTTCGATTCCTGCGTTAAGCGATAATTGTTTTTCTCAATTTGTTACAATAATGTAACTCATTGAGAAACTTCCTTATCCCTTATAAATGCTTCTGATAAAGTATTTATCTGCTTCGCAGCATTGTTAATAATATTCAAACCAGAAAGTAATTTTTTCGATAAAAATTTAAAAAAATAGAAAGTTTTTTAGCTCAATAAATTTGTTTGCTCAAATGAAGAAATTTATTTTTTTACTAAAATTATTTTTTTGTTTGCGACAAAAAAAAATTTCTTGGCCCAAGAATGTTTTTTCTTGATTCATAAAATTATTTTTCTTAGCTCAAAAACATTTTCGTTTTTGTTCAATACAGTTTTTCTTAACTTAACAAGATAAAAGTAGAGGAGAACATTTTCTTGAAACAAAATAAGATTTTGGAGCGAGAATCTAAATTTTCTTAAAAGAAGAACATTTTCTTGAACAAAATAAAAACATTTTGGAGCAAGAGACTGAATTTTCTTGAGAGAAGAACATTTTCTATGATAAAGATCGAATCAATTACATCAAGAAATTGAATTTTTTCGAAAAAAAGAAAATTATTTTGAAACAAGAGAAACTTCTTAAACCAAAATGCAAATTTATTAAAGCAACAAAAAAAAAATTCTTAGAAACTTTTCTAAAAACAAGAAATGATTTTTTCTTGATTCAAGAATAAAATTATGAAGAAAATATTTTACTTGAACCAAGTAAATCTTTTTTTCTGTGCATAAATGTAAAAAATTACGCCCTTTTTTCACTAACTTTGTGTGCGTGTAACATAAAAAATATACTCACACACAAATTTTTCACATTTATATGTGTTTGGGATTATATGTGTATAACTCTCGAACGAATTATCCGATTGAGATGGCTTGGACAGCAATCAACGGGTTTTATTAAATTCTAGAGCCGATTAGATTTTGAAGCCGATTCGTATGAGTCGTTTCTGAGAAATCAATAAAAAACTGGGAAAAAAAATTTTTTTCGTAATTCGTCCATATTTTTGAGTCTACTCAATCAAATGATCTGAAATTTCCAAAAAAGTTGATGGCCAACAAGCTTCTGTGATTGCCGCCTCAACCATCAAAAGAGTTTCATTAGTTAAAAAGTTATAATGAGTTTACACACACACACACACACACACACACACACACACACACACACACACACACACACACACACAGGCGCGCGCGCATACAGACACATACAGACACTCGGACATCATTCTGAAAATAGTCAGAATAGCTTTCTTGGACCTTAAAACGTCGATATCTGATAAAATTTCGATTTTCGCAATTCGGAGTAGAAACATTAACTTCTTAAATTTCTCTCAAATCGTCGATTTTCTTAGCGGGAAGTTAAAAAATTTGACGGAAACAAACAATTATTTTTAATTTTTTTTTTTCTTTAATTATTAATTGTCACAGAGGGGAACTTAAAAATAATCAGTGTTAATAGAAACTCGCCATTAGTTATATACTATGACCATATAATTTTTTCAATAACGTTGTTTGGTATGATTCAACATAATTATTGATTCATACGTACATTATATTTTTGAATTATTTTGAGATGTACGTAAATAAAAAAATAAAATAAATTGGTCTATGGGTTGACTCTGCGGGCCAGCCCCAAAACTTCCCGCTCTTTTTAAGCTCCTTGAGCTCAAAAATATTGTTGTGACTACATTTTGAATGTTCTTTTCAGAAAAAAATACGAAAAAATATTAAGATGGTAATTCTATAAAATTTTCGGTTTTTTTGAGTAAAACCATTATTTTCTCAAAGTTTGCCATTTTTTATTTGTTTTTTTATTTTTTCCAAAAAGACTTTAATTCATCCTGCGTTTTTTTCGCCAATCCCAGAGTGGGCGGACTTTGCTTTCTATTTTTTTATCGATTGAAAAAAAAAATTTTTCCCAGTTGGGCTTATTTTATAAAACATCACTCTGGAAATCTTCGAGAATTTATAGACAAATGAATTTAGAGGCAAACGGAGAAAATGAAAAAAATAATTGCCATTTAATTTATTTTTGATCAAATCACAGGCTTTCGAAAAATAAATCTACCGTACAGTGCTATTTCAAAAGCCTATGACTCGGTTAAAAATAATCCCAATGGCAGTTTTTTTTGCTTACAAGAGAAGTTTTGAAAAATATTACAGTAAAATTATTTATAGGTATCTTCTATTTTATTATTATTTTGTTTTCCAATTTTTTGAAAAAAATCTAAATATTTTCGAGGTTTACTACTTTTAATTAATTTTTTCAACTCAATTTTTTAAACACTGAAGTCGTCTATGAATTCTTTAAAAATTTCCAAAGTGATGTTTTGTAAAATAAGCCCAACCGGGCGAAACATTCTTTTTGAATTGATAAAAAAAAATGGAAAGAAAAGTCCGCCCACTCTGGGATTGGCAGAAAAAATCGGAGAATAAATTGAAGTTTTTTTTTTTTTTGAGAAAATAAAAAATGGTAAACTTTAAGAAAATAATGGTTTTTCTCAAAAAATCCGAAAATTTTATAGAGTTTATCATCTTAAAATTTTTTCGTATTATGTTCTGAAAAGTACATTCAGACAAAAATTTTGAAAAAAAAAAAAACTCCCCAATTAGTCAATTGTTGAAGAACTTATAGCTATTTGAAAATATAAAAGCTTTATTTGTTAAAAACTCATAGCTTTTTTTGGGTTCGGTAAAAAATTTAAAAAGTTCCTGAAAAATGATTTTAATAGGATAGAAATGGAAAAAAAATTTTAGCCAAATCGAAAGGACTCGGGGTCAAAAGTGGTCGATTTGGCATGGACTGCTCCATATAATTCTATACAATTATATATAAGTCTTTACAATTATATACGCTTTCTATATAATTTTATCGGACCATTTTTCTATATAGTTCATTAATTGTATACAATTGCTTCTAGTTACATAAAATCTTTGTTATTCGGGTCTTTAAAAATATCCACTTGACATTAAGGCTATCACGTAGTTTTAATGAAGATTTCCCGCGTTCCGGATAATGATCCAACTTGTTTCTGTACCCACAGACGTGGGCATACTGTTTTATCTGTACTCCCCTCCCTAGAAAACTGACTAGTTACGACATCTGACGTCATTGAATGGAACTAAAACCTATTCTCCTTACAAGAGCAGGCCATAAGCTTTGACAAATTGTAATAGTTACCTAATGACTCTAATTAACGTGTCTCTTAACATTATTTAGACTAACAATGAGTCGAATGCAAGGACGTCCTAATCTCTTAAATCATAATTTAATTATTGAAGAGCTTGTTAATTATAAAGATTCAATAATCAAAGAAACAAAAAATAATAAAATAACTTTTGTTTCTAAATTTAATGATGTTTGGTTAGAAATTGCTAATAAATTAGAATCGTTAGGACAAGCTATCAAACCAATATCATTATATACATTTGCAAGTTGCAATCGACATAAGATAAAAGATATTTTACTTAGATGTCAGAATAAAAAAAATGAAAGCAACAATTCATTTTTTGAATCTTCAGGCCTCGCGTCAAAATCACAGTCTGATATCAATGACAGTTTTGATAATAATAAAGAAGGAGATAAATTACCTTTCAAAATTTATATGACAAATGATGAGTGGTCGGAGTTAATAACTACCAAATATTATCGCAGAAAAGAAAAGACCCGTATAACAATGAGGAAATGGACAGTTTTAAAACCTGGTGAATGGGAATATATAGTAAATATAAAAATCTGGACAATGACCAAATTAAAATGTGCTTTTCACTCCGAAAATCATTACATTGGTACAAATAGAAAATATCTGAATGGTAAGAATGAGAGTAGAATAAACTTTTTTAAAATTGATGGTTTTTATCTTCGAGTTTAAAAATTTTTAATGAGTATTTTGTTTATAATTTACTAAAATATTAATTTATTGATATATTAATTACTGTGTGACATAATTTTTATATTATTTTAAAATTTATATAATTAAATCCAACAAAAAGGTATGAAACAAATAACTAATACTTCATAATAAAGTATAAATAACTAAATATCCAAACTATTCTTTAACATCTTGTTAGAAAAATTGCCTTTCTTTGAATTTTTGAAATGATGCACAATCATATTTTGTATTTTTATAACAACAAATGTATTTTATAAAATTCTTTATGAAATAATATAACATTTTGAAATTGTTGGTATTACACGACATTTAAATAATAAAAATAAAATAGAGTCAACAAAATATTCATTGACCATAAATAATAACTGATCAGCTACCAATAAAAACCTAGCGTAAAAAAATGAAAAGAAAAAAAAAAAACATTCATCCTCAATGCTTATATAAAGAAATAGTATATTACAAACCAATAGAGAAAAGTAAGGTATTTCGATCCGTAAACACGTGGATTAAAACATCATACCTTCTTTCATAGGGTGTGTACTACTTTTCACCAGCTCAGTACCTTAAAGTTTTAATTTTTGCCACTGTTTGCAGAAAAAATGACGCATCCGTTGTTCTTTCTCATTTATTTTCTCATAAGAAAAAAGTACGACTTTTTTTTCACTAAAAAGGGCAGGAATTTAAACTTCAGTGAAAGTATGATGAAAAAAATTTATTTCTGTTTTAAAATTTCTTCAGGCTATTGTCACTGTGGAAGTATATTTCGGGCTGACGTTTTTAATATGAATGAAAATATTGTCCTATTGGAATGCTTGATAACATTAGGTAAATTAAAAGATTGTGGAAAAACGTATTTAAG
Organism: Microplitis deprimator; assembly: GCA_964016945.1. Taxonomy (NCBI): domain Eukaryota; kingdom Metazoa; phylum Arthropoda; class Insecta; order Hymenoptera; family Braconidae; genus Microplitis; species Microplitis deprimator. The sequence goes on along the minus strand of OZ024706.1, from coordinate 20,491,911 downwards.
AAACCCTTTGAGAAGTCAAATGGGCAAAGCTAGTGTTGATACGCCGGTTGAAGTTCTTTTATCAGATTTTGCCAATAAACTTATGAAAAAGGGTGATGCTGAGCCAGCTTGCTTGCCGAAAGCAACGACTTTACACATGTCTAAACATGAATATGTTTCATCTCTATATCATGACAAAGATCCTATGAAGGCACTTGGAATTATGAAAGCAACATTGCTGCCTAATGTTATCGATCGAATAGGATATGATCCATTCTTTGTGCATTACTCTACTAATCATCAAATGCATGTTTACAATACCTATGCAACTCAAGAAATAAGTAGTATTTCGATCGATGCTACGAGAGGTATTGTAGGAAAATTTTAAAAACAGAACGATAATGAAACGGGACCAATTTTTTATACATAATCGTAATTAATTGTACTGCTGGCCAGTTTTCCGTATCCCAAATGTTATCAGAGTCATACCGCCAGAGACATTAGTTTTTGGCTGAATCAATGGAGACAACTAGGTGCAAAACAACCAAAAGAAATAATTACAGACCAAAGTTATGCTTTATTAAACGCAGCAGCAATAAGTTTTGCAAATTGCAACTCTATTGATGAATATGCTAATAATTGCAAAACAAAATTACCGAACTGTTGGATAAGATTTGATGTAGCTCATTTCTTAAATGGCTGGCGTAAATTCCTCAAAAAATTTCCTCAGCGTGTTCGAATATTTTATTTGAGCTTACTCGGGAGAATCATAAGAGCAACTTATCAGTCTTGAGAGAACAATTTGGATACGGCCGGAATCCGGCTTCTAGTGCTAGTGTCAAAAGCGAATTTGATAAAATTAAAAATATCATTCTGCATAAAACCTCTCCTACAGAAAGACCTGATGTTGTAATAGAAAAACATTGCAATTATCTAACGAGTAAAATGAAACGTGTGAAATCTCAACTTAAAAGAGATTCAGAAAGTAGTTTTAGTGAAATTGAAGAGCCAATTGCTTCACACTCAAATGAATTTCATGAACCGATGTTTGTATATTCAAATGATTACATCCAACCGATGTTTGTTAATTCAGATGAAGCTGATGAACCGATATTGACATATTCTTCACCAAAATATTCAACTTCACCAAAGAATAAAGAACATAATCTTTCTAAAAACAAAGATATAATTGATGAGTTATTGAATTCTCGGCTTAAAAAATCATCCGATTTAATAGTTGAAAGTAATAATAATTCTACCGATCATTTGTTAGCTGATTTAACAAATGATACCCCACACAATGTTTTGAAACGAAAAAGATCTTCTACAGACGTTGAACTATCAGGAAAAGATATTAAAAATAACAAAAGACCGATAGTCGTACTTAGGGATGTAACTAATAATGTTTCATTAGAGTCGCATCAAAAATCGTCTGCATTTATAACTTGTCCTGCTTGTAAAAATGGAGATTTGCCCACTGACGCCCACAAATGTTTTACTTGTGGCTGTAACGTTCACGTCTTAGATCAATGTTCAGTGTGTGTTAAAAGTTCGGAAGAAGGATATGGTCAAAAGCGTTATTGCTTTGATTGTTACATTCTAAATCAGTCCTTGTCTCCCATATCAAAAGCAGCAAGAAAACTTGAAGACTGGCATGGACTAGTTACTGCCGATCAATTAAAGAAAGAAAAAGCAGCCCGTTACTTAGGAAATAATGTAACATCTGTAAGAAATGGTTTGAATTGGAAAAATCATGTCAAATTACCTGTCTTAAGAAATGGTGGCGATTGCGCTATGGCTTCATTCAAAGTAAACCGTAAAATTCAGTTTTCTTTTACGAATACGTGTGCCATTGATAGCGTCATTCAGATATTTTTGGCGGGAATAACAGACTATCAAAATTTACATGAAAAGGTACAATATGTTCCTGCTTAAGGGGTTAGGGGTCTATCAGAGACACGAAAAAATGAGAATTTTCAGTAATTTTTTTTTGCTATTAAATCATTTTATTCTACAAAAGTAATAATATGGCATTATTAAACAATGTTTTGACTTGAAGTCCCGAAAATTTGAAAAAAAAAAATTTATAATTTTCGAAGTTATAGCTGTCTGTGTTGACCCAGTTTCAAAAAAAGGTCCTTGCGGTGACTGTCATAAGTCCTTGGAGATTCATCTCAAATCAATCGGATGAAAAAAATTAGTTTTATAAATAGATAATCCTGGGCCTGATCGAAGCTTTTTTTTTTCAAAAATTAACAAAATGGCGGCCTCAGGAAATTTTTTTCTAGATTTTCAGGAAAAAATCAACAGTTAATTGGTCTTAAAAAATCGAAATTTTTGAAAAAAAAAAAAATCCTTCGATCAGGCCTGAGTTTATTATGTATTCTAAAAGCTGTATAAATTTCATTAAAATCTACTGAGCGATTATCGAGTTACAGTTGTCACCAGTTCAAAAAACATAGTTTTGAGAAAAACGCATTTAAAGTTTCACACTAGATTTACGTACCTGCTCCCGAGCGTTTTGGAGTGCCCGAGCGCTCTTTGTTATTTGTCGAATAACTCGAAAAATAATAATCGGATCAACTTCAAATTTTCAGAGAATATTTTTTAGATATTACACTTATCGAAAATGCAAAAAAAAAAAATCGATTTTTTTAAAATCCTGACTACCTCTAACCCCTTAAAAATCCGATTATTCTTACAGCTGTATGTATAAGGTCCTATACTTAACTATAGCACTTCTCATAGAACTCATTCATTCTCATAAAATCTCTATGGGAATTTATAAGAATCTATTGGATTCTACGAGATTTTCAACACAGGGGTATAACTTTAAAAATAGAACAGTACAGGCTGCGAAAATAAGACACTTAGGCGAAAAAGACGTTGAAAGAATCTTAAACTGAGATGGTGAAATAAGCTAAAATTTATATTATTTTGTTTTTTTTTTTTTGTTTTGATGAAACAAAGTATTGAATCACCAAAGATTTTTTTGTCTTTTGCTCAAAACATCAAAGAATCTTTGAACGTCTTACTTTGCCCTAATTCCCTCCTAAGCGAAATCGGTTATGCCGAAAAAAAGGCTCAAACTTACCTGGTATTTGAGTATGTTTTCAGTATAATTCTGTAATTCAGTGTACTCAAATTATACTCATCCATACTAATCATTTAAGTATGTTTATGAACCATTTATACCGAAGTTATACTGAGATGAAAAAAAAAAAATTTCTCAGATATCTATAAATTAAATGGATTGAAGTATGTTAATTAAATAATTTATTTATGTATTTTTTTTTATTAAAGAATAAAAAAAAAGTACTAATGTACTGAGGTTTCAAACTTGTGAGTTACCACGTAAGAGTCTCGTGAATTACACGGAGAAAATATTACAGTAAAAATTACAATCTTATCGTAGAATTTACTAACAGTTATGAAAAAATACATTTTGTATTGTAATTATTACTAAACGTTTAGTAAAATTTACTAATCAGTAATAATTACATAATAAGATATTAAAAATTAATATGCGTAATGTATATTTTGCTAACACAATTGAAGTTTTTACTATCTGTATAGTAAATTTTGCTATAAGTATTCTTAATAAATACAAATTTAAGAAAGTAAATTTTCTAATACTATATAGTATGTTTTACTTAAAATGTTTTACATTTTGTAAAAAAATTTCAAAAAAAAGAAAAAAATTATTTATATATATTCATTGTATTTAATCTTTTCACTATTTAGATCCAAAATCAAACTGATTTGAACGACGTTTATCGTCTTGTTTTGAACATAGCGAATAATAAAGTTACTGCACAAACATATAATGAACGGGGTCGTATTTTACTGACTTACTTTCCTGCTGCCGAAAATGGATTAGTTGATTGTAACTGTAACGTTGGTAACTTAGTTAATAATATTTTCAAAAATTTGCCGTCATTTAAAGAAGAGTATGCTTGTAATAAAGGATGTGTAATGCGAATAAGAAATCTGCCAGTTTTAAGTATAGAATATTCAGTTCTGTTGTCTAAAGAATGTAAAAATCAAATTCTCAAAGAAGTTTTTACATTAAAACAGTCAAAGTGTCCGAAAACAGGCTGTGGTGGATTGGAAACACGTATTTCTCGAAAATTTGGTGAGAAACTTTAAATTAAATACTTTTTTTTCACAAAATACTATTATAATCTAGAGAATAAATCATATTGTTTTTAAAGAATACTTAGTTCTGAGTAAGAACTTCTTACTAACATTTAAATTAGGTCCTCAAATTTTCTATGCTATAAACGAATAAGGCACAAGCTATTGGCGTTTATGTCCCATTATACTCTTTGATATATGCTTATAAAAAAAAAACATTTTTCTTCATACCTCGGTCGAAAGTACGTATCTCGTGGCAGAAAGTTGTAGATACGTGTATTGGTAAAACTACAGGGAAGCTATCTGTAACAGTGTGAGAAGAAATTTTTTTCATGCTCACTGAAGCGGCAGCAATCGCCCCGACTACTGTTGGTCACTAGTCGATAGCCGTGTTCGTGTGTTTACGATGCTACGTATGAAAACTGCGTATTCCATGAGAATATAGTTAACAATTTTTATTATTAATGTGATCATGATAAAATGATAAAGACAATAACCCAACTGGAGTTTTTCATAACGACCTGACGAGGTTCTCATTAGGTCAACCTTATTTCAAATAATGTCCAGATCAGAATATCCTGACGAGGAACTAGTATGGATGTAACGCTTAAGACCCATGAGGTCCTTATCAGGCCCTTACCAGGATATATTCATTGAATCTTTATTAGGGTTGCCTTACTAGTAATTATTTTAAAAAAAAATGTTAAATTCCGAAAAAAAAAAAAAAAATAAGAACATTTTAATTCGATCCGGAATTTTATTTATTGTATTAAGAGTATTAATTAGTGGAAGTAAACATGTTTTTTATTGATGAAAAAATCTCGATGTCTGCTGGGTCCGATTCTGCATCCTTCCGATTCAAAGTCCTTGAAGCTATCCACTCCGCTGACATACATATGTGATCTTGTAACTATGAATATTATATTCATTATGATGTCAGAGAATAACTGATGAAGAAGTAAAAAGTCCGTGCTGCAATGTTTGGCATGATTTTTATATAAAATTCTTTTGTACTTTGTTAAAATTTTAGCCGGTAAATAAAATAATTAAAGGAATTGAATAACTTTTTTTTAATAAGGATATCCTGATGAGGTCCAGACAAGGAACTTGTCAGGTCGACCCTATGGCAAATAACTTTTTATTGAATCGGGATATCTGGATGAGGTCCTGATAAGGAACTCGTCAGGTTTGCCCTGATAATGCAAACCTTATATTATCTGACAAGGTCCTTATGGTACTTCAGGCAAATCAGGAAAAAATTCTAGTCGGAAATATGCAATAAGATTCGTCGTAAATACACTCATGCCATAAATTAAAGGAACAGAAAAATTTTAGAATTATTTTAGTGATTTTTGAAAGGCAGTAACTTTGTGAAAAATAATCGTATCGAAAAACAAAAAAAAGCATTTTGTAGCTTGAAATCTCGAGTTTCAACTCATTTTCATCAATTTTTTTTTAGACTTCCAGCCATTGCGCAAACATGAGAAATACCGCGAGAAAAAAATTTTCTAAATTTTTCCTTTTCTTTGAGAGAGTCCACGGGCTGCGAAAAAAATCGTTCAGCTAAACCAATGCATAGGTCGGATAGCAAATTTAATCAGCTTTAATTTCCATTTTTTTGAAGATTCGTACGATAACTTGTCGCTTAGATATCAGCCTTCAAACGGAAAATGATCCTTTTGGGTTTGATCGTCGATATTTCAGGTACTAATGAGCGCACAGTAAATTTGAGGGTGGCGTTAAAAACTTAAATAAATTCCCTATAAGACCCTTTCATCAATTTTTATGAAAAAAATTTTTTTTTATCCTTAACATCCCTATGAAGTGAGTACAAAAAAGTGACTTTTTTTGGCTAAACAGTAAATCAACCGCTACTTTGTAAATATTGTTAAAAAAAATAATGTTGCCAGGGAATTTTTTAGCTTAATGTACCCCCAATAACCCTGTGAATTTTTAAATTGATCCATCGAGCCGTTTTTCGGGGTGGATTGATCAAAATTTTCCAAAACAATTAAAGGAACAAGTTTTGTTCCTTTAATTTTGTTATGACTATCGAAATGAAAACAATTATGGTTTTTTCATTGTTTTTGTCAATTTGGTACTCATTAGCGGTTGAAATTAAGAAAATAAAAAAATTTTTTTTTAATTTTTTTTTTTTTTAATTTTTTTTTTCGAATTTTTTTTTTTAAGTTTTTTTTTTGAAATTTTTTTTCTGAATTTTTCTTCAAATTTTCTTAAAATTTTTTTTTGAATTTTTTTATTTTGTGTTTTGAAATGTTTAAAACATTTTAATGCTGTGAAATGCCCGTGTGTGTGTCTGTCCGTGTGTGTGTATTTGTGCGTGGGTGTGTCTATGTGTTCTAATATCGTGTGTTGCCTCCTCTACTTCTAATAACTGCACGCAACCGATTTTGCATACTAATGCAACGACGAATTGCCAATTGCGGAATCGTTTGCCAGATTCGCTGCAATGCACGTTCTAATGCAGCAAAATTTGGCAAATTCAGATATTTCCGGCGCAATCGACGCCCCATTATATCCCACACATGCTCAATAGGATTGAAATCGGGACTCATTGATGGATGTCGTAGCAACGTCATGTCATGTCTCTCAAAAAATCGTCTAGTCACGTTGGCTGTGTGAGGGCGAGCATTATATTGCATAAAAATGAATCTCCTCACAGCTTGCCGTCGAGGCAAGACAACTGGCCTCAAAATTTGGTCAATGTAGCGTCTGGCGTTGAGGGATTGACGAACGATTACTAGAGGAGTTCGCCACGACCATGAAATCCCAGCCCAAACCATCACCGATCCTCCATTGAAGGCAGCAACAGGGCGAGTAAAGTTTTGTAAAAAACGTTCACCTTGGCGACGCCAAACTCGGGGCCTTCTGTCGTCACCGTACAGGCAAAACCGAGACTCATCAGAGAACAAAACATTGGTCCATTGCCTCCAGTTCCACCTAAAATGTTCGCGAGCGTACGCTAGACGAGCTCGGCGATATCTGACCGTCAGCATTGGTACCCGAACCGGATTTCTGCCTCGCAACCCAAACTCACGAAGACGATTGGTCACTGTTTGGCGTGAAATGTTTCGAGGTTGTCGTCGTCGTCGTTGTTGTTGTCGTTGTTGTTGTCGCTGTCGTTGCTGTTGCTGTTGCTGTCGACGGTTTAGAATATCCTGAGCAATGACTCTCGCATAAACAAAAGGTTCTTGCCGAGCACGTCGAACTATTGCTCGATCATCGCGAGGAGTCGTTTCACGTCGACGACCTTGTCCTGGCCGTTGCCCGTATCCAGCTGTCTCTTGATATCGCGTATAGGCACGAGACACGACCGATGCGCTAACGCCTAACATGTCACCGACGTCCCGATACCTGTAACCCTCTTCAACGAGAGTTACTAGCCGAGCGACTTCTGGCTCAGATAAATGCCGCCTAGGCATAATCAAAAATTTAAAAAATAATAAAGTTTGCAAAAATTTCTAACAACTTTTTTTTTAAATTTATCAAAATTAAAAAAATAAAGATTAGTTTTGAAAAAAAATGTTTTTTTTTTTTTTTTTTTTAGAGTACAAATAAACTTCGCTGAGAGTATCAATAATTAATCGAATAAATTTTCGTAGGTTGAGTACATGAATACCGGTTAGGGGTATCAACTTTAATTTAATGCAATTAATTTGGGATAAGGAAAATTGTGGTACGCCTATGCCGAATCATGTCAAAATTCAGTGAGCATTATTTCCTGAGATGTTTGAAACATTTTAAAACACAAAAAAAAAAAAATTCAAAAAAAAAAAATTCAAAAAAAAAAAAATTCAAAAAAAACAATTCAAAAAAAAATTTTTTTTTTTTCTCAATTTCAACCGCTAATGAGTACCAAATTGACAAAAACAATGAAAAAACGATAATTGTTTTCATTTCGATAGTCATAACAAAATTAAAGGAATGTTACGTCGGATTTTTAATAAAAGCAGGCTTTGAGCCTTGACTATAATATGACAACGTGTTAAGGATGCCAAATTATGAGCGAAGAACTTGACCTACTTTAAAATCGGACTTATTAAGTATATTTGGTCCTAGTCTTTCGACCAATAGACCGGGGACAAGAAACCTTAGTGAAGGAATGTGTAAATTAAAACATGAATTTAAATTATAAATAAATAACTATATTGTTACAAACAAATTTCGATTAAAAACAGTTAAAATGAAAAGATTGAAATCAAGGTTATATAATACAGAATTATTCGGAATTTAACTTGTTAACAAATACTAAGTAACTTTTAGATACGAATGACAATTATTTCTTTTACGCTGTATACTACAAAAATCTAATTATTTTGAACATGCCATCAATTAGGTGGCTTATGTGAGTAATACTCCAGCCTACTCTAGTTGAAATGACTGGTAGAGAATGTTTCTTAATGATACAGTACAAAAATATTAATATATGAGACATTAAATTTCGTGGACTTACTACATATTAAATGGCGATAATTTTACATGGATATTTTATTGAAATATGCGTTGATCGAAGGTCTTCATCCTTTGATAAATAATTATTGGCCTATTCCTTACTTCATATTTAAAATCGACTACGTGTACATCTTTCATTGTATCAGGTTTTTAAAAACAAGGTGGCTAGCAGCCTACTCTTTACTATATGAAAATGAGATCACTTGGATATAGGAAGAATAACGGGTATTAAGTTAATAGTTCGGGACTCACGACACAACTGACTATTTTTGGGTCCGTTCGTTAGACCTTCGGAAAAATGGGTGGTTTCTCAAGTTTCCGTATTTGGGGAAAAGTCTCTTCCCACGTTCTTCCACCTCTACCCAAAAGTTTTCCACTTCCTTTCGAAAAACCATTGTTTCGGGGCCGTACTATCCCTTCCACATTGATTTCCCGTTTCCCTCTCTTTCGGTTCTTCACAACTCACTGCTCTTTTTTACTAATAATAAATGTAATAATAGTAATAATAATAAAAGTAATTGATATTACTATTTTCATAAATCTTAATAAATAATTCGATTTATTTTTCCTTAAATTATTGTTAAATGAAATTTTCTATTTCTATTTTGTTTAAGTTTTATTCTAATATTTTAATATTTTATTTGTCTTTAAATTCTGATATTTTAATGTTTCATTTTATTTAAATTAAATTCTCTTATTTTAATATTTTATTTTATTTAATTTGAATGTTAATAGTTTCTTTTAAATTTTAAATATTTTATTTAAATTCTAATATTTTAATGTTTTATTTTATTTAATTTAAATTATCATATTTTAATATTTTATTATTTTTAATTTGAATGTTACTATTTTATTTTATTGTATTTTCGCTTTAGTATTTTACTCTTAACAATATTTAAAATTGTTAAATTTCATTATCTACCTAAAACCTTTTAATTTTTATTTATTTAAACATTCATTTGTCTAGACACCATAATTTATTTTTAAGTATTTTTCAATTTAGAAAACATATCAGAAATGCATTACAATGGTACTATTTACTTTAAGTCTTATTTTAGAGTGCAGTTGTGATAAGAAGTGCGTCAACTGCCACTCTGACCATAGTAAGGATTAAAATTCCTTTTCACTCAATATAATATTCGAATATGAATTATGTGTTGAGACAAATTTTAAAAACTACAATAAAAGTAAAATAAAATGATAATAATATTAAAACTAAAAATTTACTCGGACGTAACAGGAACAAAACTTGTTCTTTTAATTGTTTTGGAAAATTTTGATCAATCCACCCCGAAAAATGGCTCGATGGAGCAATTCAAAAATTTACAGGGTTATTGGGGGTACATTAAGCTAAAGAATTCTCTGGCAACATTATTTTTTTTAACAATATTTACAAAGTAGCGGTTGATTTACTGTTTAGCCAAAAAAAGTCACTTTTTTGTACTCACTTCATAGGGATGTTAAGGATAAAAAAAAATTTTTTTCATAAAAATTGATGAAAGGGTCTTGTAGGGAATTTATTCAAGTTTTCAACGCCACCCTCAAATTTACTGTGCGCTCATTAGTACCTGAAATATCGACGATCAAACCCAAAAGGATCATTTTCCGTTTGAAGGCTGATATCTAAGCGACAAGTTATCGTACGAATCTTCAAAAAAATGGAAATTAAAGCTGATTAAATTTGCTATCCGACCTATGCATTGGTTTAGCTGAACGATTTTTTTCGCAGCCCGTGGACTCTGTCAAAGAAAAGGGAAAATTTAGAAAAATTTTTCTCGCGGTATTTCTCATGTTTGCGCAATGGCTGGAGGTCTAAAAAAAATTGATGAAAAATAAGTTGAAACTCGAGATTTCAAGCTACAAAATGTTTTTTTTTGTTTTTCGATACGATTATTTTTCACAAAGTTACAGCCTTTCAAAAATCACTAAAAAATTTCTAAAATTTTTCTGTTCCTTTAATTTATGGCATGAGTGTAATTTAATCCTAGATTATTTAATCATATAAATAATATACTTGTTTCTTTATTTATAATCTAAAATCTTTTTAATTATGATTAGTTTGAATTTTTTTAATTTTTACTAGTTTGAATTCATATTTTTTTTTTTTTTAATTATAATTATATTTGCTTTTTGTTTTTTCTTCTATGCCGGCCCCCCGACCAGCAGCAATCCTTCGCTCATGTCACAAATTTCGGGGTAGGCATCGTCAAAACATGCAATTTGTTTCGTACTTTCGATCGACTATGAAGAAAAATACCATACACCACACGAATGGAAGTTTGAAAGTCATAAATTTCGCGATATGATGCCTTTGGCTTCGCCGAAATATTCACTAAATTCTCCGCATGTATGCCTAAAAGTGCGTGGCAACGGTTACCTGTAAAAAGGAGGCAGACTTCGGTCTCGTAAGATTAATAATTTACTAAATTCTACTAAATGTAGCTATACAAATACATCAGTAATTGGGTACTAGTTCCCTGATCGAGTACTAGTCCCTTGATCGAGACTCTCTTACCTTGTCGGTAAAAAAAAAAGGATCGAAAATTTTATATAGTTTTTTAGAATTTCGTAATATTTTAGAAATTTTTATAAAACTCAACTTCACATTAGTGCTGCCAGAACGTGCGATATTTTTACCCCCTCCTGCCATTACACTCAATGCTATTTCACCTCAGGAGGGGGTAAAAATATCGCACGTTCTGCCAGCACTGCTTCACATGATGAAAAATTATTTTCAAAAATGACTGATTTGAAATTTATTAATGAATCATTAATTTAAACAGGTGACATTGTCTTGATAGATATTTTTTCGATGGAAACGGAAATACAACTAATAAAATTAGCGCAATTGCCAGTGCATATTGATGATCCTTATAGTTCTACAGAAACTAAGTTTACGCTTATCGGTGTTATAAAACACAGATGTTTAAGCGTCCGTCGAGGAGTAACTACGTCAAACAATGGCCATCACACTCCAATTGCATACCGTAATGGAATATGGTGTAAATATGACGATTTAAAAGGCAAAGAAGTAAAGCTGAATAGCACTTCTCAATTAAATCCGGCCTCACTGATATTTGGTCGAATTTAAAATACATCAAGTTTATATTGTTAATGGATATATTATTTTGAATTATATTGTTTGTTTAATTTTGAGTAACAAATTTATTAATTTTCATTTTTATAAAGCAAGTATAATTAAGAAATGTGCAATTTGTCATGGAAAGTTTTGTTAAAAAAATAAAATTACTATTATCGTTACTTCAGTTATACAACCCGACTAGAAATTGCCCCAATACATATATTGGGCCCCAATTGGGAATCGCTGTGGCATGCCCAGTGGGGCTACCCCAGTCGGAACCCGATCGGGAACTTGTTGGGATATCCCAACGCAAAAATCACCTACCTAGTATAAGTTTTTCCTAAGTGGGACCCAATGGGGAACTCGTTGGGATAGCCCAATGCAAAAATAAATAACTTTCATTGGTTTTGCCACATCGGGACCCAGTTGGGAACTTATTGGGATATCCCAATGCAAAAATTATTATTATTTTAATAACTTTTATAATTCATATATAATCTGAACTGCTCAAAATTTGTTGAAAATTTTTTTTTTCTAAAATTTAATAGCAAAAAAAATTTGTTTTTTACGCTCGTACACAATTATTATGTTAAAATTACTTTTTTATTTATCTAAATTGTTTATGAAAAATTTCATTTTATCAAATTTATTTAATTTTCGAATCAAATTATTTTTTACTTCTTCTGAATAGGATATTCTGTTTTGTGTCCCTCCCTCTTTTCTTTTTAATTTTTTCTAGTATAATTTTGATCGACTAAAATTTTCATTAACTAATTTTTTCTTAATTTACTTGAAGGACCCTGAGGTTTTAATTTGGTAATCCATTTGATAGTAAAATATTCAAAATTTTTTTAATATTTTTTTTACTGGCTAAAAATTAAACAAAGTACAGAATAATAATATATTTATACTAAGAGTACGTCGGTTATTGCATCACGGACTTTTTATTTCTTCAAGTTATTCTTTGGTATTATGATAAATATACTATTTACACTCACGCGAACGCATACGTGGGTCAGCGCAGTGATAGCATCAAAGACTTTGGATCAGAAGGATGCAAGTTCGAGCCCAACAGTCATCTGGATTTTTTCATCAGTCAAAATCATATACAATTTCTCTAAGTAAGGCTTCTAATACAATAGATTACATTTCGTATCTAATTAAAATTATTTCATTTTTTTTTCGAAATTTAATATTTTTTTTAATAGGGATCGCACGTTTGGGATTACGTAGGTCTTACCCAATTGGGAATCTATGGGGATTGCCCGATCGGGGCCGAAGTATGTTATTGCGTTACATCCCAATGTAGGGTCCCCATTGGGCAACCCAATTGGTTCCCAAGTGGGTGCACCTAAAAATTTCTAGTCGGGAAGATATTATTTTACTAATTTCATCGCGGTCGATACGTTATGCAAAATAATATTGTCGATTCCAACCGATATTTGTAGACTGTTAATTAATTTTATTAAGTGATAATACTTAAGTATACTACGTTCCTATAAGACTATGATAATTTTTATCAAATTATTGGGTATACAACTTTCCTCCTGCCGTTTTTCTATAGATAGCGTTAGCAACAAGTTGACATCAAAAATATACATTATAGTTGGCTTGTAAACTTGTCGCACGCAGATAATCGTATGGCGCACATAAATGTTGTGGAAACAGTTGAATGGGCAAACAGCTATTTGGCGAACAAAAGAGGGTGCGCTAAGATAGCACTTATATCGCATGAATAATAAAAAAAAATTATTATTGAATCTAGATCATTAACATGATTACTTCAATTAAGTAATATTTTCTTGTGAGTCTATATTGTTTCTCTTAGTGTAGTAATTATCATAATACTTTAAAATTATAAAGGAGTTATTTTGGTCAGAGAAAATGTTTGATGTATTGAATCTTTTTTCAAATTATGTCTAGGAGAAATGAAACTCATAAAAGAAATAAAGAGATTTCATAGTTTGGCACGATTTTCCAAAACCTCCTTCAACGTGCTCTTATAAACAAAATAAAATTTTCACATTCTGAATTTTTCGTTTTAAGTAGTAAACTTTATAAGTCGTTTGATTATGACTTACATACTTTGAAAGGACTTATAAAGCTCATATTTTAATAGCAATGAAAATAGTCTTTTCCGATACACGTACTGATTAGGTCAGTACATCTATGTTGAATTTCTTTGAGCTAACACAATCATCGTAAAAAAAAAAAAAAATTGGGGTGAGATAATTGTTTTATCTACTCATAGGTGGAGTACATGAACAGCACATAATTTTAGTCCGGGTACATCGTCCATTTTCTTTCAAATATCGTGTGAAGAAGCCCGAGTCAAAAAATTGAACTTACATTTAACTTACGTTAACTTATAGAACTTAAATTGAACTTACATAAGCTTGATGAAGTTAAATTAAACTTAAATGACTTATTGGGCTTGATTATAACTTGAATCGTAAGGGGGATGTTAAAATCGTCATCTAGTTCAATGTTAAAAAAGATGAACAAAATTAATTACCTTCGGCTTTTCCGTGGGGGATTTGAGTGGGTTGAACGATAAAAATACTCCCGTTTTTGTATTATCCGGCTTACAGACTTGAAGTTTAGCACAAATATTCCCAACAATCTTACGAATCCCGCACCATCGGTATTTTTTCCGATAACTTACTCCGAAGGGGGTTTCAATGGGGTCAAAAATAAAAATACTCGCGTTTTTGCATTATCCGGCTAACTGACTTGAACTTTAGCACAAATGTTTCCAACAATCTTACGAATCCCCCACTATCGGTATTTTTTCCGAAAAATAACTCCAAGGGAGGTTTTACTTGGGTGAAAGATTGAAATACTCTTGTTATTGGACTATCTGGCTTACAGGCTCGAACGTTGGAACAAATATTTCCAACAATCTTACGAGCCCCTTTACCATCAACCCACTCAAATCCCCCACGGAAATGCCGAAGGTAATTAATTTTGTCCATCTTTTTTAACATTGAACTAGATGACGATTTCAACGTCCCACTTACGATTCGGGAGCACATCTAAGTTCACTTTGGGATAATTTCAATCCAGGTAAGTTATAATTAAGTCAATATTTTCATTTAAGTCGATTCAAGTTATAATCTAGCCCAATAAGTCATTTAAGTTCAATTTAAGTTGATTAAGCTTATGTAGGTTCAATGTAAGTTCTATAAGTTAACGTAAGTTAAATGTAAGTTCAATTTTTTGACTCGGGAGGGACTAGCAGAGTCAGTTATATGTTTATCTAACACTAAGCTACTGCGATGGAAATAATTACGTCTCGACAATCAAAATTCAAACTAATGGAGAGCTTATAAATAGTTTGTAATAAATAGGCAATACATACACAGACACATATGCACACCACCGCCACCACCACCAACTATAAACCGATACTAAAATACGTACTCACCACTATCCCTGCTACTTACACACACACACACAATGAGACACACACACAACCAGCATTCTTGTCCTCTTCTACCGACACAAACCCACAGACACAGCTTATTTATTTTGATTTCTTCGTTTTAAGTAGTCAATTTTATAAGTTGTTTGAACCTGACTCACATACTTTGAAAGCACATAAAAAGCCCAAAATTCTATAGCGATGACATTAGTCGTTACCGATACACGTACTGATTAGATCAGTACGGCTATGCTGAATTTGTTCTAGCTAACCAATCATCATTAAAAAAAAAGTTAGGGTCGGATAATTGTTTTATCTACTCGTACGTGGAGCACATAAAGAGTACATAATTTTAGTCCACGCACATTCGCTATTTCCATATTCTAGTCCAGCAAAACACGAATGGCTGTTGCAGATTAATATCTAGCTGGCATAACTTAAATAAAAAAAAAAAAAAATTGAGCCCAAAAATCAAAGTTAGGGGCATTGTGAAGCACATAAAAAGCACCTAATTCTATGTAATTTCCACAGGATTATGCCCATTTGGCTGTGCCAGCTATATAGAGGTCAAAAAGTCATTTTTTGTACATTTTTCTAATCGGTATCACGAATAATGAGAAATTTTTTCTTTTTGAAAACTAAAAATGAGGCTTGTGGGGGTTCATTCAAGTTCCTGAAGCTATCCTGACCATTATTCTGTGACCGTTAGGTCCTGAGATATCAATTAATAAAAGGCTAAATAATCCTTTGTCTTTAACTGCAAGCTATTTTTTATAATTACGCCACAACTGTGGCGGGGAAAATTATTTCGCCAAAAGATCTCTAAAATTAAGATTTTAAGCTTCAAATTGTTTTTTAGATTTTTTTGATACGACTATTTTTTACTAAAATACGTCCAAAAATCACTAAAACATTTGTAAATTTGAATCGTTTCTATTAATTATTTGGATAAGTATATGCGATAAAGTTTTGTTTCTCAGAACGATCTTCAGAGTATCAAGCTGTCTCACAACAATACAAAAAATTGGGAAGATCCCTAAACTATGCTTTGAAGCTATTTTTTCGAAACGGTCTTCAGAATATTGGCTTGTTCCTAGACCATACGATACATCAGAGAAATGTCCTGAAACTGGACGTTAATGCCTTTTTCTTTAGAACGATCTTCAGAGTATTGAATGGTCCCCAAACTATGCGATATATAAAGAGAATGTCCCCAAACTATGCGATATGGTTGCGTAACAGTTCAACCAAAGACAAAATAACCGCGACAAAATAATCAACGACAAAATAACCGCGATTAAATAACCGACCGTGTTGTGCCCTTCTATCATGGTTTTTGTATGTGGTTATTTTGTGATTCGGTTATTTTGTCGCCGGTTATTTTGTCGCGGTTATTTTGTCGTGGTTATTTTGTCTGCGATTATTTAAGCGTGACACCATGCGATATATCGCGTGAATGTCTCTAAACTATGCGATAAAGTTTTTTTTTTTAGAATTGTTTTGAGACTATTGAGCTGTCCTCGAACTATGAGATATATTTACAAAATGTCCTCATAATATGCGATATATTGAAGAAATATCCGCATAATATGCGATAAAGACTTTTTTTTTCAGAACGGTCTTTAGAGTATCAACTAAACTACAGTTTTCCAGAATATCAAAGGAACAAAAAAATTTTTTTAATTTTTTAGAGATTTTTCATAGGCTGTTTTTCGTAATAAATTGTCGTATCAAAAAAAACAACAAAAAATATCAATCAGTGTAGACAAACAGTTTGATGAATCGATTCGAAAATGGACAGAGCGTTTATGGATACCTAGTTAGGATTTGGCAATATTTCAGGATGTTGAATTGATATTAAATGGTTAAGATTGGTACTATTATTGTTCTATTATATTTTATAACAAATTAAGATTTAATTTCACAAATAACATGTATAATTTATTTTATACCGTAAGATGGGCATGTCATTTTGAAGGTTTATCTATTATTAAGTTGTAAAATCAATTCGCAACATCAATATTTCTGATAATATTTGCAAAGTAGCAGTAAATTGACTGAAAACCCACAAAAAGTCACTTTCTTATACATTTTTCCAATCGTATTAAGGATAAAAAAAAATTTTATTCTCTCAAAACTAAAAATGAAACTTTTTCGCGGTTTATTGAAGTTTTTGGAGCTGCCTTTACAATTATTCTGAGACCGTTAGTTGCTGATATATCATTAATAGAACACAAAATTTTCTTTTTTCATATGGAGGCTGGTATCCTATTAGCGGATTCTCGTACAAAGAAAGACAACGAAGCGAAATAATGCTAATTAAATTTCCCGAACGAGTCATTAGTTAGTTTTATTGAACAAAAATTTTCTGGGCACGAAGAACCAAAAACAACAAAATATTCACAAAATTTTTGTTTTAAGCTATTTCTTATAATTACATCATAACGTGGTTAAAAAAATTATTTTGCCAAAAAAAACTTCAAAATAAATATTTAAGCTTTAAATTGTTATCGATATTTTTTTGATACAAACATTTTTCACGAACATACAGCCTTCCAAAAATCACTAAAAAATTCGTTAAATTTCAGTGGTTCCTCTATATTTTTGGATACGTGTATGTGATAAATTTTCTTTAAAGAACGGTCTTTAGAGCATTGGGGAAATCGAAAGGTCTCCTACCTATGCGATACATCGAGAAAATGTCTTGAAACTATGCGATCGCGATTTCTCGTTAGGACGGTCTTCAGAGTTTAAGCTGTTCCCGAACTATACGATTTATATCGGAGACGTCCCCAAACTATGCGATATATCGGGAAAAGTTCTCTAAACTATGCCTTAGAGCGATTTTGATTGACGGCCTTCAGAGTAATAAGCTGTCCTTGAGCGATATGATACATAGGAACATTGTCCCTAAACTATGAGATAAATTGGGAAGATGCCCCCAAACTATGCGTTTAAACCATTGTTTCAGTACGGTCTTCCGAGTATTCAACTGTTCCCGAACTATACGATATAAATGGAAAATGTCCCCACAATATGCAATATATCAGGAAAAGGTTCTCAAATTATGCCTTGAAGCCATTCTCTCAGAACGATCTTCTGAATATTAAACTGTCCCCAAACTACGTGATATATCGGGAAAATGTCCCCAAACTATGCATTATAGCTATTGTGATTAGTGGCCTTCAGAGTAATAAGCTGCCGCCGAGCGATATGATAGGTAAGGAAGTTGTCTCGAGTTATGCCCGGGTTATGCCGAGGCGGAGCCGAGGTCAACAAACATGTGATCTGAGGCTTTCTTATTTACTTCCTGCGGTGTATAATATGCTATTCTTCCATTACGCTTTTCTGAGTATTATAATGATTCCGAGCTATATGATATGTAGAGAAAATATCCCCAAACGATGCTATGTATATCGGAAAAATGTCCCCTAACTACCCGTGTAAAAAAAATTCGTTCCAAAAAGGTTCCAAAAAAGTTCCACGTGTGGAAGTTCTAAACATGAGACGAATTAGAACTTCGAATAGAACTTTTTTGGAACGTTAGTAATTTTTATGGTTAAAAAAAAAATTTTTATGAGCAAATTTAGAGTCGAAAAAAGGACGTTCTTTGAACTCTTTTGGAACTTTTTATAGTTTTTCTTTAGTCCATAAAAAGGTCAAAAGTGGTGATATTTAAACTTTTCTGGAATATTTTTAGAACGACTTTTTTAGCTCCAGAAAGAGTCCCAGTGGTGATTTGGAACTTTTTTGGAACGACTTTTTTAGTCCATAAAAAGGTCAAAAGTGGGAATTTTTTAACTTTTTTTGAATGTTTTTGGAACGACTTTTTTAGCTCCAGAAAGAGGTCAAAGTGGTGATATTTGAAATTTTTTGGAACGACTTTTTTAGTCCATAAAAAGGTCAAAAAAGGTGATTTTGAAACTTTTTTTGGATGTTTTTGGAACGACTTTTTTAGCTTCAGAAAGAGGTCAAAAGTGGTGATTTTGGAACTTTTTTGGAACGACTTTTTTAGTCCATAAAAAGGTCAAAAAAGGTGATTTTGGAACTTTTTTTGGATGTTTTTCGAAAGACTTTTCTAGCTTCAGAAGAGGTCAAAAGTGGTGATTGTGGAACTTTTCTGGAATGTTTTTGGACCGTCTTCTTCAGTCCATAAAAAGGTCAAAACTGGTGATTTTGGAACTTTTTTGGATCGACTTTTTTAGTCTATGAAAAGGTCAAAAATAATGATTTTGGAACTTGTTTGAAATGTTTTTGGAACGACTTCTTCAGCCCATAAAAAGGTCAAAAGTGGTGATATTGGAACTTTTCTGTAATGTTTTTGGAACGACTTTTTTAGCTTCAGAAAGAGGTCAAAAGTGGTGATTTTGGAACTTTTCTGAAATGTTTTTGGACCGAGTTCATCAGTCCATAAAAAGGTCAAAAGTGGTGATTTTGGCACTTTTTTGGAACGACTTTTTTAGTCCATAAAAAGGTCAAAAAAAGTGATTTTGGAACTTTTTTGGAATGTTTTTGGAACGACTTTTTTAGCTCCAGAAAGAGGTCAAAAGTGGTGATTTTGGAACTTTTCTGGAATGTTTTTGGACCGTCTGCTTCAGTCCATAAAAAACGAAAATGGTGATTTTGGAACATTTTTGGATCGACTTTTTTAGTCCATGAAAAGGTCGAAAAAGGTGATTTTGGAACTTTTTAGGAAGGTTTTTGGATCGACTTTCTCAGCTCCAGAAAGAAGTCAAAAGTGGTGATTTTGAAACTTTATTGGAATGTTTTTGGACCGAGTTTTTTAGTCCATAAAAAGGTCAAAAAAGATGATTTTGGAACTTGTTTGGAATGTTTTTGGAACGACTTTTTTAGCTCCAGAAAGAGGTCAAACGTGGTGATTTTGGAACTTTTTTGGATCGATTTTTTTAGTCCATAAAAAGGTCAAAAAAGATGATTTTGGAACTTTTTTGGAATGTTTTTGGAACGACTTTTTTAGCTCCAGAAAGAGGTCAAACGTGGTGATTCTATAACTTTTCTGGAATGTTTTTGGAACGAGTTTTTTAGCTTCAGAAAGAGGTCAAAAGTGGTGATTTTGGAACTTTTCTGGAATGTTTTTGGACCGTCTTCTTTAGTCCATGAAAAGGTCAAAAGTGGTGATTTTGGAACTTTTTTAGATCGATTGTTTTTAATCCATAAAAAGGTCAAAAAAGAAGATTTTGGAACTTTTTTGGAATGTTTTTAGAACGACTTTTTTAGCTCCAGAAAGAGTCCCAGTGGTGATTCGGAACTTTTTTGGAATGTTTTTGGAACGACTTTTTTAGCTCCAGAAAGAGTCCCAGTGGTGATTTGGAACTTTTTTGGAACGACTTTTTTAGTCCATAAAAAAGTCAAAAGTTGGGATTTTGGAACTTTTTTGGAATGTTTTTGGAACGACTTTTTTAGCTCCAGAAAGAGTCCCAGTGGTGATTTGGAACTTTTCTGGAATGTTTTTGGCACGAGTTTTTTAGCTTCAGAAAGAGGTCAAAAGTGGTGATTTTGGAACTTTTTTGGATCGACTTTTTTAGTTCATAAAAAAGGTCGAAAAAGGTGATTTTGGAACTTTTTTGGAATGTTTTTGGAACGATTTTTTTAGCTCTAGAAAGAGGTCAAAAGTGGTGATTTTGAAACTTTTTTGGAATGTTTTTGGATCGACTTTTTCAGTCCATAAAAAGGTCAAAAGTGGTGATTTTGGAACTTTTTTGGAACGACTTTTTTAGTCCATTAAAAGGTCAAAAAAGGTGATTTTGGAACTTTTTTGGAATGTTTATGGAACGACTTTTTTAGCTTCAGAAAGAGGTCAAAAGTGGTGATTTTGGAACTTTTATGGAATGTATTTGGACCGACTTTTTCAGTCCATAAAAAGGTTAAAAGTGGTGATTTTGGAATGTTTTTGGGACAGAATTTTCAAAAATTCGGTAAGATTGTTTTCACCCCGATTTTCAATCGAGTTCTTATCAGATGTCGATGTTTTGAGGTCCTATGAAACTATTCTGACTATTTTATGAATGATATATTTCCAAGATATAGAAGAAATACAAAAAAAAAATTTTTCTCTAGTTTTTTTTTAAATTATCCAGAAACGGCTCGATCGATCGATTCCAAAATCTAAGCAGCTCAATAATTCAATAATACGCGTCGATTGTCACCTCAAACGTCCCAATCGGTCAATTCATTCGAGAGATATCGTTGAAGGAAGAAATGGCAAAAATCTTTTTTTTTTCGAAAACAATGGCATACATTATGGCTAGAAACGATGAAAAATGTATTCACAACAATGTTTTCGAGCTCAAGGAGTTCGAAAACAATGGGAAGTTTTGAGGCTGGCCCACGGGGTCAAACGATAGACAGATTTTTTTAATTTTTTTTTTTAAAGTTTTATTGTAAATAACAAATTGTTGGTGTTAGGCCGTTTATTCAGCCTTCGACTGACTGCTTAATATGAAATCCTTAATAAGTAATTTTTTTTTTTGGTTTTTCTTTTTTATTTTTTTTTTGATTCCTTTGATTTTTTCAAATTTTGTTCAATGATGTTTTTTCTGATGATTGATTTCTTGTTATACTTTTTGTTTTATACTTGGCACGAATAGCGCAGCACATTTTTGTAATTACTTCCCTAAACTTTTTTTCTTTCATTCGCATGCTTTTTTTGCAATTTAGGTAAACGTAATCTGAAATTTCAGTTGAATTTATTTATTACATTGTGCAATTATTGTTTGACTATCGTCACAAATACACACACACACACACACACACACACACACACACACACACACACACACACACGCGCGCGCGCGCGCGCGCTACACACACACAGATTGATTGACGATACATGCACAACATATATTCATGCAATTGTAAACACACACTCACACAAACACACACATACACACATATACTCTCGCACACACATACACTCTCACACATATACTCTCGCACACACATACACTCTCACACATATACACATATACATACACATACACATACACACACGCACATGCAACACACATATTGATTAACGATACATCCACAACATATATTCATGCATTTGTACACACACACTCACACAAACACACACATACACACACACTCTCACTCTCACACAAACACTATCTCACACACACACACACATACATACACATATACACATGCACACGCAACATACACACATTGATTGCCGATACATGCCCAACATATATTCCTGCATTTCTGCACACTCTCTCTCACACACACACACATACACATACACACATGCACAGACAACATACACACATGTATTGACGATACATGCACAACATATATCTATGCATTTGTACACATACACACTCACACACACTTGGACTGGCGAAATGACTGATTTTCTCACACCATATATAGGTGAATTTTTACACACATCCACAAAGTCTAGAAGATAATCAATAGAAAAATCGACAAACCTCTTACGGCATTATAAATGTTTCTTGGGATTTTCTCGCGCCCGTTTCCACCAGTAACGGACATTGTTAATAATTTTTTTTCCCCTAGTATGTGCTTCATCAGCTTTGTGCAAAGTTTCGTCGGCTTGTTGCGAAACGACCGAGTTACAATTTCTAAAAATGTTGGGCTCAACCACACGTCACTTCCCGGCATTAATTCGACCTGGTATTGATAAATGTCATCTTAAAATTAGTATCCTTTTACTAGTTCAAGAGCCCTAGGGGAACTGTGAGGCGTACGAGTTTAAAACATCTTGAAATTGTGTATGGTTCACTGAAAAAAATAATCGCTAGCTGCTAGCGATTATTTTCTTTAGCAGCTAGTGATTTTTAATCGCTGCCTGCTAGCGAAAAAATCGCCAACTGCTAGCAAAATAACCGCTTACAGCTAGCGATTATTTTTTTCAGTGTATGGGTTTTTTTCGGATATATACATTTCTTAATTAACACGTTCTATATATTTAAATTTACCTTCATTTTTTTTTTTTTTTCACTACACTATCATTATTATCGAGTAACGTCTGCAATGTATATCCGTTTTGTTGAGTGTATATATTTTTTAAATGATCTACCAGATTTTCAAAAAAATTTATATTCTCGAGTGTTACTGTTAAATCTAAAGAAAATACAAAAATTATTGGCATAGTAAGACGATATATCGCGTCCCTAATGCCAAAAAGGCATATGCTGTATATAGATCTGATACAGTATATGCTTTTTTGGCATTAGGGACGCGACATATATAATAGACTGTGCCAAATAAAATCGATATTTTTCTTTAGGTCCCATACGAAAATTAGTCTCTCTCTCACCAAATAAATCCATGTTAAAATTTCAGCTCGATATGTCCATTTTTCAGTTAGCGTTCGCGTAAATATGAATTTTCCGAAAAAAAAAATTTTTGTCCTAACTTTATGTTCTATAATTCATTAAATATAACTGATTAAAAAATAACCAAGGTGCCATTTTGTAGGGTATTAAATTCTCCACAAAAGTAACTTTTGATCTGCAATCATTTGAACCTAATTTTTTTTCAAAATTTACATTTATAAACGCTTAGAAAACAATGTTACTATGTATGAAACTCATTGAATTGAATTTCTCTAGGAGCCTTATGATCTAAAAAAATAGTTTTCATACTTGAAGTAATAAAACTATAACTTTATGATTTGTCAGGAGAACCTATTGCAAACAATCTAAAAGCTGTCTACGCTGAATAGCAACAACTTGTAGGATGAATTATTGAATATATTTATTTATTAATTAATTAATTAATCAATTCGTTTGTAGCAAGTCCAGTTAATGTTTACATAAGGTTCTCCTGACAAATTATAAGCTCTTAAAAACTAGTAACAGAATTGAAAAGAAATTTTCTGCATTTTGAGATTCTCATACAAACAGTATGAAAATCTCAAAATCACAATTATGAACGACATTCTAATACAGATAAAAATGAATCGAAAGATTAAATGCGAAGAACGTCATAACGAAGGAAAAGTATTGTTAAAAATATCGTTAATGTCAATAGTTTAATGTTAGTTTTGCTACTTCATTTATGAAAACTATTTTTCTAGATCATAATAGTTTCTAAAGAAATTGAATTCAATTAGTTTCATACATAGTAAAATTGTTTCCTAAGCGTTTATAAGTGTAAATTTTGAAAAAAAATTACCTGAGTAAAAAAAATTATACATAATTCTATATAATTATATATTCTATATAATACATAATATTATAAATATATATAAAATTATATATGATTCATATCGAATTATATATAGTTATACAGAATTATATATAATTATTAGGGTGTGTTAAAAAAAAAATGATTTTTTTTTTTCAAGGTCTCATAGTCTCAAAAGCTTCTTTGGGACCTAAAAAAAATTCTCCTAAAAAATCAGCTCGATATCTCGAAAATTGAGCTGGCGGTTTACAAGTTCATTTTCTCATTTAAAATAGGGGAGGGTGGGGCAAAGTGGGCCCCCCCTAAATTTGAGAGCGAAGTGAGCAGCCTGAAATTTTCTATGAACAAGGCTCATAATAAGTCACCTTTAATTTTTTTCGACTATTCATTTATTACTTGTTAGCTTATTTATGTCTTACCCACTTTGCCCCATATTTTAAAATTCGTAATTTATTTTGAACAGAGCTTATTCATAACATTTTCAAAGTGAAGAATTTAAAAAAAGTAAAGCGAGCAATAAATTTGTCTTACACAATTTTTTTAGATGGGAGCCCACTTTGCCCCTAATTTTTGATTTTTCAATTTTAATGGACACAGCTTATCAATGTTAAATAACAAACAAGGGCCGATAAAGTAGTGCACCGAGTAAAAAAAAGTAAAGATAATCCCATTTCTAACTTACGGGGCCCACTTTGCCCCAATCTCCCCTACATGTAAAAAAAATTTTTTTTTAGTTTTTCGAGGAAAAATCAAAGAAAAAAATTTTTTTTCCAATTTTGAATTTCTCACCTTTATAGGAAATTAAATTCCCTACAACAATGTTTAAAATCGTCATGCTCGTAACTACAATATCAAAAAAGTTACAAGCTCCCAAAGTTCAAAAAGAAAAATTTTTCTTTCAAGTATAATTATTGTTTTTACTTTTTTGTTATTAATTGGTGGCATTTTTTTCTTCTAATTTCAATTTTCAATCTTCTATATAAAAGCTATTTTTATGCAAGAAATATTTATAAAATAATTTAAAACCGTGACGATTAACTTTTTTTTTGTATTGGTGTCAATCACTCGATAAAATAGATTTTTTTATCATTATAATATTCTGTAGCGGTTAAGTGAGGTACTTAAACGTTTTAAATTTGAAAATTTTATTGAAGATGTTATATAGAAGATTGAAAATTAAAATTAGAAAAAAAAAAATATCACCAATTAACAAAAAAGTAAAAATAATAATTATACATAAAAGAAAAATTATTCTTGTTTTAACTTTGGGGGCTTGTAACTTTTTTTATATTATAGTTACGAACATGACTATCTAAGATATTTTTGTAGGGAATTCAATTTCCTATAAAGGTAAGAAATTCAAAATTGGAAAAAAAAATTTTTTTTCTTTGATTTTTTCTCGAAAAACTAAAAAAAAAAATTTTTTACATGTATTTTAAATGGGAAAATGAACTTGTAAACCGCCAGGTCAATTTTCGAGATATCGAGCTGATTTTTTAGTAGGATTTTTTTTAGGTCCCAAAGAAACTTTTGAGACTATGGGACCTTACAAAAAAAAATCATTTTTTTTTTTGACACACCCTAATAATTATATATAATTTTTTTTACCCGGGTAGGTTCGAATGATTGCAAATCAAAAGTTACTTTTGTAGAGAAATTAATCCTTTACAAAATGGCACCTTGGCCATTTTTTAATCAGTTATATTTAATGATTTATAGAAAATTAAGTTGAGCGCTAACTGAAAAATTGACATATCGAGCTGAAATTTTAACAGGATTGTTTTTTGGGAGAGACAATCTAATTTTCGTATGGGACCTAAAAAGAAATATCGATTTTATTTTGCACAGTCTAATATATAAGAACATTCATTTTATTAATATTTGAACGAATATTTGTATACCGAGAGAAACATAAGAGAACAGTTCATACTTTGATATATACATTGGTCACAAAAAATTAAAAGATTTTTTTAATGTAGATTTTGCAACTCTCTAAGTAGAGAACTTTTCGATATCGAACTTTTTAACAAGGTATGATAAAAATATCACACACAGAAAAAAAAATAACTTAAATCAAGAAGAATTTACTAGACCCAAAAATATCATTATAAAATATAAAAATTTTTTTGGTTCAAGAATGATTCTTTCTTTTTTAAAAATAGTATTTTTGATTGATGAAAAAATTTCTTCAGTTGTTGAATTTAAATTCTTGATTCGAGTATAATTGTCGAGTTCAATCGAAAAAAAAATGTTTTTGCTCAGTGAACCTCAAATTCTTGTTCCAACTGTTTTATTGACAAAGTAAGAGCAGTGAGAATTCAGTCTAATAAATTCAGTTTTTTGGTTTTTATTGACCTTTATTTGATTTTTCGAACCGTTGAGACTAGAAAGACCTTTATACCGTTGTCATAGTACTTAGAGTTAACCTTTTATGTTACAATACCTCAGAATTATGTCAGCCTAGTGCACCTGATTTCTAAAGTATGGGACGTGAGCTCAATTCCGTCCAAAGTTAGTGTTTTTTAAAAATTAAATTGGAAAGTAAAAGTATTGAGTAACTTTGACGTAATTTTTTTAATTCAAGAAAGAAAGAATAAGTGTTGATATAATATAGCGCCAATTTGAATCAAGTCGCTCGTGTCTCAGGCTCAAGGGATGATATATTTAGGACAAGAATATCGCGCTATTGATCGAACACCGAAAATACTTTGTTCAAATCATTATAATTTTTGATTAAAGAATAAATATTCTGCAACTCAGATTAAAATGTTTCGATGAAGAATTTTTCCGCTTCTCATGCAAGTAAACAGTTTCTCGAATTACACAAATAGAAGAACTTAAAACAAGAATTCGATTTTAAAAAAATAAAATTCTTGATTCAAGTTAAATTTTTTTTTCTGTGTATTTTATAATTATAATGAATATTGTTGTTATTATTTACTCTGAAGAACTCCAATATCATTGCATGAATTTACGCCACTTTTGCCAAAGACGATGGGACGAGATGATTCAGACGTAGATTCGTTCAAAGAGTTTTCAGCCGTTGATTCAAACGATGTCGTATGATCGTACGAAGATTTACGATTTTTACTGAATGACTTTACATAAATGATAATATTCATAAATCACACATTGTAAAAAATGTGGAGTCAATTCAGAGTGAATGTGGATTTTGTTTAAATCTACATCCACTCTAAAGCAAAGGTTTGACGGTGATATAAATGTATATTTAATACGGTGAAGTTTATGAGCAAAAAAGTTAAATGATTATAAAATGTTAATGATCTTGATAGAATAATAGAAATTTTCTATTTCTATGACGCTATATGAAAACTATGAAATTGAACTCGTATATATATTGTATATACAAAATCCGAAAGGTTGTACAAAAACGATATGAACCATGACTGTTAAAGAGATATCGGACAAGATAATGAAAATACAAAAAAACATTTCATAAATCGAGTAATGAAGTTATAAATC
The DNA here is from genome assembly GCA_964016945.1 of Microplitis deprimator. Classification (NCBI taxonomy): domain Eukaryota; kingdom Metazoa; phylum Arthropoda; class Insecta; order Hymenoptera; family Braconidae; genus Microplitis; species Microplitis deprimator. The sequence continues at coordinate 20,464,156 of OZ024706.1, read as the reverse complement.
TACACGGAAAAAAAAAATAGGTGCTGCAACAGGATGTGTCCGGTTGCTGTAACAGGAAAATCCTGTTGCCAGAACAGGATTTTTTCCTGTTGCTGCAACAAGACGGCGTCCTGTTGCAGCGCCTATTTTTTTTCCGTGTATAAAAGAAAACTAAAAAAAATTGAAGCATTCTCACAGTACTCGCAGCTACTTTAGGTAGTTCTTTCATATAATGGGAACTATAACTTTCCATATAATCTTCTGAACTTGAGGTTAATGAAGAGTTCTTTTTCCTCATAGCTTTTAACTTCATGAATAAATCATCATCACTACTGGAGTCTGATTCATCAAGTTGACATTTATCAGGTTCCATATATTGGTTACAGTTTCCTTGTAATTCCTTTGTTACACAAAATTAAAAAAAAATGGAAAAATGTGATAATATATATATATTAGACTGTTTAAAAAAAAAAAATGTACAAAATAAAAGGGAAGTTATTGGTATCGGCCCGATTTTCTAAAATCGAATTTTTAAGAGATTTTGACGTTTTGAGTTTCTAGGAAGCTATTTTGACTAATTTCAAGATGTGCGAGTGCATGTACGTTCGTTCGTATACGATATATGTACGTAGATATTTTGTTATTTTTTAACTGATGAAGCGATTTGGCTTTTTGAGGTAAAGTTTGGAGAGGCTCGTTAATTACAACTTTTAAGAAATTGAGCATAATTTGTATGACACGTTCGGGGATTTATAGATTTTTTTTTCTCGAAACCCTTTATTAAATATTTAGGGGAGGTACAATAAGATGCCTGTTGGAATATGCCTTATGGAAGCTCTAAATATTAATAATTAGAGGTCGCTAATCGAAATTTCCTATTTTCAATTTAGCATGGGAAAAAAAATTTTAAGTTTGGAATTTAATGATTCGGCAATGGCTCATTATACAGATAAGTTCAAGATATAATTTCGTGGAGGACTAAACGCTCAACAAAAAAGTCTTTTATTATATTTTGATAAATCCTTCTGTTCAAAAGTTATTGGAGCTTGAAGTTAAATTTATAGTAAATTTCAAGATCTTTTTACTTTTCCGGCGAAGCTATCAGACTTATTATAAAATGCCATAAGATTTTTTTTCCGACAATCTTATTCCTTACAAATTATTTCTGATAGTTTTTTTATAATTCTGCATCGTTTTCTAGTTATTTTTATTTAAATATCAAGCTCTTAAAAAAATAGTGTTCTGATAGGTTTCATAAGCTTGACATTAAAATAAAAATAATGAAAAAACAATGCGAAATTCGAAAAAATTTTATTGGATCCAATTTTTGAGAAATTAAATTATATACAAAAAAAGATCTTATGATATTTATCGATAAGTCTGATAGCTTAGCCGAAAACATAAAAAGATCTTTAAATTTAGTATAAATTTTATTCCAAGCTTTAATAACATTTGAACAGATAATTTTATTAAAAAATAATAGGAAATTTTTTTTCGTAGAGCGTTTAATTCCATACAAAACTACATACTGAGCTGATCTGTACAATTAGCCGTTGCCGAGGTATGAAATTCCAAACTTTAAATTTTTTCCCATGTTATTTAAACGGGAAATATAAAATTGCGATGAGCGACCTCTTCTTATTTCACTTCCCTGAAACTATTTGATAGGAAGTTTTGAAAAACAAAGTAGTCTATTTGTTTGAATCAGTCTAATATAATGTATACATGAAGTAAAAATCTGGCTGTCGGTTGACCCTGCGGGCCAGCCCTAAAACTTCCCGCTGTTTTCGAGCTCTATGAGCTCGAAAACATTGTTGTGAATACATTTTCGAGCTCTTCGAGTTCGAAAATACTTTTGTATGCCATTGTTTTCGAAAAAACCGTTTTTTACTATTGCTTTCTCCAACGATATCTCTCGAACAAATTAACCGATCGAGGTGGATAAGGCGGCGATCAACGCGTTTTATTGAGTTCTAGAGCTGGTTAGATTTTGAAGTCGATCGTTCAACTCGTTTCTGAGAAATCGATAAAAAACTAAAAAAAATTTTTTTTTTCGTAATTCACCAATATTTTCGAGTCTACTTGATCAAATGGTCTGAAATTTTCAGAGAAGTTGATGGCCAACAAGCTCTTTCGATTGCCACCTTAACCATCCAATTCGGTTCATTAATTAAAAAGTTACAAAGAGTTTACACACACACACAGACACAGACAAACACACACACACACACACACACACACATACACATACATACATACATACAGACACTCGAACATCATTCTGAAAATAGTCAGAATAGCTTCCTAGGACTTCAAAACGTCGACATCTTTTTTAGAAAATTTGCAATTTTCTTAGCGGGAAGTTAAAAAAAAGTATTTACAAAAGAGATTGAAAATGAGTAAGTTATTGAGAATTAGACGACAAAGAACACGGTATGTGTTTTTTGTTACCAAAAAGACAATGGGTTCGCAGAATCGATAATAAAATTTTTAATTTTGTTTTTCAATTTTAAGGTATGTACTTGAAATTGTAAAAATAAATAATAATAGGTATAAATGACTACTTAGGAAAATATTTTAAAAAATACATTGACACTGACCATAGATTTAGATGGCTCTATCAAACTGTCGTGATCATTGACAAAGGTCTCATTGATTTCTTCACTTGTTTCTTCAAGTGGAATTACTTTTTTTTTTTTTTTAAGACCTAGAAGATCTTTATCTTCGCTGCTAGAGCTTGATGCAATTTTTAATTTCGAACTAGTTGATTTCTTCCAAAAATTTTAATTTAGAATAAATTATAATAAAATAAAAAAGAAAACATGTTAAAAAACAAACATAAAAAAAATGGCGACAATGTTTATACACTTTTGTTTATTTCTTTGGAAAAAATCCAAGATTATGGAGTTTTTAAATTGAAATCAATTTTCAAAGATCTAGGCTTATTACCAGAGTCAAACAATAAAACCTCATTCAAACCTTCCATACCTGATAGAATCTTATTTAAACCACGAGCCACTATAATCCTCATTAGAACCGTATGAACCTCATTGCTTATTATACACAAGTAATATTGAAATAATTATGAGCTGTCGTACGTATGAAAAGAAACTGAGAGGTCGAAAATACATTGTTTGTAAGGGTTCCATGTTCTAGTCAGTGGTTTGACCCTACTTCTCGTTAAAAAATTTTGAAATGATTTTTCAGGTAAAATTGAATAATACGAGCAGCACACAGAATACATAAGTACGTCACGAATGCAATAAGTAGACAGCAAACGAAAAGACCGGAGGAAGTAAGACAGAAATAACGACAGTATAGTAATCGAAATATGCCGTTATAGAGTGATGATTTCATCTCCATTACTTATTAATTAAAATAATAACTTTGATTTAGTAATGTATTGATAAATCAAATTCAGCTACAGAAATGCTAAATTTAAAGTGCAAGAGGCTCTAGAAAAAATTAGTGAGACATATCATCAAGTCTCAATTGTAATGTTTCAGCTTAAATTAGAGATTGAAAATGAGGTTTGAATTTCGGTTCAGGAAGCTATTAATATAGTCAGACCATGAAATACATAGTAAATCTCAGGTTAAATTACCTTTGATATGGTGTCCTTAAAATTTTTAGAGGAATCATTTTTATCGTTAATGACTGTTAATTTTTTTTTAAATGAACAAATATTTCGAACGTTGATTTTTTTATTGAGCTTTATATTTTGATGTCCGACATCGTCTGTTGTCTCAATAGGGTTTGCAGAATGGACTGTATTCTCCTTGTCTAAAAGTGTATGATCTGAACCATCAATAACTTCTAGAATTGTAATAAATTTGCAATTTAAATTAAAAAGCAAAGAATAATAAATACAATCTAGGAAAGAGATTCAATAAAAAAAAATGTTATTTACTGCAAGCATTGTCCGACAGCTTCTTATTCTTGCCACTTAAATGCTCAGGATTTCTTGAATTGTCACAGTCAGTATGATCAGGAATAATATCATTTTTCTAGAATAGAGATGATACAAAATAACATAACGACGCGGATAATTTCATATATGGAACAAAAAGAAGCAAAGAAAAACTGTGTGAACCCGATTCAAAATTGAAACTTAACTTAGAGTTAAATAGCTTACTTTAGTCACGATTGAAGGCAACTAAGTCTAAATAAAGAGATCGTTTAAACTCAAGTAATAATCACAAACTTGAGAAACTTCCAACGCTACAAAAGCACTAACATACAAAAATTACACAAAAATTAATAGACTTGTAATAACATCGATTAAGTGACAAACAAAAATTCATAAATGGTGATGTCAGTGACATTCAGTCAGATATAAGAAAAAGAGTCAAGCAATAAACTAGTAAAAACAATCAGATGCTATTTGAATCGTAAGATTCTGACAGACGAAAAGAAAGAACTTTCCTCAGAAATCAAGGAATACGTAATTAGCTATTCATCAGACGATGTTCATAAGAATAGTACATTAAACATCGTGAAGTAATAAAAAAAACCGGTTTTATGGAAAAAACCATAGAAAAAAAAGAAAAATAACTGATAGCATAGCCCCCGCTGATTGGACGTGCATGTATAGTTGGTACATTTGAGTAATAATGAATAGTAAATTTATCGATAATATTTCACGCAGAAAACGACGAATGAAGTAGAATAATAAAAGATTAATTAAAAAGTCATGAAAGTAATTTTCATCCCCACCGCACACCGACAGTGCGTGTAAGTTCAATCAACCCCCACAAAAAATTACTGCAGGATCAATTGTCAGTCGCATAGACCTTGAAGCAGGTAAAGTGCAAAAAAAATCAGAAAAATTCCATTGCAAAGTCTTGGAAATAATTTTGATCCCCTCCGCACACCGACAGTGCGTGTAAGTTTAATCAACCCCGGCTTGGTAGATCGGTTAAGTAGTAAATGCTAGCTTACTTTTAAGGCTACATCGCCAGATTCAAAAATTGAGCTGATATTTTTTACTTCATTATCTGCACAGAAAATTTTGACATCTTTCTTTTTTTTTTTATTTTTTATTATTTCTCCTGCTTCATCGACTTTTATTTTCTCCAGAACTTTGTTGCAGTCTAAAAATTATTAATTTCATGAGTAAAATATTTTTTTTATCGGCATTTGATTTGTTAATTAATAATAGCAATCCGTCAGCTTACTGCTTTGTTTCAGTAGTTTGGCTGGATAATATTTATTCCCTCTGCGACCAACAAAACCCTCTTTTTTTGTTGTTTTTGTTTCCTTAGTATTTATTATTTCTTTTTCTTTGAATGTCCGCCAGTAAATTAACGAATACATTATTGTGTTAATATTTAGATTAATATTCTCTCTTTATATTTTAGATTTCCCTCAGATTTAATATACTCAATACAATTGAATATCAAGTATGAACTTGTCATTCAAACAGTAAATATTAAATAAAAACATTTGCGTTCAATATAAGCTAACTTAATAGTTTGATTGATTGAGCGTCGCAAAAAAAAAAAAAAAAAAAAAAGAAAGAAAATAATAATCTTGTCATTAACAGAAAAAAAAAATTAAAAAATAATTTAAAATATAACCACAGACTGGAATTCCTTACATCATTGATATAAAAAATGGAGAAACCGGTACGTCAGTATTCTCGGTCGAGTCTGTATCGGATGTTAAAGAGGTGTATGGAAAGTGACAATTCTCAAAGCTCAGAGAGTGAAAATGAATCGAATGAGGATACAGGTAGATTAAAATATATTTTTGAGGCCTAATAATGATTTTGCCGTGTTTTAATACGGTAGAAAATCAGTAAGATGACGTAATTGACATAGTGAACTTACGAATTTTTTTACCTAGATGATGATTTAAGCGAAATGGAGAGTGAGGAGTCTAGTATAGAAAACAATCAGGACGAACAACTTGGAATATGGGATATCGGCCAGTGTGAGTAATTTTATTTCAAAGTTATGCGTGATTCGGATAGTAAAATTGAGTTTTAGGTCAGATTCCATTCACGGTTCCAAGTCATGTCGCAAAAGTTAACTCTAGCTCTATGTCCAATTAATTTTTACGAGATTTTTTGTGTACACAATTAACTTTGAGTCAGACTCTGTCGTCGTTCTCCTGTCACTTTATCATGGCAACCCCTATCTCTGCGTTTATTCGATTTTTACCACAATGTTTTTTTTTTTTTTTGCTTGCAAAAATTAAGTTTCTTAAATTTTGTAGGTGTAATTGTGAGAAATCTTGCGAAAATTGCGATGTTAATGCGGTCTATTTCGTTATTCTTCATAAATGTAACGTGATAGAAATTATTTTACAAAATGAATTATTAAATTTAGTATACTTGTGTGAAAAATCAGATGATACAATGATTGCTATGAATATCGATAGCCTGGAAAGTGTTTGTTATTACATAGAAAATGGCGATGACGACCAGGATACTTTTTTTGTAATAGACCCTGTCAATACTGTGGAATTTCATTAATATCATTTTCATCTTAACGGAACGTAAAAATTACAGTTTCGAAACATTATATTATTAAATAGGATTTGCAATATTATGTTTTACAACTTCAAATGCACTTTTCATTCAATTTTTAGCAAAATTCAGAATTATTATTTAAAACTGTAACTATGACAGAAAATTTTCAGTTTTCTATTGAAAGAACCACGTTAATAAATGAAACTGTAATTTTTTCTTTTTATCGTGTAGATAATTTCATTTACTGAACGTCAGAGACTTTTGGTTCATATATACTCAGTATTTTCTTCATAAAATTTTCAGCTTTCTTCATTATATCACAAGAAACTTATTGTTGTTATGGTATGAAGTTTGATTATAATAATATTCAATTCTTCATAACACACACAAATTTGTCATCACGCACGCAGAAATTTTTTTAATAAAATTCGACCAAATAGATTAATACTGTAAGAACGTCTAGGTAGTAACTCAATTGTTACAATCAAAGTTATAGAATAGAATACTCGTTAACATCAATGTTGTATGTCATTTCTACTAAAAATATAGTAAAAGTTTAGATATTCACAAATTTTCTTTTATTACCAAACTTTTTTGAAAACTTTTACTAAAACACTTACTATGTTTAGTTAGATATCATTTTAAATTGTAATTTCATATACTGTAAATCTTGATGACTATATGAAATGATAGGCTATGGACAAACTCGCGTTGTTTACCTACAATTTTCTTACTGCTTATGCGGGATTAATTCTAACAGTTCTAGTTTTTTCAATCAGTATATATTCGAACATTCACTCTATTGATACCACATGAATTTTCTTGTTTCTATTGTCTATTCGAGTTAGATAATCGAGATTAAAACTTGTAAGACTTGTAGTATTAATAAAAAGAGCATGCATTTACCGACCTCATCAGCGAGCATACTAAGTTGGTTCTTCTGCATAATTATATAAATAATTTTCTATAAAAAAAATAATTCGAAATAATTTAAGCATGTCTTTTAATTCTTCTGTGATTTTTGTTCTATGAAAATAATTTCAAAATAAGAAATACTAGGTTGATTTTTTATATTACTTGAAATCATATAATCGTATTCTATTTAAATAAAGTATTTTTTTGGATAGGACTTGCCTCGAAATTTGATACTACAATCACAATAATAATTATTGGTACTTTGCAATGTATTCTTCAAAATGAACTTATACTGTAATTGCATAATTTTTTACCAATAACGGTTTATTTTGGTTGTACAAATAAGTGCTTAATCAATTTTCTTCTATTTCAGTGATCAAAAAGTACAAACACAACTTCATGATTTCTTTGTGAAATTTTTATACAAAATAAATATGAAGAACAAAATAGATTTTACTTTTCTTCCGGCAAAAAAAAATTTTTACAATGAAAACTGCACAAAAAATTTTGTTCTTTAAGGATTTAGAATCGTAACAAATTTTTTACTTATAATATATAAAAATAGCATCTGAAATATATATATATATACAATTATCTGCGTGCGACATGTAAATTTGAGTGCAACAAGTAAACTTGTTGCACGCAAATTTACTTCTAGTCGCATCATTTCGCTCTCGTGGGCAATTGACAACTTACCGCACTAATTGTACAATATACTATTTTTAAATTATTATTAAAGTCACATGTTAGTGAAATTCAACGGTATTGACTGCATCTATTCTGAGAAATAAGTGAAGGTTGTCGTCATTCTCTGTAATATAACAGACCTTTTCGAAATCATATACATCAATAGCTATCATCTCTTCATTTAATATTTCACACGTATATTAAATGGAATGTTTCATCTCGGAGGATTATTTCTAGCACTTTAAATTTTTGAAGAATGACACAATAATTTATATTATTGACATTATTTGCGCATGTATCACGGCAATTACATCTGCAGAGTTCCATAAATTTTTCAATTATTCCTATACATAATGTATATCCTGAAGCTTATATCGCGTCCCTAATGCCAAAAAGGCATATGCTGTATATATCTACCATAAAGCTAAAAAGGCATATAAATTTTTTTTTTTTGCTCAATCGCTTAAAAATGATTTGAAATTAATATTTTGATAATAAAAAAAATTAAAACCAAAAAGGCCTCTAATATACATAAGCCTTTTTTCTTTGAGGCACAATGATCATTAATGCCAAAAAGGCATATAAAAAAAAAAGTATATTACCAAGAAGTTAAACCCGTGAATTCAAATTTAAATATACTAAGGGAAAAAATTAAAGTAAAAAAAAATTTCGAAATTTTTCAGTGAGTTTTGAGTAGCTGTATTTATGTGGATAATGGTCGTATCGTGAATTAAAAAAAAAAAAAAAAAACATTCTGAAGCTCGGCGATTCTAATTTTCAGATTTTTCGGTGAAAACTTTTTAGGAGCTACTTATCGTTTTAAAATCACGAAATTGATCAAAAAACAAAATTTTAAATATTAATGCCAAAATGGCCTATAACAGCAAGCATATGCCTTTTTGGCATTAATTTTATTTTTCGCTTTTTAGTTAATGCTAAAAAGGCGCATAAATAAAAAATCATTAAAATATTAAATTCATTCAATTTTTGTTAATAAATATTTAATTGAACCAATTCATTGATTTTATTGATTTTTTATTTATACGCCTTTAAGGCATTAGCTAAAAATCAAAAATAAAATTAATACCAAAAAGGCATATGCTTGATGTTATAGGCCATTTTGGCATTAATATTTTAATTTTTGTTTTTTGATGAATTTCGTCACTCTGAAGCGATAGGTGAATTAAAAAAAAATTATATCCCTTTTTGGCATGAGGGACGCGAATATTTAACAATATAAAAAATAGTCTTTCGTTGTCGTTTATAAGATTTTGAATCGTATTTTTATATAGTCGAGTAAAGGAATAACATTTACAGCAAGTTCTAATACCAGCTCGCACAAAAACATTTTTTAAACTTTCAGATAACACTTCATTCTTACTAAACTTAACAATAATTGCAAATTTTTCAGCTAGAAAATGTATTTTTGCCGTCGTAGAGTATTTTTTCTAAATCATCACAGAAAGTCGGGACATCACTTCGTGGACGAATTTGTAAACTTCACTTGGTAAATGTTGGAACTGATATAAATTGCATGCTGTATGAAGGACAGACAAATTCTGAAGCATCTTAACGTACTGATTCAAAAATTTGAAGCCGCATCGATCATAGCCGACGGAACGCTGAATTGATTCAACAAACTATTACCTAATACTAAAAGTTTGTTATGTTCATGGTATACATTTGTCATTATTGGACGTAGAACAACCAATAAGTAATAAAGGAGCCAATTTGTTTATCTACGTATTTAAGATTTTTTTTTGCTAAGAAAAGTTATTATAATAACAATTACAATCAAACCACAAACGCATCAGTAGCTTTGTGACAACTCAATAAACACTCATGGATTCAATAAAATTTTGAACGATTTTAGAAAGTGTCGTTGGTCCTTTAACACCTTTAATAGATTTAGCGGTCTCAATAACTCGATCTCCTTGATTATCGGATCTTTCAATTGTTCTCCAAGTCCAATTCTTCATTGTGAAGAAATAATCTAGAATTACCCACTTCTTGGCTATGAATTTTACATATGCAGCAACCACACTATATATTCCACTGTGCTCTTTCAGATTCAAAAAAATAAGACTTCGCTGGTAAGTCACACGTTCCACAAGTAATCTTACATCTATCTTTTATTGGATTTTGATTCTCAGGAATTCTTACAAAAATTCCGTTACATATGATTTTAAGACTGGTTCTAGATGAACTCATAAAAAGATTCGCGTTGGTTCGAACCAGCGGAAAGTGAATTTTTTAATTGGGTTCGAAAAGAAAAAGGTATCTCATTGATTGTGAGATAAAAAGGCTAAATTTTGAACTCGGAGGACTTAAAGAGAGATCAATGCAATCAGTATTCCAAGTAAAAGAGCGTTCAATAAATTATGGGAATTCTCACGCTTAAATAATCAAAATAATTACGGTATCAATAATTACGGTATCAATAACTTCAATAAAATAACTGTGCTCAGAGCTTAGACCATTATCGCAATATTGTGTTAAATTGTGAATTTGTAAATAATAATTGGAATGAAAATAGTGTCTTTTGAACGGTAAATTGAATCCATTAAAAAATTTCATAAACTTATATAACGACTTTGGGAAAATATTAGAAGCAGGGAAGTGAAGGCGTATAATTTCAATAATGTCAGTTGATAGAACTGAACTAATTTTGTGTTATATCATAAATGTCTAAATTGATAAAAAACTTTCAACAAGAGAAATCGGTCCTTCATCATAAGTTGGTAAATTTATATTGTTCGAGTTCTCTCCAATATCATTTTCACTATCAGTTTCAGCTTCGTTATCGAAATTTGTATACGCACAAAAACTATGATAGTTATCATCGTCATTATCATCCTCATTGCCAACATCATCGTCATAGACAACACCGTTACCATACACATCATCGAATGCTGTTGAGAAAAAAATTCGTAGTGTCTAAAGATTCATAAAAAAACCTGTGTTCGATTAACCTACCGTGTGGCACGTTCTCGTGCCGTACGCTCATCCCTTATTCTATCCCATCTATTTCTGTACACTTATCCGCGTCGTATAAAATTTACCTCAACAAGTCATACAGTAAATGAAGAATGTAATAAAAAAACATACAATGAAGTTGTTCGGAAATAAAAAAAAAAAACATTTTTCCATCTTAAATTCCATTTAGACATAACCAGAGTGACATGTGGTTGCTGGAGAGTTGAGAATCAAAAAACGGGAATTATCTGATTCAATAGAGCTAAAAAAGTCGTTCTAAAAACATTCCAGAAACGTTCAAACATCACCACTTTTGACCTTTTTATGGACTGAAAAAGTCGTTCCAAAAACATTCCAAAAAAGTTCCAAAATCATCTTTTTTGACCTTTTTATAGACTAAAAAAGTCGATCCAAAAAAGTTCCAAAATCACCACTTTTGACCTTTTTATGGACTGAAGAAGACGGTCCAAAAACATTCCAGAAAAGTTCCAAAATAACCACTTTTGACCTCTTTCTGAAGCTAAAAAAGTCGTTCCAAAAACATTACAGAAAAATTCCAATATCACCACTTATGACCTTTTATGGGCTGAAGAAGTCGTTCCAAAAACATTTCAAACAAGTTCCAAAATCATTTTTTTTGACCTTTTTATAGACTAAAAAAGTCGATCCAAAAAAGTTCCAAAATCACCAGTTTTTACCTTTTTATGGACTGAAGAAGACGGTCCAAAAACATTCCAGAAAAGTTCCACAATCACCACTTTTGACCTCTTTCTGAAACTAAAAAAGTCTTTCGAAAAACATCCAAAAAAAGTTCCAAAATCACCTTTTTTGACCTTTTTATGGACTAAAAAAGTCGTTCCAAAAAAGTTCCAAAATCACCACTTTTGACCTCTTTCTGAAGCTAAAAAAGTCGTTCCAAAAACATCCAAAAAAAGTTCCAAAATCACCTTTTTTGACCTTTTTATGGACTAAAAAAGTCGTTCCAAAAAAGTTCCAAGATCACCACTTTTGACCTTTTTATGGACTGAAAAACTCGGTCCAAAAACATTCCAAAAAAGTTCCAAAATCACCACTTTTGACCTCTTACTGGAGCTAAAAAAGTCGATCCAAAAAATTTCCAAAATCACCACTTTTGACCTCTTTCTGGAGCTAAAAAAGTCGATCCAAAAAAGTTCCAAAATCACCACTTTTCAGCTTTTTATGGACTGCAGAAGACGTTCCAAAAACATTCCAGAAAATTTCAAATATCACCACTTTGACCTCTTTCTGGAGCTAAAAAAGTCGTTCCAAAAACATTCAAAAAAAGTTCAAAAATTCCCACTTTTGACCTTTTTATGGACTAAAAAAGTCGTTCCAAAAAAGTTTCAAATCACCACTGGGACTCTTTCTGGAGCTAAAAAAGTCGTTCTAAAAACATTCCAGAAAAGTTCAAATATCACCACTTTTGACCTTTTTATGGACTCAAAAAAACGTCCATAAAAAGTTCCAAAACAGTTCAAAGAACGTCCTTTTTTCGACTCTAAATTTGCTCAAAAAAATTTTTTTTTTAACCATAAAAATTACCAACGTTCCAAAAAAGTTCCATTCGAAGTTCTAATCTGTCTCATGTTTAGAACTTCCACACGTGGAACTTTTTTGGAACCTTTTTGGAACGAATTTTTTTTACACGGGTATGCGTTAGATCTTTTTCCTTAAAAAGGTCTTTAGAGTATAAAGTCGTCTTCAAACTATGCGATATATCGAGAGAATGTCTCTAACTTTTGCCATAAAGCGACGATTATGTGTCTCAATACCTAATAGAATATTTTAAAGTCAGGTCTCTGATCTATACGTTGCACGATTTGATACTTTAGGGATTTTCCGAAAGTTTCAAATTGTCCCAAAACTATGCGATATATCGCGGAAATGTCCTTAAATTATGGGTTATAGATAAATATTATCGTGACCAGGTTAAAACTCAAAATTAAAAAATATATATGATTCCAAACGAATTTTAATTATCGGCTATTCATTTAAATGTGGTATAAACCTAGGAAAAAATGATGAATATGTGATCGTAGTTACCGCATTTCGTGTACGAACGTCTTATATGAAAGGAAACCCCATAAAATTAATTCAAAAATCTAAATAATTACAGAATAATACAAATATTATTATGATTAATATTTATTTACTTGCAAAAACAAAAATAATTTTTCAATTTTTAGACTATTTGCTTAAACTTTACAAGCGTATCTGGCAATATATGATCGGTTTTTTAAGAATTTAAGGAGCAAACTTCGATTTGAGAAGAAATTCTGCCTTTATTTTTAATAACCTTGCGTTTTCAATTTATCATCTGTATCCGAATTATAAAAAGAATTTTCTTATAACACTGAACGATCACCTGCCTCCGACAATTCATAGAAAAACTACGTTCGAATCTTTATTTGCTTTACTTTGGCAATATTTAACTGCAAAAAATACTCAATTTTGTAACTTTTTACGTTCTCTAAATACTGCAAATTTTTTTTTAATTCTTTTCTTTCAATAATTTGATTCACAAAATGTATTGATAATGTTACCAGCATGCATTTACTGTGTATTTACTTGACTGTTGTGCCCTATTCTTAGTTGGATTTGTTACTAACTAACTAAGTGACTCAATATGTTAATTCTTAATGAACGTATAAAGCAGCCGAATAGGTCGATAAGACCTTAAAGTATATACTAAATATAACGCATACTTCAGGGACAATCCCCAAACTTTGCGTTGAGCAAAACGCATATTTTGGGGCCAGTATGAACGTATAATGTACTGTAAGACGACGCAGTCGTATAAGCGAAAAAGACCTCAAAGTATACGTTCTGCTTAACGCATATTTTGGGGACAGTATGAACCTATAATGTACTGTAAGACGACGCAGTCGTATAAGCCAAAAAGACCTCAAAGTATTCGTTCTGCTTAACGCATATTTTGGGGACAGTATATGCATATAATGCACCATTAGACGACACAGTCGTAAAAGCCATAAAGACCTCAAAGTATGCGTTAAATATAACACATACTTTGGGGACAGTTCCCAAACTAAGCGTTAAGCAGAAAGCATATTTTGGGGACAGTATAAACGTATAATGTACTGTCGGACGATGCCGTCGAATAAGCCAAAAAGACCTTAAAGTATGCGTTAAATATAATGCATACTTTGGGGACAGTTCCGAACTATGCGTTAAGCAGAACGCATATTTTGGGGACATCTCTCAGAAATATTGCTCTATAAAAAAATTTTTTTTTGGAAAAGACTGAGGAGGCCAATTTAAGAATCTAAAAAAAAAAAAAAGGTGTCTCAAAGTATACGTTATACATATATATATATATATATATATATATATATATATATTAGACTGTGACAAAATAAGTTTTTTTTTTTTTTCGATTAAACGTATCTTAAAAGCTTCTTCAATATGAAAAAAAAATTCTCCTAAAGTTTGAGCTTAATATCTCAAAAATTGAGCTGACGCAAAGGGGAGTCGCCTTTTCCATTCAAATAACATTGTAAAATTTTTTTTTTTTATTTTTAAAACAACTACACGAAGAAATTTTTTTTTTAATTTTGCTCTCCACTATCTTATAGGAAATTCAATTCTACAAAATTGTCTATAACCATTTTTTTTCTAAACTCAACAGTAACGAAGTTACAGAAATAAATTTTAATTATAATTAATTTCTCTTTTATTGTAAATTTTATTTTTTTATTAATTCGAAGCAATGTTGAATTAGAAAATTTGATATGAATAATGAAGTTAATTGAGTTAATTAATTGATAAGTTGAAATAATAAATTTTTTTCTGTTATTAATAAATTTTTATATTTCATTAAATTAATTATTTTTTTCCTCCTATTCGGCCCTCTGTAACTTCGTTTCTATGGAGTTTAGGAAAAAATGGACATAGAGGATTTTGTAGAAAATTAAATTTCCTATAATATTGTTGGGATCGAATTATAAAAAAAAAATTTCTTGTAGTTACTTTAAAAATAAAAAAAAAAAAAAAAAAATTTGCAATGTTATTTGAATGGGAAAGGAGACCCCCCTTTGCGCCAGCTCAATTTTTGAGATATTGAGCTCAAACGTTAGGAGATTTTTTTTTCATATTGTAGAAACTTTTCAGATTGGTTTAATCGAAAAAAAAAACTTATTTTGACACAGTCTAATATACAGATGGGCAAAAAAAAATTTTCACTTGCCATTTTTAAAGTTCTTCAGTCGCCATAATATTAATAAAGAAATGTTAAATTGATCAAGAATAAAAAAATTGGGATTTTTTATTTTTCATTGTTTTGTTAACTAAAAATTACAACAATTTGATTTTTAATTACTTAAAAAATTAAATTTTTTCTTTTAAACAATTTTTATTGATAAACTAATTAGTAAAATTATTTGAGAATTATAGCATTGTTTAAATAATTATCATTAAAAATGAAAATTTTTCCAATTACCAATTTTGACTATTTAAAAAATGAAAATTATTTCACTCAAAAATACTAATTTTGAAAAAATTCCAAACTATTTTTCATTCCAATTTTCGTAATTATGATAAATAATGTTGCTTACATTACGAGAATTATGATCAGATAATAGTCAAATTATAAATCAAATTTATTAATTTTTTTATTGAACAGATTTTGTAAATTCATACTCATGCTACACTTCGCCAGTACTCTAAATTCGAAATTATCATCAAAAAAAAAATCATCAAGAGCAGACACTTTTTATTAATTCATTTTTTTTCAAAAATCGTAGTAAAATAAGAATTTTTTTACGTTTCACTCGGGGGGGTTTTTTTTTTTTTTCGTTTTTTGGAAAATTTTTTTCTTCTCTCCTCTTTACGTTACATTTACTGAATAACAGACGCAAAAATTAAGAGAAATCCAAAAAAAATTTGTTTTTTTTATTTTGGTAATGATTACACAATTTAAGAAACAAAACTGGTTCCTTTAATTGTTTTGTAAAACTTTGAGCAATCGGCCCGGACAAACGGTTCAATGGATCCAGATCTGAAAATTTCCAGGGTTTTTGGGGGTACATTAAGCTGTAAAATTACCTAGGAATATTAACCTTTCCATCAATATTTGCAAAATAGCGATGCGTTGGTTTTTCAAATTGATATTAAGGATGAAAAATAATTTTTTTTCCAAAAAATAGAAAATAGAGTTTGTAGGAAATTTATTCAATGTTTTCAAGTTGCCCTTAAAATTACTGTGCGACTATTAGTTGCTTAGATATCGATAATCAAAGACAAAAGGACCCTTTTTAATTTGACATCTCTCTCAGCAGCAAATTGTTGTACAGAGAAAAACAAAATCAAATTGTAGCTGAATAAATTTTCTAAACGAGCCATGAATTGGTTTTTTCGAAAAAAATTTTCCCGGCCCCGTAGACCTAAAAAACAAAAGTAAAAAGCTTAGAAAAATTTAGTCTCAAGCTATTTCTTATGATTCCGCAAAAACCGTGGCTCAAAAGATTATTTTGTCGGAAGATCTTTAAATTAGAGATTTCGAGCTTCAATTTGCTTTTTTTATTTTTTCGTTACAGTCATTTTGCACCAAAATACAGCTTTTCAAAAATCACAAAAAAATTTATATAATTTTCTTGTTCCTTTAATTTTTTGGATAAGTGTATTATTGGTGAACGTAATTTTCTCATAATTTATTATCGTTGGTCAATATAAATTATTATAATTACGAAAACAGAATATTGAAATGAAAAATAATTTGAAATTTTTTCATAGTAAGTATTTTTAGCTAAAATAATTTTTATTCTTTAAATAATGAATAATTGGTAATTAAAAAAATTTTCATTTTTAATAATAATTACTTTAACAATGCTACAATTTTTAAATATACTTTTATTAATTATTTTATTAATGAAAATTATTTGAAAAAAAAAAAAATTTCATTGTTTAGTAATTAAAAATTAAATTATAATAATTTTTAATTATTAAACAAATTAAAAATAAAAATCGGTCTGTTAGTTGACCCTGAGGGCCAGCCCCAAAACTTCCTGCTGTTTCTGAGCTCCTTGAGCTCGAAAACATTATTGAGAATACATTTTCGAGCTCGAAAATACTTTTGTATGCCTTTGTTTTAGAAAAATAACGTTTTTTACCATTTTTTCTCCAACGATATCTCTTGAACGAATCCACTGATTGCAACGGTTGGGATGGAAATCGACGCTTTTTACTGAGTTCTAGAGCTGATCAAATTTTAAAATCGATTTATCGAATCGTTTTTAAGAAATTTCAAAAAAACTAAAAAAAATTTTTTTTTTTTAATTCTTTCATTAACGGTTTCTCTTGAACGAATGAACCGATTTTGATCGTTGAGTTAGCATTCGACGCGGCTCATAAAGTTTTAGAGCTGATTAGATTTTAGAATCAATCTATCGAGCGAATTACAAGTTATTCAAAAACAACATTTTTGAAAATTTTTTATTTTTGATATATCTTCAAACGTACACTACTGATTAATCTCAAATTTTGAGTGACTATAGTATTTAACAAGCCGCGTCGAATGACACCTTGACGATCGAAATCGGTTCATCCGTTCACAAGTTACAGAATATTTACATATGTACGTACGTACATACGCATAAAATTTTTAATTTCTTCCAGGAATTCTTGTATGTGGAATTCCATATAATGCATTCAATTCTCTATCTTCTTTCATCTGTTTAAGGGGGGAGGGGTGAGGTATTAAAATTTTTTTTTTCGGTTTTTTTTTATTTTTTAAACTGAATACACGATGTCTCAAGAATATTGTGTCAAAACTTTAAGTCGATTGGAGCAAAATTGACGAAGTTGTCAGTATTTTCATACCTGTCGGTTTTTATACCTACCCGATCCGACCGCTTGTTCATTGGCAGATGTTTCGCTCGCGATACAATACCTAATATAACCTCCCAGTTTTACTTATAGAAATTTCAACGTAAATGCAAACGTGTTTATACCTGTACTGCGAATTTCGTCAGTATGAGGTTAGCCGATAAAATTCGCTTATGTAAGATTTATGCCAGATTTTTTAGTGTTCAAAACTTTAAAGCGTTCTCCTGAAAACTAACGTTTTCAAAGTCCAGTGGACATCATAACTTGAAAACTACTGCACCGATCCTTTTGAAATTTTGAACATTATTTCTGTACATAATTTACGAGGTAACGCTAGAGAGCTTTTTTAAAATTTATTAATAATTCGTATTTTTTAATAACAAAATACGTCAATTTTTTCGCTAAAAAATCGTGTTTTTCCCCTTAAGTGTTCCACAAAAGTGAAAAATTCAAATTTTGGAAAACCCTCCCAGCGTTACCTGGGGAATACTATTATCAAATGAAAAAGCTTTGAACCCGCGATTACAGATGATCCAGCACCAAGTTATGATGTCCACCGCAACTCTACTTTTTTCCGAGACACGTCCGAATAATTGCTGCCATTGCCGTATTTTTCAAAATTTCTTCGTGAAAATTTCACAAAATATTCTTCGAACATCATATTTTAATGTACCACTGGTTCCATTAGAGCGATTTTAACTGTTTCGTTACAAAAAATTCTCAAAAAGATGTCTTTTTTTGTACGAATTAACATTACCCCCCCCCCCCCCCCCCCCTTCCCTCCTTAAGTACTCCGGCAGGAATTTTCATCTGCAATAATACTTTTAATTTTAAGTATCATCGCTAAAATTTCTAAATAAAAATATAAAAATTTTTTAAATTTGTAAGTTATAAGTTGTTAGTAATTGTAGAATTGAATCAAAATTTATTTTATAAGGATAAACGGAACATGTTAGTTGTTTTTTGAATAATTCTGGCTTCATTATTTTCTTCTTGATTTGTTGGGATACTTGGATACATTTTTTCATTTGTTGATAGTGCTGATGGTTCAATATTCTTATTTGTTGTTTGAATTTTTTGATTTTAGGTTGGTTGTTGAATAATATCTAATTTAACATTTTCACCATTGTTTGAATTTGTATTATTATTATTATTAATACTTTTATGTATATTATTAATGTTATATTCTTGAGCTTCTATTAGAATGAAATTAGGACAGGCATCCCAAAATGATAAACACATAAAAAGAGCACCCACAAAATTTTCGAATTTGAAAAGCATGAAGTAATGTGTCAAAAGAAAATTTTACTAGTTGTATAATCATAACTATACTAAATATTCCTGCACTTGCAGATCCAAAAATTAAAAATTTTTACCATGCTTTTTCTCATGCTGAATCAGCTAATTTTTATAAAGCATTAGTATATAATAAATTTAATATTGATTCACCTTGATTTTCAAAATGCAAACCATCCATTCCTCTAGCAATATTGCATAAAATTGCTGGTTTTTCTACTGGTGACATAATTCTGTCTTAATTTGTCAAGATTTTGTTCAGAATAAATTCCGCTTGTAGCTAAAAATTTTGGAGAAGTACATTTCCATGTTGGTTTAGTTAATGGTTGAACTTTATTTGGTGGTAAAACTTCAACTGGATTAGGTGTAAATTTGTACCATGATTCATCTATTAAAAATAAAGGTGGAAAAAGTGGATTGTAATCAATCTGAGTACCTTTTCTTACTAAAATTCTTGTTTTTGGAGTTAAAAAGTAACTGCCATTTCCTCTTTTCACTGGTAATTTGTTATAACACTCACTTCTTAGGTAAACTGATACCTCAACAGGTATGCACTTAACAACATTTATCGATTCACCTGGTATTATAGCTATATAGTCTGGTCCTTTCATATAATTATAAGCTAACTTGTCTGGTTTACTTGACGCAATTGATAACAAATTTTTTAAAGTATTACGTTCTAACATACAACGATGAATTAATACATCATAATATAATTGCTTAATTTGTTTTGGTATAAATTTTTCTACATATACAAACTTAGAATTAATATTTGGCGCTTATTAGAAGATGGCACTTTGTGTTATGATAAAGCCGAAACAGCGTGATTAATTTAACGTAACGAAAAAACTTTAATTTATAAAATTATAGAACAATAAATTAATAAAAGAATAATAGATTAATAGAAATATCGGTCACATTATTTTGTTTATAGCAGAAAACAAACATCCATGCATACTCTTTAGAAAAATAGAATAAAAACATTCAGTTTGGGAAAAAAAACTTTTTCGAATTAAGAAAAAAAATAGAACGAATTTTTTGCCTACGATTGGATTAATCTCAAAATTTCCTAAATTCATCCAAGTTTTTTTGAGAATTTTTTCAAAAATTCGAAGGGGGCATACATTTTGAAAAAACGTTTTTTTTTTGCTTAGAACTTAAAATAAACAATGTAGGAATAGATTAAGAATGAAAACGTATTTTTTTCACGAAAGAACATTCAAAAACGAAGATTTTGAAAAAAGAAACGATTCGATTGGTGTATATTTCGCGAAGTTATAACAATTTGAAAAAAAAACCTCGTATTTTGAAAAAAATCGGTATTTCAGAAACGAGTAGTCAAAAAAAATTGAAAAAATTCATGAGGGCGTTTTTTATCAGTCTTCAAAACATATAAACTTTTCAAAAATATCGGAGGGGCTGACCTCAAAAAGTGGCCGATTTAGTATGGAATGCCCCATATACAAATAAATCTAAATTTTCTGTAAAAAAATCATCTGTAAACATGAATTAATTAGAATTTTCTTCATCGCTATTTTTCTTTTGTTTACATGTTTTTTTAATTGGTTTAATTTACGGATTAATAAACGAATATTTTAATCGATTTATATGAACTATTTGAATTCTTTTTTCTGTTTGGATTTTAACATTTCCTTTACCCAGAATTTCAAGAATTTTGTGTGGTCCAGAGTAATGATCTTTTGTTTTACTTGGATTTGGTCCACTTTGCAAAAATACATATTGACCTACTTTCAAATTTTGTGGATTACAATGTTTATCATAATATTTTTTAGATTTTTGTTTAGCGTCAACTAAATTTTGATAATCTAATAATCTTATCCCATGTAATCTTGTAATTAAATCAATTGAATAACCTTGCATTGTGGGTACTTGTTCACCTTCTCTAATTGGTTCGCTTGAGAATAATCTAGACTGTTCTCCAAAGACAATAGCATAAGCTGTATTTTTAATTGCTTTATGATAACTTGTATTGTATGAAAATTTTGCTAACTCACTCCATTCATCCCACTCTTCATCAATCGATGAGTAGTGTTCAAGCTATTCGTTTAATCTGTGATGTGATCGTTCTAATGAACCGTTTGATTGTGAATGATAAGCTGTAGTTCTAAGTTTTTTAATACCGAATCGTTTTTCTACGCATTTTAAAATAGCACTTAAAAAGTTACGACCTTGGTCTGTAAGGATATTTTTTGGCGGACCAAAATAACACATAAATCTTTTATCAAAAGCAGTTGAAATTGTTGTAGCTAGTGTTAGGTGATGCTTCTGCAATACAAAATTTAGAAAATAAATCTTGAATAGTTAAAATATATTCATTTCCCCTTTTAGTTTTTTGTTTTGCTCCGACAATATCCATAGAAATTTTCCAGAAACAAGTAGCTGGAGTATCAGTAATAACCGTAGGTTCTTTATGTTTTACACGAACTAATTTTTTTAATTGACAATCTAAACATTGTTGAATTCTACGTTGAATATCATTTTTCAAATTTTCCTAATAATAATCTTTTTTAATTCTTTAATAAGTTTTAGTGACCCCTTTATGACCCCCAATTGGAGATTTGTGCATTCCGTAAAAAAATTCGTCTATTTTTTCATGAGGAACATAAATAATTCTGCCCAAACGAATTATAATTTTAATATCAGTTTCGTCAAAAACATTTTTTAATTCTGTCATGACATTATTCTAATTTTCTATATTTACACTTTTCGCGAAACTTATTGTTTTCACTTTAAATTTTCAAAATTTACTTTTAAATTTCCAATCAAAATTACAATCGATTCTTCTTCTTTTTCACGAATAGGCAAAGCAAACTAGTATTTATTTTTAATTTTCTTTTCAACTACTTTTTTAACTCTAAATTTTCAAATGTCGGTTATTTATTTAATTCTTTTAATTTAATTGCGCCATTATCGCTTGGTTCGCCATTGGTGCTAATAAAATAAGCTAAATTATCTTTCCTGAAATGAAAATAATCTTTAATATCAACTATATTACGAATATTTCCCGCTTCTAAATATTCTTCAATACCCGACTCACTATGATCTGACGAATCATTTTATTATTGTATTGTTCATTTATTTTATTCTCAATATTTTCATCTGAACTTAAAGAACTACTTATACTTTCTTAATTTCAATCTTGATATTTTGTTTCTTTTCTTTTTTGAATTTGTCACACTCTTTTCTTGCGTTTAATAATTTTTGGTTGATCAATTCAATTTCTTTGTCGGTTGAATTGTTGTTATAAAAACTTACTTTTTTTTTGTATTTCCTGTTTGTTAATCCTTAAATTTTCATTTTTATTGATTCCATCAGTTGTTTTAGTTGGTGATTGTGATGTGGTTTTTAATTCTTGTTTCTTTGCTGCAGCTCTTGTTTTTACTTTGATTTGTTCAAATTCTTCTGTACTGATTGGATTTCTTGATACAGCATCAGCAACATAGTTTGTTTTACCTGGTTTGTTATCTTGTTTAATTTTATTTATATTTTCAGATTTTCCTTTTAAATTTTTCTCATTTTCAGGTTGATTATGGTCTTTTTTATTGTTGTTAAAAATTTTAGTTTCTTCATTTATTTTTACTTCCGTTTTATTATCTTCTTCTGGTTCTTCTTCTGCTTCATCGTCTGAATCGTAGTCGGTATCGCTCCCTCGCGGACTTGGAATTACTGTAAAATCACATTGAAATCACAGTGAATTCACTTTTACGGTGAGCTTACGGTGTGTTTACGATGATTTCATCGTGAATTCACAGTGATTTTGTGCCATTTTGTCATTGTGATTTAGTAGTGATTTCACTGTAATTTTACTGCGAGTTTACAGTAAATTATTGGTGATTTTACCATGATTCCACAGTAAATTAATGGTGATTTCACCATGATTCCACAGAAAATTTATGGTGATTTGACATTAGTTTTATGACAATTTGACACCGCAGTCGTCAAATCGTAGCTTTACAGTGGTATAGTGACAATTTCTTTTTTCTACCTCGATATCCGAAAATCGTGTTTTTATTACTTTTTTTCAATACTTTCGTTACTTTATATTACAAAAAAAATCCTCACTGAATTACAGCCAGATATCTTTGAGATTGAGCTATCACAAACGGGGTTCCTCTTTCCCATTTAAAATACAGGCGAAAATTTTTCATATTAGTTTTTCGTTATTCAAACTGAAAAAATTTTTTTTTCAATTCCGTCTGGTACACGAAGAGAAATTAATTATTCTATTTAAAATACAAAATTTGGAATTTTAACGATTTAAAATGGGAATGAAATTATTCACCGATAAAATAATTAGTTTCACCATTGAAAATAATAACAGTTACAATTAATGATGGTAACGGTTAGTATCGAGGATGCTACTTGTAATTATAAAAAATTATAATTGTTACAATCGAGCATAGTAACTTTTACCACTCAAAGTTGTAAAAATTTTTAACTATGAATGTGTGAGTGCATGGGTGTGCTCGCGTGAGTGCGTGCATGTGTGAGCGGGTCCGCGTGTGCATAAGTGCACTCGTGTGCGTGTACATGTGTGCGTGCGTGTGTAAGCGAGTGTGTGCGCACGTGTTCGTGTGTGTATGTGTGTGCCCGTGTGCATGTGCGTGTGTACGGGCGAGTGTGCACATGCGTACGTGCGTGGGTATATGTCTGCGTGTGTACATTCGTGCACGCGCGCGTGTGTTTGTGCACACGTGTGCGTTCGTGTGTGCGCATCAGTGTGCATGTGTACGTGCGTGAGTATATATGTGTGCATGAGTATGCATATTTGTGTGTGTCTGGTGTGCGAGTGTGGGTGCGCATAAACAAATTACCCATTGACAAGCGTCAGACTATAACACTTATGTTAAAACTTTTAATTAACTTAAATATTCATCATTATTTAGGCTGATAGTAACTATTACCATCAGGTTATAAAAAATCACGATGCTTATAATAGTAGTTATTATTTCACATAATAAAAGTTATTATTTCTAATTATCATAAATAATTGTAAATTTAATCATATAGTTGAAAGATAGTACCATTCAGATTGTTTATTTAATAATTTAAATATTTTCTATTATAAAATTCAGTTTAAAAATTTTACTATAACTTGATGATAACTTTTACCATCAGATTCTCTCCGTGTATAATTTCGTAGGAAATTAAATTCTCTACAAAAAAGTACAGATGCATTATGTACGTCAAACAAACTGGGAAAAAGTTATAGGGCTTCAAAGACAACAAGTTAGTTTCCTCAATGTTAAATTATTTTTTGTTATTTTTCATTTTTATTATATCAAAATTTTTTTTTTCAACTTTTCACAAGCACGTTCTTGTAGAAAATTTAATTTCCTACAAACAGTATTTGATATCATACATACGTCAAATGAACGCAAAAAAGTTACAGAACTTTAAATGTCAACGAAAAGTGAACTTGATTTTTCCTTGACATTTAAAGCCGTGTGACTTTTTTCTCTTTTATTTGACGTATATATGATATCAGATACTTTCTGTAGGAAATTAAATTTCCTACAAGAACGTGCTTGTGGAAATTTGATAAAAACATTTTTTTGATAGAATAAAAATGAAAAATAATTTAACACCGAGGAAACTAACTCGACCGGCATGAATGTCAGAAAGATGAATTTTTGATATCAGAAAGATAACATAATTTATTAAGATAACTTTATGATATCAAAAAGACATCTTTCTGACATTCATGCCGGTCGGGTAAATTTATGTCGATCTTCGAAGCCCCTTAACTTTTTCCCAGTTCATTTGACGTACATAATGGTTTATCACTTTTTTGTAGAGAATTCAATTTCCTACAAAATAATATTAGGCGGAATTAAAAAAAAATTTTTTTTCATAGTCTTAATATCGAAAAACTAAAATGAAAAATTTTCGCGTTTATTTTAGATTGGAAAGGGGACCCCTATTTGTGATAGCTCAATTTTAAAGATATCTGGCTGAAATTTAGTGAAGATTTTTTTTATAATATAAAATAACTTTTAACCCATAAGAGGTTAAAAAATCGGTCTGTCAGTTGACCCTGCGGGCTAGCTCCAAAACTTCCCGCAGTTTTCGAGCTCCTTGAGCTCGAAAACATTGTTGAGAATACATTTTCAAGCTCTTCGTGCTCTAAAACACTTTTATATGCCTTTGTTTCCGAAAAATAACGTTTTTTACCATTTTTTCTCCAACGATATCGCTCGAACGAATAAACCGATTGAGACGGTTAAGGTGGCAATCGACGCGTTTTATTGAGTTCTACAACTGATCAGATTTTGAAATTGATATATCGAGTTGTTTTTGAGAAATTTCCAAAATACTAAAAAAAATTTTTTTTTTTAATTCTTTCGACAACGGTTTCTCTTGAAAGAATCAACCGATTTTTACACTCGGACATCATCGTGAAATTAGTCAGAATAGCTTCCTAGAACCTCAAAACGCAATATCTATTAGGAATTCGATTTTTGAAAATCGGAATGAAACCAATAACTTCCCGAATTTTTGAAAATTTGCAATTTTCTTAGTGGGAAGTTAAAAAAAAAATATTTATTTTTTTTTTTTGGATACCCTAATATATATGTATGTATGTAGGAGAGGGAAGTCACTAGTGTTATAAGCAGCAGTGGAAGTAGTTCAGTGCTCGCCACGATATCGCGCCCACCACTTGTAGTGTGCCTGGTAAGGAACTTATTTCAGAACTGTTAAATTCTAAACTTGGGACTATTCTGGCGCGGGTACTCCTCCGTTATTTGACAGAGTAATAAGTACCTTTCTCGATGGTAATATATTACATCCTATATTACATAATGACAAAAATATTGATGATCAATGTTTCCATGAATAATTTTTCTTAGAAATTAAACTTGTACTTTCAAAAAAAAAAATTAGTTAAATAAAAAGTATAGAGTCTCTACTGTACAAAAAGTCACAATTTATTCAATTGATTGCATAGGAATTTAATTTTATATAGTTCTATATAATTATATATAGTTATTTATAATTATACAGGGCCATTTGTCATTTAAAATTATACATAACTATATATAATTTTATTTACCCGGGATAGTAAAATTATTTTCATATTTTTTAGTAAAATTTACTACATTTTTTTCTCCGTGTATATTCACTGTGAATTTATTGTAAGTTCACTGTAAATTTACTGTGAATTTACTGTTAATTCATTGTGAATTTGCTAAAATTTGGTAAAACCACTAACAAATCACTGTGAGATAACCATAAAATTACAGTGACCGAATGGCACAAAATCATGGTGATT
This sequence comes from Microplitis deprimator, assembly GCA_964016945.1. Classification (NCBI taxonomy): domain Eukaryota; kingdom Metazoa; phylum Arthropoda; class Insecta; order Hymenoptera; family Braconidae; genus Microplitis; species Microplitis deprimator. The sequence goes on along the minus strand of OZ024706.1, from coordinate 20,437,673 downwards.
ACACCGTAATTTCATCATGGTCTAACAATGTTTTTACTATAATCTCACTGTGATTTTACAGTGATTCCAGGTCCGCGAGGGAGCTTTCATATATATTAAAATTTTGAAATCCTATAGCCATTATTTGATGCATATCCTCATCAAAATCAGATTCTTCTTCTTTTCTACCAGCGTGGCGGTATGGCCCAAAATGGTCCAAAAATAGGCCGGGAAAGCAAACACCGGCCTCTTCGTGGCTACCACCACAAGTACTGAAAGGGAAACCAACAGATGTCACTGCCGATCCAGAGGGACATTATTAATGTCATTTGAGAAAGAAGGAAAGAGTGGTAGTCTCTGAGAGCCCACTCAAGTATACAAGGGTTTAGGATACAGGTGTATAAAATACCTCAGAAATATGCTAGAATGTGTGTGCGTGCTCATATGCGCGTACCTTGGTGTAAGTGTGCCAAGGAGGTGGATCAGGCGTCGTGTCGCTTACTTCGTCTAAGTGACTTGTGACTGTCGGATACTAATCCTTGAGCATACAATTATGGCTAAAGAACAGTCAAAGGAAAGTACAAGAAGAACAAATGTACAAAAAGTACACAAGTATAAAAAGCTGAACGAATGCTCTCATACCCTAGAGTATTTCGAAAGCTGGTGGACTGTAGGGCCAAACTGGCTGAGAGCAGAGTGCTCCAACGGAAAAGGTCCGAGAAACTCAGACATCAAACTGTAGTTTAAGGTGTTAACCTCGAGGTCAGGAACTTCGGTTCTCACTACTTACGGGGCGATGGTTCGGAGAGTCCGGGGCTATGATCACTTATGGTTAAACCCATGAGTGGACGGCTACACGGGCTGGTAACTTAGCTGATATAGGTTTCAAAGACTGAAGTACAAGCCGGGGTACCTGAGAGTATAAGTTCATGCTAGATCTCGAGATGTAAAAAGAGTATAAAACTCTTAAAGAGGGCTAAATAACTCTCCCCAATAAGACCGAGGGGCAAGAGAAGTGATACACCGAGGTGTGTGTGTGCGGGTGCGTGCGCACGCATAAGTTAATAAATGATCTATGATCATCTAAATTTGGCAAAACTTTTCAAACCATATATATATATATATATATATATATATATATATATATATATATATATATATATATATATATATATATATATATATGTTCCTCAAAAAGATGACTTTGATTGGTTATCAAAGTGAAGTGTAGTCCGATCTTGTGGGCCAAGGCGCTACACAAGTCTGAGTGGCTACACATAAATACTACGGGTTGTGGACTCAAAGCAAGTTGCACGGACCTGTGAGAGTATTCATCAAAGGCGAAAAACGCCTTCTCAGCCGTCCCAAAATCTCTTCCTTAGAAAGAACAACCTTAGAGTTGAAAGGAGAGACAAGGGTCAGGTAAGGCATTCTACTTCATTACTACCACGCAAATAATTCTGGTGGAAGTAACTTGGGAGAAACAGCGCATGTCTACTTCGGAGGCTCTTAATAGGCCGCCCTTCTCCGAAATTGGACATGTAATAATTTGTACTTGTACAACGTTGTGGACCCTTATTACGGAAACTACGAGCAGGTTGTAATGTTGTAGAATGTAGCAGCCTATGTGCAAGTATGTTCTAGTAGGGCAGAACAGAAAGCATATCGGCTTGGGTAGGTAGCCCAACGCTGCCAACCCTAAAAGTGATGCCAATCACTCGAATCTATGGAAAAACTTGAATGATTGTTGATAATATATAAAAGTGATAAGGCCTGCTCCCTTCGGGGGCGGGCTTTTCACTTTAATCAATTTGAATGATTGTTGATTATATACAAAAAAGTGAGAAGCTCGCTCCCTTCTGGGAGGCGGGCTTTTCACTTTAATCGATTTTGAGTATATGTGATTCAAGTGTCTTATGGTCCCTGGACCTAAGGCAATTTTTTTCACTTTAATCGATTTTTTTTAATGCAATGATAGTCAAAATGCTATTATATGTCGACAGTGGACTGACACCACCGCAAATAGGCCCAGGCCCTGAAAAAATTTTTGATTATCATAAAATTGTGAAAGCAATACGTATGAAATTTTCGTGCAAAAAAGCGGCCAAGTGTCAGCTCCCAGACAAACCTAACACCTATCCTTCCCCCTCCAAAACACTAATTACGCTTTTTCTCTTTCACAGATGGCAGCAGCAACACTAATACAAACTTTCCTCCATACAGGTACAACAAAGAGTTTAGTGACTCAGATAGCAAAAACAAACAAACATGGCAATTCTTCCTCTAGAAAAATTATCCGCACCAATGGGCCGGCGTTCGGATTGTGCGGGATCAGCCCTCAAGGGGGGGGGGTCATGGCAATTATACGCCTCAAGAAACCACGACAGCAGCATCATCAGCGACGACCAACTCCACGCTCGTTCGAAGGAGTGCCAGAGTAACAAGCCGTGTTATTATTGCTACTAATTTGATCGCTAAGCCCCCTGGTACCCCCGCTAATCGTCGGCACGAGAATCGGGTTACGTGGACGCGCGCGGGTAAAATCACGCGACCAATTGATTTAGAAAACGCGAAACGGGATACACTTAAAACCGACTTTTAACAGTAGACGGTACAAATTGTTCGCGGGGCACAAGCCGACGTTTGTGTCCGGGGTCGAGTAACTTTGCCCACGGTGGGCCCGTAACGGAAGGAGAAACAGTAGAAGAAGGGCTCGGTACGCGAAACGAAATTTCACCCCCCCAAAATCCGACAATAAGAGAAGGAGGAGAAAGAGGTTTTGACGCGGATGGTCTTCGACTCTTGCAGGTGAACTTGCGAAACGATAAGGCGGGAACACTGGAGACAGGTGCCTTGTGGGAGGAGGAACGTATTGATGTACTACTTTTGCAAGAGCCATACGCAGCAGCGAGTAACAAAGGTTTCACAATACCTGGTTTTGGCAGCAATACAAGAATTGCTGCCACAGCTGGAGAAAGGCCATTTGCGGCCATTCGCTTAATGAATCCAAAATACCCAATGATTCAAATTTCTCAACTAAGTACTTCGCACTGCGTATGCGCTCACATTGAGGGTCCAGGCACTTCTCTGTACGTGGTATCGTCATACTTCTAGTGTCGTGACAACATAGAAACTCACATCACGCAACTAGAAAAGGTAGCTCAGGCACTAAAGGGAAAAAGGGTATTATTTGGGATGGACGCGAATGCCAGATCGATTAGATGGGGCCCAGAAACAAATGAAAAGGGAGAGAAACTAGAGGATTTTATTAACGATTATGGGTTGGAGATTTTAAACATTAAAAGGGAGGGTCCAACTTACTCATCAACCACAGGGGAATCATACATAGACGTTATCCTAGCTACCCCAAAACTTGCACGGTACGTACAAAACTGGTCCATCAAACGCGAGTGGGTGCAAAGTACTGACCACTATGCGATCGAAATCAGCCTAGGAATTCCAAGAGTACGGGAGGGTCTCGACGGGGCGGATCCCAAGAGGTTCAACCTTGCGTTGGCTGACTGGGAAAAGTTCCACGAGAAACTACTGGAACTCGCAAGAGGGAATCTTAAAGGCCTAGCACTGGAAACGTTCGAGGACGTGGAAAGGTATGCCGATGCACTCACTAAAACCATAATAGAGTCATGTAAATTTGCTATCCCAAGGAAGAAACTGCACAAGAAATCATACCCGTGGTGGACCAGAGACCTAACAAAAGAAAAGAGAGAAGTGTATAAAGCCAGAATGAGATACCAGAGAGAGGTGGAGAAAGACAGGAAGACAGAACTTAAATGGACATACTTGACGCTTTGCAAGACATACTCAAAATACGTTAAAAGACAGAGAGAAAACAGCTGGCGAGAGTTTGTCACGTCGAACGGTAACAAGGAGCACTGCGGCATCGTTTACAAGCTCCAGGCAGATAAACACCGAGTTAACAGAGTGCTCACCACACTCCGGCGTGACGGACGATCCACAAAAAGTTTCAAGGACACAGCTAGCTGCTTTCTCAACACACACATTGTTGACGACAAACCAGAGGAAGAAACAAAGGAGCAGAAAGTAACCTGAGTAAATTCACAGACACCACCAGACACCGCGGACTCCGACTTATTCACCCCGCGCGAACTATACAGAATTTTAAAGACCCTTAAAAACAAAAAAGCACCCGGACCAGACTTAGTAGAAAATGAGGTAGTCAAAAGGGCGGCAGTAATTTTATCAGGCGAGTTCTTAGAACTATATAATAGATGCTTAGAATTAGGAGTTTTCCTAACCGCATGGAAAGAGGGTGAGATTATCATGCTCCTTAAGAGCAGTGACGAAGACGCGAGTGACCCTAAATCATATAGACCAATTTGCTTACTATCGGTAATCGGGGAGGTATTCGAGAGGCTGATTAAGTCAAGACTCACCACCACAGTCTTAGCTGGGGATAATATCTCCAGCCAACAATTTGGCTTTATGGCCAAAAGGTCGACTGAAGATGCAATCGTTGAGATGCGCCGCTTGCTAGATTCGACAACAGAGAATCTGGAAATCGGACTTCTCTTCGATATTTCTGGCGCCATTGACAACGTATGGTAGCCGCGAGTACTCGAGGGTTTGAAGAAGCGGGAATGCTGCAAAAATGTTTACAGGGTGGTTCAAAGTTACTTTGAGGATAGGACAGTCTCACTGTCATGGGGATTCGGGAAAGAATACAAAAAGCCAACAAGGGGATGTCCACAGGGATCAGTTTTGGGGCCTTTATTTTGGAACATTATGTTCGATGATTTACTTAAAGAATTAGAGTCAACAGAACACGGGAGTAAATTTGTAGCATATGCTGACGACCTCCTCGTTATCATAGAAGGCACTTCACGTGCGGACATTGAAAGAAAAGGACAAGGGACGGTAGACTCGATACTGGAATGGTGTCGTTCCGCGAAACTCACACTGTTGGAGTCTAAGACTGAAGCTATATTCCTCAAAAGAGATTACACCCGACGCGGTCCACGCAAGGACAAAGGTCCGTACCCCTATGAAGCGAAAAGACAAAAAAAGCCCAAGTATGATTCAAAGCCACCGAAAATCGTTATAGGTATTAGGGTTACAAATAAGTTTTCGCCGTTTTTTAACACAAATTAAATATTTATTAGAGAAGAACGGTAATATAAATTTATTTAAAATATTACCCATCACTTGCAACCACTTTTTCCCATCTCTCAGGCTGCATTCGAATCCCACGTCTGAAAAACTCCTTGTCTTTTGAGGCTATCCACGAATCAACCCAATTTTTGGTATCCTCATAAGATGTGAATCGCTGCGCCGTCAGAGCATGTGCCATGGACCGGAACAGGTGATAATTGGACGGTGCAATGTCTGGTGAATACGGCGGGTGGGGTAACACTTCCCAATCAAGTGTTTCCAAGTACTTTTTCACGGGAGCTGCAACATGTGGACGAGCATTGTCATGCAGAAGAATAATTTTTTCGTGTCTAGAATAGTATTGAGGGCGTTTTTCCTTCAGAGCTCGGCTCAATCTCATCAATTGTGTTCGATAGAGGGCTCCAGTAATTGTTTCGCTCGGATTAAGCAACTCATAATACACTAAACCTAGCTGATCCCACCAAATACACAGCATAAGTTTTTTTCCGTGAATATTCGGTTTTGCTGTTGATGTTGACGCGTGGCCAGGTAATCCCCATGATTTTCTTCTTTTTGGATTGTCATAATGTATCCACTTCTCATCACCAGTTATGATACGATGTAAAAAAGCCTTTTTTTTATGTCTAGCTAGCAGCATTTCACTTAAGCATAATCAGCGTTCAATATCTCTCGGCTTTAATTCGTACGGAACCCAATTTCCTTGTTTATGAATCATTCCTAATGATTTTAAACGATGTGAGACTGCTTGCTGAGTGACTTCTAATGTTAGAGCAAGTTCTTTTTGTGTTTGAGATGAATCTTCCTCCAATAATTCCTCCAATTCTGCATCCTCGTAAATTTTTGGCCTTCCACTGCGATCTTTGTCTTCTACGTCGAAATCACCGTTTTTAAACTTTTGAAACCACTCTCGACACGTTCTCTCACTCAAAGCATCCTCACCATATGCTTCTACGAGCAATTGATGCGCCTCAGCAGCAAATTTCTTAAAATTAAAGAAGTAAACTAATATTTCCCGCAAATGACGCTTACTTGGCTCAAATTTTGACATTTTCAACTTATAAAAATTATATTTTACCAATATAAAATCAATGATATTAATAGGTTATGTTGTTCTTGAATGTCCAAACTATTTTTTAAGCCGGTTGTCATCTGCGAAAGCTAACTGAAACTCCGTGTCACGCCATCTACAATAAAACGGCGGAAACTTATTTGTACTCCTAATAATTCAAAAATAGCATTCAAAAAGAGCGTTAGATACTTGGGGGTACACTTCGACCAGGACCTCAAACCAACAACACACATAAAGACAAGGCGCGCGAAATTAGATAAAACTTTTGGTCGTCTACGCCGTCTCCGACGGACTGAATGGGGACTGCGCTTTCCGGCTATGTCCACTATCTACAGGGGCTACTTCCTGCCTGTTGTCACTTATGCGGCAGCAGGTTAAAGTGACCTATGTGGAGTAGAGGATTGGAAGGCTCTTAGGGCCCTGCAACGGCGAGCCCTGATTACGATGACGTCTTCATACAAGACGGCATCGTATGAGGGACTTTGTGTAGTTGCAGGGGCAGTGCCCATTGAGCTTGTGATTGACGAACGTTGCACCCGTTATAATCTTCGCACTGGTAAACAGGCAACCCTTGGAACCGTGACCGTGCAGCCAGATGACGAAAAAGGCCTTGTCTTCCTAAAGAATGAAACCATTCGCAGATGGCAAGAACAGTGGTCCACAACGGACAAAGGATGTATGACATTCAACTTCTTTCCCGACGTTACTGAACGTCTAGCGAACAAACACATCAGCCCTAATTTCTGGCTTACCCAGATTTTAACCGGTCACGGCTGCTTTAAAGACAGACTCTTCCAGTACGGACTCGCAAAAGATAGAAAATGCCCCCAATGCAACAAAGGGTGGGACACCGTTCAGCACTTACTGCTAAAATGCACCGAGTTCGAGCCTCAGCGTGAGGTGCTCCAGAGCATAGATGGGTGGGTTGCGGAGTGGCCACAAATCGGGCGGGTTCTTGCCTCATCCCCAAACTCCTTTAAAATTTTTAAGGGTTTCAGCAAAGATTGTCTCCACCAAAAGCTCAGCAGCCAATTCAAACACCGAGAGGAAGAAGGAGAAGACTACTAGATCGCGGTTCAACTGGCGTCCACCCAGTTGTTGTCGGAGCATCTGGGCATGGGTGTGCGGAGCTCACGATTTGTGAAGACTCTGTGCATCTCAGATGTCAGTCCGAAGTTAGGTGTGAGTGTGAATGTGTTAAGTATGGACGAATGAATGTTAATAAAACTGGATGTCTTCTCGGGAAGGCGAGGGAAGAAACCACGACCCCTCTTGACCAAGTGGTATGTCGACCAATACATGAAATTGGTGCTATGGGCGTATCCTTCCAAACCGGCATGAGGGAAACCGAATGCTAGGATACTCTGGGTATGGACTCGTAGTGGCTGTTGGTTCGGCACCACACGCAAAGGATCTCTGATCCTAAGGGTTATAATATCCGCCAATATTGAGCTTGCTCAATGTTTCGCTATATAATATTAATGGTAGAAAAGAAAGGACTTACGCAGCGCGTGTATGCCCAAAAGGGCAAGAAAACGGCTTCCGGTCGGCGGAAGTGGACTTAGGTCCCGTTACATTAATTAATAAATTTCCACCAGCGTCATATAGAATAAGTATTCTTTTCAGCCACGTGTCCGGTACAGGACGAGTCGACCTACTCCTGAGATTCGTTTTCCTGATTTCAGAACCAGAAATAAAATAATCTTTAAGTAATATTTATATTTAATAATTAATAATTTATCAAATCAAATCATTCGGGAAAAATTTAATTAATTGTGGTTCGTAGTTATTTGACACGAAATAACCAGGGCCCACCGTTATAAATTTTTCGCAGTTAAATGATTGATTTATTGATTCATCAGTATCGTAGAGAAAATATTGTTTATTATTTATTTTAATAACGCGATCTTTGTAGCAAATTTGGAATTTTGTTTCGTCGAAGAAATTTGAACCCAATATTCTCGATAGCTCGATTGGAAAATCGTCAGGAACTATTAAAAATTTAATTTCTAAATCAAGAAAATCTAATTCAACTTCACCCAATGGTTCAACTTGAATTTCGTCAATTCCAAGTAATTTAATAGTTTTAGTTTTATCTAAAATTGCCTCTTTTAGACAAACACTTTCTTTTCAAATATTAGGACCACTACCTGTTTCTAACATTACTAAAACTCGTCTAACATTAGGATTTACGCTACATCCTAATAAAATTGTTGGACTTTTATTATTTTTATTTAAATCAATTCATTCAACGCGAGTTTTTTTTTATCGCTAATAGTTTTAATTGGGATTCTATTAAATATACCAAAATGTAAATTAGATGATGAAGAATGATTTTCTTTTATTTGTTTTTCTTCATCATTTATTTTTTTCAAACAATCTCTAATCCTGTAACCCATTTTTTTACAATAATCGCAACTAATACTTTGTTTAAGACAATTATTACTTGAATGTTTATGATTACCACAAGTTAAACATTTATTAAAGTTTTTAGAATTGTTATTTAAAAATTCGTCGTTGAATCTACGAATTTTAGCATTGTGACCAGATGTATTACAACTGACATCTTTCAATATTTTGATTTTCTCGAGAATTTAATAATTTAAAACATTTATCAGCAGTATGACCTGCTTTGTCGCAAAATTGACGAATAACAGTTTTTCTCAAGTTTGAGTGTTGATTGAAATTTTTATAATTATCAAATTGTTTATTTTGAGAGTACACTAAGAGAAAAAATAGGTTTTCGAAACTAGGAAAACGTAGTAAAAAAACACCTCAGCTATTGGCTGTAGTACCCGTAACTAAAGTGTTATAGTAAATAGCACCACAAAGAAGTAGTCGATTACACTATTATGCAGTTGAATACACTACGACGATACTAGTGAACATGACTGTTCTGAGTTGGGTAATTCAAATTAAAAATCTCTAGTCAGTGCAACTATACGATATGGTAATAATTTAATATTCATATCAAGTAAAATCAACCAATTGAACATAATTTTTTTAATTACAAATTTTAAGTCAGCGCAACTACACTATTTTGTTACAGCTTATCATTTATATTAAGTTAGATGAACTATGTTACGCTTGGTTGTTTAAACTAAAAGTTTGATAGTATATTTTACTAAGAAAGCATAGTCATTAAGACTTTTCATACATACTGTCTTCTAAAATTTTGTTTTGATTCAAAAACTTTAGTTTTTTTTGTTAGCAAGAAAGTATTTTCCATTTTTTAATATCGAGCAATTATTCAAGGAATTATTGATGTCATTATGAAGTTATTCATTTACTATATGACCACCAAAACAGGCACTGTCACTGTCAAATAACAGAGGACTATCCGTGCCAGAATTGCTTTCAAGTATGGAATATAAAAACTCTAAAATATCTATCTAACCAGGAACAGCACAAGAAGTTGAGTACCATCTAGTGGCGAGCACTGAACTACTTCCGTATCTGCCTAGCACTGGTGACTTTCTTCTCTTCCACATATATATTTTCCCAACAAATATTTCTCTTAAGTTTGTACATTAAAAATCAAAGAAAATAAAGAAAAACAAAAAAAAAAAATTGACAAAATGTCGACACCACCAATCGTCAGCTTTTTTCCGAAAAGAATTTCTTTCGTATCGTTCAAAGATTATTATTTTTTTTTTTTTTTTTTTTTTTTTCAACTGAAGTGATAAACAAATGGATTTTTTCAAAGTCCGGATTGGAATGAAAAAATCGACAAAATGTTGATACCACCAATCGACAAGATTTTTTCTGAATCGCATTGCTGTCGTATCGTGCCGAGAACTTTTTTTTTTTGTTAACTAATGTTATAAACAAATAGATTTTTTCAATCCTATTTATCGTCCAGACTTTTTCTTGTTAACTAATCTTATAAATAAATTGAAACGATGAAAATTCGTTTCAGAAAAAATTCTGTCGATCGGAAGTATCGTCTTTTTGTCGACTTTTCTCATCAGTACTGTAGTTTAAAGAAAACTCATTTGTTTATAACATTAGCTAACTAAAAAAGAAGGTCTCTGGACGATACGATAGAAATTCGATCAAGAACAAATGCTGTTGATCGATGGTATCGTCATTTCTTTGATTTTTTTAAACCAAATAGAACTAAAAAAATCTATTTGTTTATAACATTAGATAACAAAAAAAAGTTCTCGGCACGATTCGACAGCGATTCGATTCCGAAACGATCCTGTCAATTGGTGGTATCAACATTTTGTCGATTTTTTCAATCCAATCCGGACCTTGAAAAAATCCATTTGTTTATAACTTTAGTTAACAAAAAAAAAAAAAAAAATGGTCTGAACGATACGATAGAAATTCGTTTCGGAAAATAACTGACGATTGGTGGCATTGACATTTTGTCAATTTTTTTTATTTTTTTTATTTTCTTTGATTTTTAATGTACAAGACTTCAGAGAAATATTTGTTCCGAGAATATATATGTGGAAGAGGAGAAACTCCCCGGTGCTAGGCAGCAGTGGAAGTAGTTCAGTGCTCGCCACTAGATGGCACTCAACTTTTTGTGCTGTTCCCGGTTAGATAGATATTGTAGAGTTTTTATATTCCATACTTGAGAACAATTCTGGCACGGATAGTCCTTTGTTATTTGACAGTGACAAGTGCCTGTTTTGGTGGTCATATAGTTGATGCTTAACGACATAATCATATTACTATTTCCTTGTATAATTTCCCGATATTAAAAAATTAAAAATATGTTGTTAAATCAAAAAAGTGTCTGATACTATTAACTTGTAGTGAAGCAAATAATAAAAATATTATTGTCAGTAATGCTCTAGCTTGTGACAAGAACTTTTTTTTTTTTTTTTTTTTTCATAGTTATATCAACTATTTGAAATCTACTATGTAGACGTAATTACCCCATACGAAAATATTTATAACCGAAAATGTAGTCAAATATGTATCCATGATTATAACTTGGATATATCCTAGATTATATGACATTCGCCGCAAGATTATAACCGTGAGATATAATTTAGAATTATAATCGTGATTACAATAATCATATTCTTATTTAAAAATTGTAATTTAAATTATAATTTTTCAAATATAATTTTAAATTATAAACCATAGATTATAACTCTTAATTATAATTTAAATTATGAATTTTCAAATACAATTTTAAAGTCTAATCGAGGTATAAATATACAATTATATATTACTTCATTAAGTTACATATACAATAAAAGCCATGAAAAAAAAGAAAAGCAAAAAAAGACCACTCGGCAGCCGAAATGGTAGGTAGATTTTCCAATTTATCTATAAAAAAAGTTTCATACATACATATCTTTTGATACATGTTAGTGTATAGTCATGATATGAAATTAGGCTTGTTTTTTAAGAGTGAGGGTAAAAAAGGACAACGACTATTCTCGATAGAGAACTTCAGATAGTTGATTTGACATAACATCATATAGATAATATACCAAACTAACCTTCACATAAACAAAGTATAGAAAATTTAATTAGTATGAGATTATAATTGTAATCGCTATTACGATGGCAAGACCAGTTAGTGATAGGACGTACAGGTACGATTGAAACGTCATAAATAATAAAAGAAATACTTTTAAACTATAAAATAACTGAGAAATTTACGGGTTATTTCGTTCACAATAAGATACAACTGACAAAATTGTATTATAATGGGAAATGCATGAATTATGTGTAGTGAACAACATATTTTCCACATTTTTTGATTCTATAAAAATTTTCAAGGCTATCAAATTGTTGGAAGAAATGGTCAAAACATAAAGTTTAAGGTCAAAAATTAAAGCTTACTAAACAAGCTTTAAGATACTTTTTACTGAAATTGTCGATCAGTTTTAGTTTTAATGTTATATAAACTTCAACTGTAAATGAAAACTGATTTTTTCGAAAAATCGTGAAAATTTCAATCAGCTATTACTTCAAAACTAATCGACCAATTTAGCTTATCTTCGAATTTGATTAAGGTAATCACCTGTAGAATAAGTATAGAAAATTTCATTGAGATCCGATAAGAACTGTAGATGCTATCGTAATGAAAAGACCAGTGATAATCATAGGGCGTAGAGGTACATTTGATACATCATAAATATTCAAAGAAATACTCTTAAAGTATAAAATAGCTGTGAAATTTACAGGTTATTTTGTTCACAATAAAATACAACTGATGAAACTGGATTATAATGGGAAATGCATAAGTTATGTGGTATGAAAACCATATTTTCAACATTTTTTGATTCCATTAAAATTTTCAAGGCTATATAATTATTAGAAGAAATGGTCAAAACATGAAAGCTTGGGTCATAAATTAAAGCTTACTGTCTCTGAGTATTAGTTTTGAAATTATATGAACTTGAAAGTGGATAGAAACTGATTTTTTCGAAAAATCGTGGAAATTTAAAATAGCCATAACTTCTAAACTAATTGACCGATTTAGCCCATCTTCGGACTTAACTGTGATAATCGCCCATAGAATAAGTATGAAAAATTTCATTAAGATCTGATAAGAATTATAGACGCAATCGTGTCCTCAAAACTTGGTTATATTACATATATATATATATATATATATATATATATATATATATATATATATATATATTAGGGCGCTTCATTTCGGGCAAAACTTTTTTTTTTAAGTGCATGTGGAAAAAATCAGTTCAATACAAAAAAAAAAAATTTTGCGCAAGAAAAAAAATTCTATGTCGAATACAGACCTAGCTCATTGAAAAATTCGATTTTCTCATTTAAATAACACGGGAAGAATTTATTTTTTTAGCTTTAAGTATTGTTAACTCTCTAACAAATTAATATATCGAATAGACCAAAACATCATTTTGTAGGAAATTGAACGCTCTACAAAAAAGGTCGATTATTATTTTTCGATAAATCCACCTGTTCAAAAGTTATTAGAGCCCGAAATAAAGTTGGAGATCTTTTTACTTTTCCAGCGAAACTATCAGATTTATCACAAAACATTGTGATCTATTTTTTGTTGATAATTTTATTCTCTAAAAATTATTGTCAGTAAAGTTTTTTCAAATTCCGCATTGTTTTCTATTTATTTTTATTTTAATTACAAGCTCTTAAAAAAGTGGTTCTGATAGATTTCAAGAGCTCGACATCAAAATGGTAATAACTAGAAAACAATGCGGAATTTGAAAAAACTTTACTCGTAATAATTTGTAGAGAATAAAATTGTCAACAAAAAAGATCTTACAACATTTTGTGATAAATCTGATAGTTTCGCCGGAAAAGAAAAAAGATCTCCAACTTCACTTCGAGCTCTAATAACTTTTGAACAGGTGGATTTATCGAAAAATAATTAGAGACTTTTTGGTAGCGCGTTCAATTTCCTACAAAATTATGTATTGGTCTATTTAATCTATCGATTTATTAAAGAGTTAACAATCCTTAAATCTAAAAAAAAATTCTTCCAATGTTATTTAAATGGGAAAATCGATTTTTCCAATGAGCTAGGCCTGTAATCGATATAGAATTTTTTTTCTTGCACGGAAATTTTTTTTTTGTATTGAACTATGATTCTTCCCACATGCACTTAAAAAAAAAAAAAATGTTGCTCCAAAATGACGCACCCTAATATATATATATGTATTTTGTGATAGTTCAACATGATCCTAAAAATAGCAGACATTTAACTATTTTCGAATTTTTTTTATCAAAAAATCAATTACAAAAAAAAAAAATAAAGAAATAAAAATATGCACATGTAGAAAAGTAAAAAAGCAACAGATGCAATTTTTGAAATATTTTTTTTTCAACTATACGAATCGTGAATTTTGTCAACTTAATTTTTTTATGCCCAATTGAAAATAAATAAAATCAATGCCACATAAATAATAACTAACCAAGCAGAACTTATGCTTAATGGCGCTTCCCGCGTTAATAGAAGGAAGACATTTTTTTTAACACAATTTAAGTGTCGCTTCAACACTTTTTTTGTGTTGATTTTAAAGAAACACTCAATAAATGTTTATAATATCGATTTTTATGCTAGGTAACACTTTTAAAGTGTTGAATAGTAAATCGATTAAAAATTTTAAAGTAACACAAAGAATTGTGTTGATCTGACACAAAATAATCAGCACAAAAAATTTAACACGGACCGTTTTTAACACAGATACACAATATTTTTTACTGTGTAGCCACAATTTTTAATTTTGTTTCTAGTGGAAAATCTTCATCAAAAATTGCCATGATCACTAACTCTGACGATAGATACCATAAATGATTCATAAATCTATTAATTGCTGCAGTAGCAAGATTATTGTTAATCACTTTAAAGTTGTTTAGCTCTTTTATAAATTGTAGATCATGGTACGGAGCTTTTACACTATTAGATGATGTAAACCAAGCCTTAACATAAACAGTTGTCACAAAAACACATATTTGTCGAAGTTTATTTTCTTCACCTGTTTGAGCGAGAACTAAAATTAATGGTTTAACAATTTTATTTATATTTCGACCAAATATAATGTATATAAATTATTGCAATTGATTAGACTCAGGTGGATATCAGATAGTGGACTGTAGTTCTTGATTCTGGTTCTGGTGAATTCTCAGCAGTTGGAATCCTCGTAGCTGAGCTGGTGGCAGCAGAGCTAATGTGCTCTGACTCGGTCAGTGTTGAGTGGAGGCGAACAGGAGTCAGGTTTGACAAGCGGCCCGATGACTAGTAGATCTGGCTGGTTATGTGCGGTGTTGACTCTAGCTTGGCAGGGCCAAGCAGCTGCAGGCGTGTCCTGGAGGTCTCGAACTGGTACAGGATCGCGAGAGTAAAGACTCTCGGTACTCGCTCAGATCTCGGAATTACTCGTTCAGCTCGTACTAGCTCGTTCGCAGCGATTAATCAGCAGCAAAGTAACCCAGGCTATGATTTACTTAGACCTGAGTGTTATGATTAAGAGCTGGTAGTCTGAGACAAGTCGAACTGGATACCACGCTCACACTAGAGCGAGATTGCGCGATGCAGCTTGCTGATGGTCGAGAACTGTTTCTGCTTAAGAGGCGACGTACTTGATTCTTGACGGTTGCTTGACGTGAGAGAGATCACACAAGTATTATCGACGTGGTATCGATAGCAGCTGGATGATCAGGAGCTGTGCTGGGTTGTTGTCTTGGTAGATATCACTTGCTAGCGATAAGATGCTGTAAAACTAAATATTAATTAAACTGAACTATGGCTGATTTCACTGTATTAGGTAAAGAGTAGTTGAACAGGATCGGGGACACTCGATGTGCTTGGTATAAAAGGTCAGAGACGACTGACTGGTAACAACGGCGGCGAGTTGATGCAGAGCTCCAGTATGCTAAAAAAAAGGTTTGAAAAACTGGTTTGGAAGTTTCTCGATTTTTCCACTTTCCCAAGAGCGTGAGAAAGTCCTGTAAAATTATTTATAAAAAAAGTTACATGTATAAAAAAAAGGGAATGAAATCTGGCGACCAAATGTTCGCGTAGAAGAGCTGCGTATGCGGGCGAAAGGCTCGCGCTGTGAACAGAAAGGATCAAATTTTTATGGCCCCGAACCCGGGACGGTCATAAAAGTAGGTACTCGGGCGATGTTGCGAGTAGCGTAGAGCTAAAATATTTAGTTTGAGAGAAAGAATTATATTTTACAATATTTTATTTTATTTTTGAAATGCACATGTATTAAGTTTTTAATATCAATCATTTAATTATTCATTTAATGTAGCAATTTTCAACATCACCTTTTTTCAAAGATAATTGTTCACGAAACAGGTACACTTTTAGTACGTAAATAGCTTTTGCCATTCATCGTGCATAATGGCATGCTCCTGGCTTACGAAAACTAAATTTTTTTGGGATAACACCAACGAAGACTAGAGTAAGCTCAAAAAACTTTTTGTAATCATCACGAGGCAGCTTTGTTGTCAGAACGTCAGTGGCAAAAGTTTTTATGGACCCGATTTTTTCTATTGTTAACACGTTCTCATTTTTCGGATCATCTAATCCTGTTTTGTAATTCAATCTATTTAAAGCTTCCCATTGCTTTTGAAATCGAATAAAGAGTGGAACATTAGGGCCAACAGTATTCGGAAAAACAGCTTTGAAAACATATCTTAGGACAATTTCGAAAATGTGATGCCTACACGCAAGATATAATAAATCCCTCTCTAACAGTTTCTTCAACAATGCAGCAGCACCATTTCGAATGCCTAAATTTGAAGGAGTGGTATCACATTATATCGCTTTAACAGATGTGTCAAATCCCTAATCAAGTAATGTTTCGTAAACAATAGTAGCTTGTGCCATTCCAGTCTCATCTTCACTCGTTGGTACACCTAACATAATTTCTTTATCCTCCGAAGTGATTATTACTGGTAATCGATGAACAGTTTCGGTATTCAACAAATTTGGTAATAATTTTCCGTCCCAGTGCATAACGATAGATGATAACTTTAAGTCTTGGAAGTGTTTTTTTATTTCTATTGATTTTGACTCACGCATAGCTTGTCGATGTCTTCGAATCGATGATCGATTGATAATCAAAGAGTTGATATCCACATCTAGTAGGTTTATATCAATAAGCGACTGGCAGATAGTTGTTATTATAAATACAGCATCTCTGTCACTAACTTTACACCGATCTTAAGTAGCTACAACTCTTTCGCTGAGAATATCATAACTTCCTCTCGCTTTTAGGTAGATTTTGTTAAAAATCTATTGTATTTGTCCTCATGGTCGATTTTACAAGGGATTTCGTCATAAACTATCATAATTAGTTGAGTAGAGTTCAATAATACCACTCGTTGAAAAATGTATGTATGTATGTATATATATATATATATATATTGAGACAAATCGCTTTTTATGTTCGCGATTTTAACCAGCAGCCACCAGAATTCGCGGGTTGAACCCTGGCTTAGGCTGGCCTCTAATAAATTTGATTTTACCTGGACAGAGCAGTGGGCTGGGGTTCTTGCAAAGCAAAGACCCGCACTTATTCAAACTCGGCAACGTATCTAAAATTCACCAACTTACCTCACAGCTTATAACTTATCAATAGATTTCTTATAATGAATAAACTTATCAATTTTTACTTAATTAATAATATTCTTAATAGACGATTTGATAATTCTCACCAGTAATATATGATAATAAATAATATGAATGAAAGGTAAAGTGAACGGAATTAATCAGAAAAGTACAGGTTTATTGCCAATTATAATAAAATTCAGTTACTTACAATAAACACTTCGCAATTAACAATATCAGGAGTGTCCTGGAATACCCTTGATGTACAATGACCTTCCACGTGGGATAACGCAATTATTACACTGAATTTATTACTTAATCTTAACAATTCTTTAGTATTGCAAGTATATTGCCGGTAACGTACAGTAATAATAATTTTATTTAAGCTCGACTTATAATAATCAATAAGAAATAATAAAATAATATTATAAGTAAAATTGCCAGAGTATTAGTAAAAAATATTGTAACTTAATTGATACAGAATACTTATTGCAATTTGATAATAATGGAAAAATACGTCTAAACGCTAATTGATCCAGAATCGAAGTCATTGACCGATAAACTTGGGCGTAGGACCAGCCTCGGGACTCTATCCCCACTGCATCCTTACGGACATGCGTCGACATGATAATTAGTCATGTGACCACGGCACTATGACTTGTGTAGTTTCAGACGGCACCGAGACGGAAAAAAATGGGAACCGCAAGGCTGAGGACGAAAATGACGATTCACATTGTCCCAATATATATATATATATATATATATATATATATATATATATATATATATATATATATATATATATATATATATATATATATATTTATGTCATAGAACCGACTTTTGAGGACACGATTGCGACTACAATTCTTATCCGATCTTAATGAAATTTCCTACACTTATTCTATGTGTGATTACCACGGTTAAGTTCGAAGATGGGCTGATTCGGTCGATTAGTTTAGAAGTTATGGCTGTCTGAAATTTCAACGATTTTTCGAAAAAATCGATTTTTAATGACTTTCAAGTCCATATAACTTTAAAACTATAACTCATTGATAATTTCTGCAAAAAGTATTTTAAAGCGTGACTAATGAGCTTTAATTTATGACCTCAAACTTTATATTTTGACCATTTCTTCCAATAATTTCATAGCCTCGAAAATTTTAATGGAATCAAAAAATGTTGAAAATATGATTTTCATTCCACATAACTTATGCTTGTCTTATTATAATCCAGTTTTGTCAGTTGTATTTTATTGTGCACAAAATAACCTGTAAATTTCACTGCTATTTTATATATTAAAAGTATTTCTTTTATTACTTATAGTATATCAAACGTACCTGTACTCCCCATGATTATCACTTGTCTTGTCATTACGATAGCACCCACAGTTCTTATCGGATCTTGATAAAATTTTTTACACTTATTCTATAAGCGATTACCTTGATCAGGTTCGAAGATGGGCTGAATCCCTCGAATAGTTTTGAAATTATGACTGTTTGAAATTTTCATGATTTTTCGTAAAAATCAGTTTTTAATCAACGCTAAGGCTCATATAACTTCAAAACTAATATTTATACACAAATTCCGTAAAAAGTATCTAAAAAGCCCTGCAGCATTATTACAATATACCAAATGATCTTCTTTGGAAAAGAAACTCGTAAAATCTTCTTGCCTCGTACGAAAATATGAAACTGGTACTTTTATCCGATAGATTCCACTGTTTTAATCTTGATCCAAGTAATTGTGCCTTAGTTTTTGAGTCCCAAGTCTCTAACAAGATCATTTAAGTCACCTTGTTTAAGTAAATGAGGTTCTTTAGATGGACTGGAAGGTCCAGACAAAGTGTATGAAAATTATAACGTTCGCTTCTATTTCGCACGTCCCACGGCGGAGTGTGGGTAGTGCTCAATAGCCGTTATGGCCCTCCGTTGGTGGAAAAACTGAAAATAAAATAATAACAAAACAAAAGTCCCACCTGGAGATATCCCGAATCTCCCTGGACCCACAGCTCTACTCAGGCTGGGTTAGAAATCCTGGTTGGGCGCCAGTTCGTGTGCCCCACGAACAAATTCACAATTTAAATAAATAAAATAATAACAAAAAAATACCACGGAGAAAAATGAAAAAAATGAAATTAAATGAAATACAGGGTAGCAAGTTTCAAAGGTAGGAATAGGATAGCAAGAAAGATAGCAGTAATTAAAATAATAAATTTACACTAATACCGGGTTATTGACCATTTGCGTTGATTATATTT
Organism: Microplitis deprimator; assembly: GCA_964016945.1. Taxonomy (NCBI): domain Eukaryota; kingdom Metazoa; phylum Arthropoda; class Insecta; order Hymenoptera; family Braconidae; genus Microplitis; species Microplitis deprimator. The sequence goes on along the minus strand of OZ024706.1, from coordinate 20,418,176 downwards.
TAAATTAATATAAACAATGTAATACTTATTAAATGTTGTTTATCACAAAAAAAAACAGACAGTGTCAAGTAAAATAATAATATAGTGCTTGTAGTAATAATAATCGCACAATAATAAAATAATGCTTGTAAATAATAATCGCAAAATAATAATTTAATATTTGTACATAATAAACGTCAAATAATAATATAGTATTTGTAAATAATAATCGCAAAATACAACTATGTTACTGATAAATAATAACCGCAAATAATAATATATTGCTTGTAAATAATAACAATCGCAAAATAATAATATAATATGGGAAATAATAACAATCGCAAAATAATAATATAATATGGGAAATAATAACAATCGCAAAATAATAATTTAGTATTTGTAAATAATAAACGCAGAATAATAATAATATATTGCTTGTAAATCATACTCGCACAAGAACAATATATTAGTTGTAAATAGTAATCTCAAATTGTAAGATAACAATCGCAAAATAATAATACCTTCTCGGTAAATAATAAACGCAAAACAATAATAATATATTGCTTGTAAATAATACTCGCACAAGAACAATATATTATTTGTAAATAATAATCTCAAAATAATATTATATTATTCGTAAATAATAATAGCAAATTAATAATAATATATTGCTTGTAAATACTACTCGCACAATGACAATATATTATTTGTAAATAATACTCTCAAAATAATAATAATATATTTGTGAATAATAAACGCAGAGTAATAATAATATATTGCTTGTCAATAATAATCACGCAATAATAATATATTACTTGCAAAAAAATAGTCACAAAAATAATAATTCAGTAATCGAAAATAAGAATAATCATAACTCCGTCGCACTCGACACTCAGTGCGAGCAAAGAGATAGCAGTCGTGGAATCGGTCAGCAATTATATCCACCGCACCGTTCCTGTGTATGGCAAAATAATACTAATACTATTAATAATAATTAAGTATTATAAACAACCATTAACTAATTCAACTATTGAACGTAGTATTTAACCAATAAATATTAATAATAATAACTGTAATTATCGCATTGATATTCTGAGCTCAATAATTACGCAGCGTTATCATATACTTGACAAAATCATACCCGAGGTTTGCTATCTCTTACTCTCATGAGACAACAAATGGCCATCAACGCGGTACCCAAAATTACACGCCAATGAACTAATCAAAGGTACTTACAGTCGTCGTTGTAATATAATCTGCGAACCGGCTCCATCGTAATAATTAATTGGATACTTTATATCACGCCAAAAATTCCAGTGGCAAATTTCAATATTAATAAGATCTGTATCTCTTTCAATTATACCCAAATGGCGTATTTATATTTCAGTATAGCAACAAGCACACACACCCTGCTCGTACAAATGATTATCCACGTCTGACCACGGCAGCACGTGAATTTCATGCCGGCACCTCGGCCGGTGCCATTTTATTATAGGCATCTCACATCAACCAATGGAGAACTATTTCTGTCGCATGTTACTCATGACCAGTACCAACAACAAACGACCTGATGTCAATTGTGTAATTTCGCTCACTCCCGACGTTAAATGGCCAATTGTTTATCATAATTACTAATAAATACGAGTTCAGGATAAATCAACCAATGATTTAATACCATAAATCATAAATTCGTTTATAACAAATAAATTTATTGATGCCAACTATGACATCAACACACCTGTACCCGCTTCTCAAAATAATAATAATAATATTACATGTTTAAATAATTAACTGCGCAATTATTGTTCCCAGTGATGCAAAAATACAATTGTAGGATTTACCAAATCAGAGAATTTTCCTGATTCAGCAGTAAATTTTACCTAATAAAACAATTACATAATAATAACACAATAATTAAAATAAAATCTTATACATAAACAAAATAATCATAATATTAATGCATAAAGAGTCGTGTGAGCAGCGTGTGCCGCCATCTGTTGCTCACCGACCTGATGTGAGACTGCCGCGATATTTAAATATCGTGACAAAATGAAGATGTACCGGCAGAGAGAAAACTCGATTGAGATTGTAGACCAGAAATATTTTTATTTTCCACCTTCTCATTAATGGGTGGAACTGGAGGTGAAGTGCCTTCGCCACGAGGAATTGGTCTCTTTGCAGATGGGACGTTCGGGTATATAATCTTATTTTTATTTTTCTTCGAGAATCCTCGTGTTGATGTCATGCAGAAATAACAATCATTTTCGTGATTCTGAAGCTTACTCCCAATCATTGGCATTGTGAATGGTATGGATATGTAGCTTCCTTCAAGCCAACCTCTCAACGTTCTTGAGCAGCTATTGCAACATACTTTTGGCAACCAACTCTTATCTTGCTCATCGATAGAAAATCCAAAATATAGCTTATAAGCTGTTTCAACAAGATCTGTCATGACATTTCGCTGTGTTTTTAGTACGAATTCTCCACAAATATAGCAAAAGCAGTCTGTAGAATTTTTACAAGTTCGTGACATTTTATAACCTAAAATTACATAAAATTTACTTTAAAATAATTTTTAAACATTTATTTTATATTTATTGGCTCTGCTCATAAAAAAATACATAAACTACATATAAAATACTCAAAACCAATATAGAGGACATAAACTTTATGCAAAACTTACGAAAATATTTGATATAAAATGTAAATAATTAAAAAACAAGTTTTCACTCAACTGTTGTAAGCTCACAGCCAATACTGCGCATGCGCGTATTTACTACCACAAAAATCACCTTCGGCACTTTCCTTCTTTCTCTTACAACTTGCTAAAACTTATTTTGTATGTATATACACTGTTCGTAACATTGTCGCGAAAAAAAATTAAAAAAAAACCCAAATTTTTGAAATTAAAAAAAAAAATTCATATCGAAAAATCTAGACGTGATGGAAAAAATCGACCAACGGGGATAGATTCAGAACATTCGAATCGTCATATTTATGACAAAATCTTTTAAAGGAGGATTTCATTGCAAACCAGTGTTAATGGGCATCGAGGACCGATTTGCGGCGGTTTATATAGGCGCCATCATAGGCGAGGGGTAGCACGCGTGACCTAGATTTGATTTTGTTACCGAAAACTAATGTTATTGACCAGAGTTGAATACTTGCGGGGTGTGTTGTAAGAAAAGGCGTAAGTGACGATCTCAGGTCGAAACTTCTAGAACAATGACAAAGACTAAAAAAAAGACGATGGTAGTAACTACGGGTGGAAGAAAGAGATCCGACCCCATGTTATGAGATAGGGGTTATTTTAATCCGTTAATTACGGGTTGCTAATTAGATTTATGGTATAGGTGGTTATTGATTATTGATCCTTATGTCTTTATCTTTCGATTGGTAATCGTCATTTCTTTCTACTGTCAGCGATTTAGATGGTACACCTATTTTCAATTACAATATTCAATAAATTGTAATTATTATCAAGTTTATAGATAAAAGTGCGTTAGAGAATTGTAGTGATAATCTTAGTTTTTTGTTATTTTGATTATTTGTCGAGTTATTTAAAGTAGAATTTAGCGATATAGTAGTATGCATCAGAAAGAGAAGTGATGGTGATAAGTCATGCGGCACGCCTTAGAAAGAAGCTTCTAGATCAAAATCAAGGTTATTAGACGAGTCTTATTTTAAGTTGTTAATTACGGATTATCAATTAGGTTTAAGTTGAAGGTGTTTATTGATTATTAATCCTTTCGTTATTATCTCTTGATTGATTATAGTCAGTCCCGTCTACCGTTAGTGGTTTGAATGTTATACTTATTTTTAATTATTATGGGATAATTATTGAATAATCTGGAATTATTGATTAGATTAGATAAGGTATTTTATCAGATTATTAAGATGTGCTCAGTTTGTCATTATTTTAATTATATATCGAGTTATTCAGATTAGAAATTATCGATATATTCGTATGTCACGCGGTACGTCACAAGAAGAACCTTGAGAACGCGAGAAGGCAAGCCGTAGTAATTCTATTAGTGGAAGAAAGATGTGCAATCCCGTGCTATTAGATGGCCTTATTTTAAAAAATTAATTACAGGTTATTAATTAGGGTTAGAGTATAAGTGGTTAGTAATTATTAATCTATTTTTCTTTGTCTATCGATGGGTTATGGTTATTTATCCTTATCGTTAGTAGTTTAAGAGTTATGCCGGTTTTAATTCGAAATATTTAATAAATTGCAATTATTATTTATCTCATCGATAAAGGGACACCAGTGAATTATTATGGTAACTGGTTAATCACGACTTCATTTATTAGTTGAGTTATTAAAGATAGAACTCATGCGCTTACGTAAGTTTTAGGGGAGAAGAATGTGATAGCGGAATAGTGAGATTCCTTGATTTACCTCTGATGGTTAGTTAGTAAATATATGAGTTTTTATCTAATCTCGGATTCTAATTGTTTTTATCCACTGATCGATTATGATTTACTCGTGTTGTTATAGGTGGTAATGAAATTAATTATCCTCTGTAGGATGTTAAAACCTTATTATTATGGTTATCTACTCCGTTATGGTATGTTATGGTTGTCCAGTCTTGTTTAATTTTTTATCAGTACGTTGGGATACTGCGTTTTAAGTTAATATTTATTTTATTAATCAGTTTCTTGGGTTATGGTGTAATAGCTACTGTTGCGTATTAAGTATTATTTACGATGTTATTTACTGTCAATTGTGTCAGTCATAGATTTTATTACCCTGTTTTTGTTAATAATTATCAGTTTGTTTTATAGTTTATTTAAGATTTTAAATGAATTCCGATATTATTTGAGTTAGTAGATACTAGAAGGGAATGCGAAGGGACCAAGTAAATTGATAGTTTTTTAATAATAAGGCATCGATGCATAGAAGTAAAGGTTATCGGGGTGATGACACTTGATCTCAATAAGAAAAATGGAGGAGCATCGCGTGGCACTATTTGAAGGTATTACTGTTGGGTTGCAAGCATTAGGGAGCTTATCATGGCTTAATTGATTGCTCAATCTATTTAGTTAGTTTATTATTTCTTCATAAGTAATAAAAAAGGAAATTTATAATATTTCTTGTTTACATCAACAAGTTCTGACCACTCATATGACATTTGATATGTTTAATTTTTAATTTATAAGAATTTCTTTTTATTTATTAAATTATACGTTATTTTCGTATTTTCGTATGTTACGACGTAACAAAAGTTTCTAGAGTATCGGTTTTATAAATTATTGTTCCAGCTTACCAAGTATTATTTGGTTATTGTTTCGCTCTATTAATTAATTTATTTATAATGTATTAATACGCATCATTTAGATGCCAATTGAACTTTTTAAGATTAATTTTATTATTATTAGATCCAGTATTTTGTTAGAGAGTAAAATTATTAGTATTATGCTACAGTATTTTTGTTAATGTTAAATTGAGATTCAAGATTATTTGCTGTTTAATAAAAATTGCAAATCCACTGATAATTTACATGAATTTGGAGATGAATTAATCCGGACCACTCCCTCTCTCCATAAACCTCTCCGGACCGTAACTCTGTTTTTAGTTTTCCAGTCTCTGTTTTTGTTTTTGCTTATAAGTTCTGAGCATTTTAGTCTTAGTTTTAGTTTGCGTGGTTTTGATGATAATTCCACAGATCAAAAATTATCCAGTTTCTTAAGATTTACTGGTTTGGTGATTCCAGTGATAAAAATTACCTGGCGCCCTGTTAGTATTGAGACTGGAGGCTAAAGGCAGAGAACTAAGTTGTAATGCAAAATTAGCGCGTATCTAGCGTGTCTAGATTTTGTGTTATAATATATATATATATATATATATATATATATATATATATATATATATATATATATATATTTCATGACTTCCAATTCAGTTAGCAACATACGCATAAAGCATTCGTGTCGTCTATAAATCAATATTCATCGATTCTTATTATTTTTTCTTTACTGCACTTGATTATTTAAGCATTTTATAATTTATTTCAATTCTTATTTATAATTATTATTTCATTATATTTCACTGTAAAAATTTTGCAATTTTAATTCATATTCATTCATTATTTTATTTTATTATTAATAATCTTATTATTAATAATTCTTTTTCTTTGACAATGAAAAGTATCTTTATCAATTAAAGATACTTCAAAATTCTATTTCATATTAGGAGTACAAATAAGTTTCCCCCGTTTTATTGTAGATGGCGTGACACGGAGTTTCGGTTAGCTTTCGCAGATGATAACCGGCTTAAAAATAGTTTGGACATTCAAGAACAACATAACCTATTAATATCATTGATTTTATATTGGTAAAATATAATTTTTATAAGTTGAAAATGTCAAAATTTGAGCCAAGTAAGCGTTATTTGCGGGAAATATTAGTTTACTTCTTTAATTTTAAGAAATTTGCTGCTGAGGCGCATCAATTGCTCGTAGAAGCATATGGTGAGGATGCTTTGAGTGAGAGAACGTGTCGAGAGTGGTTTCAAAAGTTTAAAAACGGTGATTTCGACGTAGAAGACAAAGATCGCAGTGGAAGGCCAAAAATTTACGAGGATGCAGAATTGGAGGAATTATTGGAGGAAGATTCATCTCAAACACAAAAAGAACTTGCTCTAACATTAGAAGTCACTCAGCAAGCAGTCTCACATCGTTTAAAATCATTAGGAATGATTTATAAACAAGGAAATTGGGTTCCGTACGAATTAAAGCCGAGAGATATTGAACGCCGATTATGCTTAAGTGAAATGCTGCTAGCTAGACATAAAAAAAAGGCTTTTTTACATCGTATCATAACTGGTGATGAGAAGTGGATACATTATGACAATCCAAAAAGAAGAAAATCATGGGGATTACCTGGCCACGCGTCAACATCAACAGCAAAACCGAATATTCACGGAAAAAAACTTATGCTGTGTATTTGGTGGGATCAGCTAGGTTTAGTGTATTATGAGTTGCTTAATCCGAGCGAAACAATTACTGGAGCCTTCTATCGAACACAATTGATGAGATTGAGCCGAGCTCTGAAGGAAAAACGCCCTCAATACTATTCTAGACACGAAAAAATTATTCTTCTGCATGACAATGCTCGTCCACATGTTGCGGCTCCCGTGAAAAAGTACTTGGAAACACTTGATTGGAAAGTGTTACCCCACCCGCCGTATTCACCAGACATTGCACCGTCCAATTATCACCTGTTCCGGTATATGGCACATGCTCTGACGGCGCAGCGATTCACATCTTATGAGGATACCAAAAATTGGGTTGATTCGTGGATAGCCTCAAAAGACAAGGAGTTCTTCAGACGTGGGATTCGAATGCAGCCTGAGAGATGGGAAAAAGTGGTTGCAAGTGATGGGCAATATTTTAAATAAATTTATATTACCGTTCTTCTCTAATAAATATTTAATTTGTGTTAAAAAACGGCGGAAACTTATTTGTAACCCTAATACTTTTCAGAATAATATTTTTTTTACAGTTCATAATTTCCATTTCATATTTATTTAATTATTGATTGTCTATATTATTTATTCATTTATACGATTTCGTTATTCTATATTTATTGTTTTTTTATAATTTCAATATTTCATTTATTCCATATCCATCTAATTATTAATAAATTTAAATATTTATTAATAATTATAAAATATAATAATTTGAACTTATTTTTAAATTTCATAAGCATCACTGTTAAAAATTTTTGTAAAATTACAAATATTTTACAAAACAAAATATGAGTAAAATTACGAATCAGTGTGTTGTCAATACAATATACAATACAATTTGAGTAATCTACCAAAACGTGTTAGGAAACCGACCAAGATGATTTGGTGTTTTACTATATTTATGTAGTAATTTTACAAGTATTGTGATTTTACCACACCGTTGATCAGTTCCCAATGAAAAGTTTTTAAAATTTACAAACATTGTTTGTAATTTGATGTAGTACAATTTTTTGTAAATTTACAGAAAAAAATTGTAACTGAAATTACAATAAAGTCATTAAAAGTTTACAAATATTATCAGTATTTTTACAACTCTGACTTGTAAATTACAGAACCCATTGTAATTTCGCCGAAAATTTTTATTTTTCTAACTCGTTTTTTAATTTTACCAAACCGTTGACTAGTTTCCAATTAAAAGTTTTTGAAATTTACAAACATTGTTTGTAATTTAGTTTACTACAATTTTTTATAAATTTACAACAAAAATTGTAACTGAAATTACAATAAAGTCATTAAAAGTTTACAAATATTTTCACTATTTTTACAACTCTGAATTGTTAATTAAATAACCCATTGTAATTTCGCCAACAATTTTTATTTTTCTTACTTGTTTTTTAATTTTACCAAACCGTTGATTAGTTTCCAATAAAAAGTTTTTAACATTGACAAACATTATATGTAATTTGATTTACTGTATACTTAATACAGTATATTAAATTACAAATAATTTCCAATATACATTGTTTAATAAAATTACAACACTTGCATTGTAATATCACTAAACTTAATGCATAATTTAAGCATAAAAATATGTCGATTTAAAAAAAAAAAATTGTGACTCAAGATACAAATATCAAGATAATTAATTATTTGGTGCGATATAATTTTGAATTTCCAGATTTTTCTGAATTCGAGTTAACTGTTTTTTCTACGTAGTTATAATTTACAAGAACATCAGATAATTGTAAAATGTATAAGTAATTAATACTAAAAGTTGAAATTATTTTATAATATAAAAATTAGAGTGTGCCGAAAAACATTTTTTTTTTTGACACCACCAGAAATCGATGAAATCTGTCGAAATAAAAATCCTGTCAGAAGATCGGCTCTTAAATTTAAGTTTTTGAGGTAGCTCATCGCATTTTTCGATTTCCGATATAAATAACATATGAAAAATTTTTTTTACAGTTTAGAATTTTATCACACACCAGGGAATTAGTGTATCAGAAAAATCAATGAATACTTGTGTTGAAAATTGAACGCTCTACAAAAAAGGTCTCTTATAATTGTTTGGAAGTTATTAAAGGTCACAGTTGGATCCATAGTAAATTTTCGGATTATTTGAATTTCGGCGAAACTATCAGACTTATCTTAAAATGTGATAGAGACTTTTATGTAAATTATTTCCCTTTCTACATTTCATTTTTCACAAAGTAATACAATTCACTTGAACCAAGAAAATTAATCTTGATAAAAGAAATTTTTTTTAACGATTCAGAAAATTAAAATTTTCTTGCACCTAGTAAATAAATATCTTGAATCAAAATTTTTTTTTCCGCAAGTCAACATTTTTTTATGCTTAAACAAAAAAATTTTTACTTGTTTTAAGAGTTTTTTTTTCTAAATATATTTTTTTAAAAGAAAGATGTGTTAGTTTTTTGAAGCAATATTATATTTTTTTGTTTGAAGACAATGAATTTTCTCGGAATAAGTGCAATTTTTTAATGGCGAAAATTTTTGTATGCTCCAACCAAGAAAAAAATGCTTAAACTAAGAGAAAAATAACTTAGGAGTGAAGTTAAATATGTAGGCAATTTTGGCACGAGTACTCCTCTGTTATTTGACAGAGTGATAAGTTCCTTTTTTTGTAGTAATATAGTATATTCTATATTACATAATGACAAAAATATTTATTATCAATGCTTCCATGAATAATTTTTCTTATAAATTAAACTTGGACTTACAAAAAAAAAATATTGTAATAAAAAGTATAAATTTTCTACTATATGAACTAAAATTTACAGTTTATTTAATACATTGTATAGAAATTTAATTATATATATAGTTTTATATAATTATATATAATTTTTTTACCCTGGAACTTAGTTAAAATAAATTGTATAGAAAATTTACAATACAGCTTACTGAAATTACAAACTATTTTTAATACAAATTGTTTAGTAAAATTACAACATTCGTATTTTAATATTACTAAACAAATTTTCGATAGATGTTTAGAAAACTTCAACAAATATTTCGTAATTTTCCTAAATGGAGTTAGAATAAGTCGTAAAGTAAATTCACAATACTGAATGGTATTATCACAAAATTGTTAGGCCTTAAAACTTCCTACACATTTGTTGTAAATTTACTACAGAAATTTTTAACAGTGGCATTTATTTTTGAACATTTAATATTTTCCTATTATATTTATTTGTAATTATTAAACAACAATATTTCATAATAGAAATAATTTGAATTCAAATTTAAATTTAAAAATCATCAGCCGTAATAATGGCTGGAAGTCATTTGCAAATTAATTAATTCATGCATAGCCAGGTTTCATAGCATGTACGATTTTTTAAATAATTTGATTGACAGTAAAAATAAGACGTCGTGACTTCACAATAGTAATACCGTTAGGTTATAGTCGCCATCTAAAAATTAGATAAACATTGTAGATAATGAATATAGTAATATTTTATTTGCGTAAACGTTACATCGGTATATTATCTACAAAATGTTTTGTCAAACTTACTATCTGAAGTTCTCAGAGAAAGTCAGTCGTTGTTCTTTTTTACCCTCACTCGTAGAAAAGGAGCCTACTTTCATTCAACGAGCAGTGATCGGCAAAAAAAAAAATTCTCATCTGCCATTTTTTAATTATTTTAGTCAGTATAAAATTAACTAAGAAATTTTTGATTTATTAAAAATCAAAGAATTATGAATTTTTATTTTTAATTTGTTTATTAATTAAAAGTCATTATAATTTAATTTTTAATTACTTGAAAAATGAAATTTTTTTTCAAAAATAATTTTCATTAATAAAATAATTAATAAAATTATTTGAAAATTATAGCATTGTTAAAGTAATTATTATTAAAAATGAAAATTTTTTCAATTACCAATTATTGATTATTTAAAGAATAAAAATTATTTTACCTAAAAATACTTACTATGAAAAAATTTCAAACTATTTTTCATTACAATTTTCTATTTTCGTAATTATGATAATTTATATTGATCAACGATAATAAATTATGAGAAAATTACGTTCACCAGTAATACACTTATCCAAAAAATTAAAGAAACAAGAAAATTTATAAATTTTTTAGTGATTTTTGGAAGGCTGTATTTTCGTGGAAAATGACCGTATCGAAAAAATAAGAAAAAGCAAATTGAAGCTTGAAATCTCTAATTTAAAGATCTTCCGACAAAATAATTTTTTGAGCCACGATTTTTGCGGAATCATAAGAGAGAGCTCGAGACTAAATTTTTCTAAATTTTTTACTTTTGTTTTTTAGGTCTACGAGGCCGGGAAAATTTTTTTCGGAAAAACCAATTCATGTCTCGTTTAGGAAATTTATTTAGCTACAATTTGCTTTCTTTTTTCTCTGTACAACAATTTGCTGCTGAGATATCAGCCTTCAAATAAAAAAGGGTACTTTTGTCTTTGATTATCGATATCTAAGCAACTAATGATAGCACAGTAATTTAAAGGACAGTTAAAGAAACACGAATAAATACCCTACAAGCTGCATTTTCTATTTTTTGAAAAAAAAAATTTTTTTATCCTTAATATCAATTTGAAAAACTCACAAAAAATAGACATTATACGGTTTTTTAGTTAATTCATCGCTACTTTGCAAATATTGATGGAAAGGTTAATGTTGCCAGGTGATTTTGCAGCTTAATGCACCCCCAAAAAGCCTGGAAATTTTCAGATCTGGATATATTGAACCGTTTGTCCGGGCTGATTGCTCAAAGTTTTACAAAACAATTAAAGGAACAAGCTTTGTACCTTAATTTCTGTAATCATTACCAAAATGAAAAAAAATTGATTTTTTTCGGATTTCTCTTAATTTTTGCGTTAGTTATTCAGTAAATGTAAGTTAAAGAGAAAAGAAAAAAAAAATTTTCCAAAAAACGGAAAAAAAAAAAAACCCCCGAGTAAAACGTAAAAAAATTCTTGTTTTATCACGATTTTTGGAAAAAAATGAATTAATAAAAAGTGTCTGCCCTTGATGATTTTTTTATGATAATTTTGAACCTTGAGTACTGGCGAAGTGTAATATGAGTATGAATTTATAAAATCTGATCAACAAAAAAATTAATAAATTCGATTCATAATTTGACTATTATCTGATCATAATTCTCGTAATGTAAGCACCATTCTTTATCATAATTACGAAAATTGTAATGAAAAATAGTTTTAAATTTTTTCATAATTAGTATTTTTCAGTAAAATAATTTTCATTTTTTAAATCATGAAATTTGGTAATTGGAAAAATTTTCATTTTTAATGATAATTACTTCAACAATGCTATAATTCTTAAATAATTTTATTAATTACTTTATCAATGAAAATTCTTTTGAAAAAAAAAATTAATTTTTAAAGTAATTAAAAGTCAAATTGTAGTAATTTTGAGTTAACAAACCAATGAAAAATAGAAAATCCCAATTTTTTTATTCTTGATCAATTCAAAATTTCTTAATTAATATTATGGTGACTGAAGTAATTAATAAATGGCAAGTGAAAATTTTTTTTTGCCGATCGCTGACCATGACTACACACTAATAGGTATCACAAGCTATGCATGTACGAAAATAAATTATCACATCGATTGAGTGAGAAATCTACTTTCCTGTCCGGCTGCCGAATGGCTTTTTTTGTTGATCATTCCATTTCCCACAAATTATCTCTTCCAGATTTTTCGAAATTTTTTTTGTTATTTGCATTTACATTTTAATTCGTTCCAAGAAATTGTATTCTGGCCTCTTTTATTTACTTACTTTGAAACGCGAATAACTAAAGAACCCAAAAATTTTGACAACTAACAAAGGATAATTTGTAGGAAATGATATGATCCACAACAAAGGTCCTATAAAATTCTAACATAAGTCTGATAACTTCGCCGAAAAAGACAATTATTACTTAAATTTACTATCAATCCAACTTTTACCTTGAATAACTTGAAGAATTGAATTTATCAAAAAATGATAAGAGACCTTGTTTAGAGAGCATTTAATTTACTACAAAATAATATATTGATCATTTTGATAAATTTAACTGTATTTTTTTTTCGTCACCTCATACAATATTTTCGATATGAAAAAAAAAAAAATTGTCGATTCTTTTGAATCAGCTTACTATATATATACATTTATATATATTTTGTAACAAATGGTTTTTTTGGAACCCCGATCAACCAATTATGATAGGTTATGACAAAATTCCTTGAAAAATCGACCATGCGTACAAATACAATAGCTAGATTTTAGAAACATCTACCAAACATATAATAATAATAATAATGGATCATATATTGAATAATGCAAAGTAATGAATAATGGATAATAATGGTTGAAATAATATTCGATTCGAAATTCACGTATTAACTGATACTTCAATAAATTATCGTCCTAATAATGTAATGAATGTGACCCAACATGATTCCAATGGTTTATTGTTACTGTGTTAAACTTCGGTAACTAATGGATTTCATCCATAGTTTATCAGATCTGAATTAAGGAAAAATCAAATAATGATTATTGTATTTTATCTTTTTCTATCAATATTTTTTGCATTATTGTGAACATTGACCCTAGACGCTTAAAATTTTCGAATTTTTTTTCCTAATTCTTCTCAAACCAGAACATAAATAAGAGATCGATGTATTTACTATGACTAGTCGGATATCATTTAGATACTAAAAAAATCGGTTTTATTAAATAGACAACTATGAGAAAGGTCTAACATAGATTTATACTAATGATAAAAGCTTGCATCTTACTTGCTCTCTTCAGATTCGATTCCATGAGCCTCTAGATGTTTTTCCAGCTGTCGAATCCTTACCCGTGCTACGTTTAATTCATATTGAACTTTCCATACGTCACATTCAGAATTTTGACAATGGCTTTTAAGAACATTATTTGTTTCGAAAATTGCTCCGTTGAACTCCAATGTTTTATTCATGCTCTGTATAACACGATATCATCAATACTGAGTAACTAACAGCCAATGAGTATGAACATAAAAGTGCTTTATTTGAGGCGACTATTTTTTGTTTTTCACTCCCACTCCAAAATATTATTGTAGACCTTCGAAAAAAAAGTTATCTGAAAGTTTTAGGCTTTCATTTTAATTTAAAGTACTTTACTTTTAATTAAAGAGTTTTCTTATTTGAAATACATGGGAAAGTTAGGATTTTTTTTTCAATTCTCTATAGCTCAGCGGCGTTTTACGTTACACTAATGCGCATAGGTAGTGTACGATAAAAATCGTATTTTCTTTTAAAGTACGCTTCGTACTTGGCCTATCTGCAATTGAGTCAACTGAATTTTAATTGATTCAAAAACATAGAAATTTAAATTAGTTCGATGGGACCCTAGCTTTTTCGACGGCCCGGGGTAGACCCGAATTTTATGCGGAGTTTACACGAAGTATACTGCCTTTTGGGGTTTTTCGGGGTATTTTATGCGTATACGCGGTGCTTTAGCTGCGTAAGTACGGGGTATTGTGTGCAGTTACGACACAAGATTTCGACAGCGTTTTATCAGAGTTTTCGTGGTGTTTTCCCAGTATTCTCACTGAGTATTCATGGAGTATTGACGGAGTTCTCACAGAGTATGCATAGAGTATTGCCGGTGTTCTCACGGAGTATTCGCAGAGTACTGCTGGTGTATCCACGGAGTATTGGCGGGATTTATCCGGGGTTTTGTCGGTGTTCTCATGGAATTTCTCTAGCGGAGTTTTCTGGGAGTATTTGTGGAGTCAATGAGATCTTTCCACAAGATTTTCGCGGAGTTCTCGCAATGGTTTTCGATTTTTCAAATAACCTCGAGTACAACTTATGCATTGTTTATAAGAAGTAAAGAATAAAAAAAAAAACCGTTTACAATCGCAAATCCCTTCAATTTAAATTACAAAATTAGGTTCTAATTAAATACATTATTTATATGTTTGTGTAATTATATTTTTTTTTATTGATCCATTATATTGTTCCACTTCGTAAGTTTCTGAAAGATAAAGATAATTTAGAAAGGATAAATTCGAAACAATTTTTTTTTTAGTATACTCAACGGAAGTGTAAAAAATTTCATTAAAAACAATTATTTTCCAATAATCAGAAAAATGAAAAGGTTTTTATTAAAGTAATGACTAATTCATTTTTACTGTCAATTATGATACATTTTGATTATTAGTAACCCTGATACATCACCTAACTCTGAATACAACAAATAAGCCTTTCACCTCAACATCCGAGACTTGGATCAATGAGTAACGCAAACGACTGATAGTCGGAACGTACCGTGATCGAATCTACCAGATACCTATGAATTTTTTTTATTAAATAATTAGATCATGAGTTTGAATTGAATTCGAAAATAATATCCAACAATTAGTTCCTTCTTATATTTTTTAAATATTTTTTCGAAAAACAATAACAGCAATACTCTGTGAATATAATATAATACTCTGTGCACCTAAGACTCTGCGTTTCCACCGTCAAAACACCACCTAAGCTTCGTCGATACACTGAGTTTTCTCGGAGTTTCGGTGATGGCGCCTGAACTGCTAGAGGAGGTTTGAATAAAAGACTTTATGGTTTTAGGTTTACTATAAAATCATTTCTGTCAAAAACGATGTATTTGATGAAATTAAATGTAAGATTACAGTAAAAAATAAGAGATGGAGCCAAACTCGTTTATGTATTTGATAAGAACAACTATGAATTTGAAAAAATACTGTTTTGAATTAATAGAAATCATTGAAGTTTTTCAATCAATTTTGCAAATGTTGTTGATATAAAGTTCGATGCAATCATCTTAACTTTTTATTTTTTTCAATATATCACAGTGGTGAGTCAATCATATGATTCATTCAATAACAATACAAATGAATTTTAAATAACTGGATACCTTCTGGCCACAATAAACTAGTACTGCTGACACAATTTTATTAAATTATCATATGACTACTTATTTACTACCTGAAATGTTTTTTCGTTATTAAAGAATTTAAATATTTTATTAATTGAGTTTATCCAGAGTAAATGAATAATGCGAAAAAAAAATTTTACTGAAATTTATTATTTTTAGAATATTTAAGAGCATTAATGGAATGCAAAAATCACTTTTTTTATTACCTAAAACGTCCCCCGTGGAAAAAAATTATCAAAAAAATATATGTATAAATATAAAAAATATACATTTTTAGTATAAAAAGAATATATGTTAAGAATACATGAATAATACATGAAATAATGTGTAAAAAATAAATTTTTAATAACTAACTTCTGGCTGATTGTCGTATATATTTTACGTATTTTCAATATAACTTAAATATAATAAAGAAGGGATGGGAGGGGCAAAACGGGGTACTCAAGGACATACTAAGTTTTCGAGGCTTAAACACAGTAAATCATTTTAGGTAGATTTCTTTAGGAATCAGACAATTGCAATGGGTCTCATGATCAAATTATCGATGAATTCAACCACCATATATCTTATTTTACCTAGTAGAGTCAAAAAATAGCATCTACTCAAAAGTTTATCTATGTATGTGTGTATGTAAATATATATATACGATTTAACGCGCCTTGTCATCATGATAGCGCCCGCAATTCTTAACAAATCTTAATGAAATTTTATCTACTTATTTTTTGGACAATGACCTTGATCAAGTTCGAAGATGAGCCCAATCAGTCGATTAGTTTAGAAGTTGTGGGTGTTTGAAATTTCTTGTAATTTTCATAAAAATGAATTTTCTGGCTTTATCCTCAAATTACGTTTGAACCGAAAATGATAACTCAATTCTGTAAAAAATATCTCAAAATTAGTACGATTAGCTGTAATTTTCACTATATTACTTGTTTTTTTTCAAAGATCTTGTCTCACAATTTGATGATCTCGAAAATTTCATGAAAAACTTAAAAAGCTTATTTTTGCAGCTTAGTTCTTTAATAACTTCGGAATGATAAAGCATAAATCATTTCTTCGAAATTCATGTTTAAGCTTACAAAATAAGTATTAATTGCACTATTGTTGCTTTATTGTATTTGAATGAGAAATCTACCTTTCCATTCCAGGTAAGGCCAGATGGCTCTTTTTATTTTTTTGTTAATGATATCCAAAGTAAATAGGAAAAATTTTCAGAGGCCATTGAAAAAAAAAAAATTATCATTTTTCCGGGCAAAATAGGGTACCCCCTTCAAAAGGTAAAAAAAAAAATTGCTTGATATTAAATAACTTCGATTAAGTTAAATTTACTTGCAAGTAATTTACATAAAGACAAATTACATTTTACATAATTATCGTATGGAAGAAAAAAAAATTGTTTATCGGTTTTTATCATAAAATAAAAGTCGTTAACATTCTTTGACTAGCACTTCCAATTTTTTAACATGTGTGAGGAATAAACTACTCTTATCGCTGCGGCTTCTTTGACTTAGGTGTTCACCGCTAGATCACGTCCAGCCTTTCATGGTGTCCCTGACACGACTTGGATACGGCTACTCCTCTGTTATCCGACAAAGTGATAACTGCCTCTTTTGAAGATAATACAGTATAACCTCTTTACATTGTGACAACAATGTCTAACATTTTTGTTTCCTTAGATAATTTTTTTTATAGTCCAGAGACATTAAGTACGTTCCAGGCAATAAAAAAAGTAATTTTTGAGTAGATTTCTTTAAAAATTGGACAATTGCAATGGGTCTAATGATCGAATTATCAATGAATTTCGTCACCATATATCTTATTTAACCTAGTAGAGTCAAAAAATACCATCTACTCAAAAGTTTATGTATGTATGTATGTATGTATATATTAGAGTGGCGCAAAAAAACCGACTACTTTTTTTTTTCAATCTCGCATGAAAAATTTTTGGATTACGATGTTTAAAGAAGTCCCTGCAAAAATCAGCTCGATAGAAAATTTTCAAGAGGTCGCTCACAAATTTTGAAAATATCAAAAATGATTGAAATCGAAATTTTTTATTTCTAAATTTTTCCTTTCTCGTGGCAGCAATAGTTTAAATTCGTAAAATCATGACTATGCTGAAAATTTCAGCCCAAAATTCGAATTTTTGAACGGCGCTCAAGAAATTTGAATATTAACAGATAATATGCAACTAATAGTTTGAATTAGTTTTTATATTTTTTTCAAACTCAATTATTGTCATTTCTGAAAAATATAACTTTTGCATAACCGAAAATATACTGGAAAGTCTTAAACAATCAAAATTGATAAGTTTTAAATAAGCGAAAAAACCTACAAATTGAATTGAAAAATAAAACAATATGTAAATAACTTACTATTTCTATTTCTCGGGTTACATTTTTATTTATTGTCATGTAAATTGATAGTGAAACAATCGAGAAGCTTGATCATTAATATTCATGGGTCACTCGAAAACGTCCAAAAGAGAGCACTCAGACACATTCAAAATTCTTGAGCGAGGTTCCAATATTTAAATTTTGGGCTTAAATTTTCATCGTAGTCATGATTTCACAAAAATAAGCTATAACTGCAACAAAAAAGAAAAAAATTTTAAATAAAAAAGTCGAATTTCGATCATCTTTGATATTTGAAAAATTTGTTAGCGACCTCTTGAAAATTGTTTATCGAGCTGATTTTTGGAGAGACGCCTTAAAACATCGTAAACCAACAAATTTTCATGCGAGATAGAAAAAAAAATCTGGGCATCAGTTAGCCTGCGAGCCAGCCCCGGAACTTCCCGCTATTTTCGAGCTCTAAGAGCTAAATTTTTATTTTACTAGGATGGAGCAATGGGCTAGAACTCTAGCAAAGCAAAGACTCGCACTTATTCAAACTCGGCAATGAATGTAAAACTCACTAACTTACCTCACGGCTCAAAAAACTATAGATCTTTTTTCTTGTTGGTTAAATTATGAATTGTTGCTTAATTAATAATACTTTTATCAAACTATTTAAGAATCTTACCAGTACGATGGGACATAAATAGGATGAACAATCATAAATAGAGTAAAAGGAATTAATTAGAAAAGTACAGGTTTATTGCAAATTATAATAAGATTCAAGTACTTACAATAAACGTCTCCGCAAAATACAATATAAGAATCATCCTTGTATAAACGCTGGAGGTTCAATAATTATCTTCGTAGACAACGTAGTTACAGCACTCTGAATTTATTATTTGGCTCTGAGATTATTAATAATGCGAGTATACCGCCGGTAACGTACAGTAGTATGTGCTTAGCTCAAATTTATTTATAATAATTAACAGGTAAACGGTAAAATATAATGGCAAAACGTTTGCCTGCTAAGTAATTAATTGTTGCCGGTAAATTACAGAAATTGATACTGAACAATTCATAGAAAAGACGTCTATATGCTAATTGATCCAGGATCAAAGTAATTAACCGATAATTAAGGGTCCAGGACTAGCCTCAGGACTCTATTCCCACTTCACTCGTACGGGACATGCGTCAACGTGAAAACTTGTCATGTAACCACGGCACTATGACATACAATTTCAGACATCAACGAGACGGAGAAAAACGGGAACCGCAAGGCTGAGGACGACGAAGACAATTCACATTGTCTCAATATATATATATATATATATATATATATATATATATATATATATATGTGTGTGGTGGTTCGGCTTTAGTCCACAAGATGGCATCTACAACTCGCGCCTCTCGCAGTATCTCGTCCCTATGCCTGTTTTCAATACATGGCATTTCCAACATGTAGCTTCCAACACGGCGTCTTAGGTGGGGTATACGATAGACACATCTAACTGAGGAGCCTCAGCTATCGTATACTTAGACGAAACACCTCTCACCCCACAAATACCTTTTTCTCTCCTCATCATCTCTCACAATGTTTCACTCTTTGGTAGTTAAAAACTTAGACAGCAATTATCGCAATCTAATCCTAAAGTATCGTTGCTAAATATATATATATATATATATATATATATATATATATATATATTTAGCTACCTAAAAAATTTCTTCTAAATTTCTAAAATTTTTCTGTTCCTTTAATTTATGGCATGAGTGTATATATATACTATGTTTTTATGTTACGGGAGTAAATAACGCACAATTTGATTCATCTAGAAAAAGAAAATTTCAATGTTATTATAAAATTTACTTACATAGGTACTTGAATTAGTTGAAGTAAAATGATATACCAACCTAAAAATAGAAAAATCTACAATTAAAGGTTTTTCACTTCCAATATTTTAGTACATCGGCACTGTACTACTTTACTTAGTTTACCTATCAATTTAATAAAATGTATGACTTTCAAACAATGATAGCTAAATCACTTCACGAGCAAACTACAATTTTACCGCGCTTCGTAACCACCATAAATTCATAGATGTCCAGAGTCATTCTTATAGGCGGAATCTACATTTATTATATTAGGCTACGCACACAACGTACTGTATACAAAGCTTACATCTCCCCCCCCCCTTAAAAGTGAAAATTAACGGGGGTTAATTTGATTAATCAGATTGGGGAACGAGCTTTGTTACATGGTAAAATTCCAAGGACTTTATATTCTTTCCAGTGTTGATTCTGCATAGCGAATCTGATATCATTTCTTCTATCGGAAAAAGACCAATTCTAATTTCATCCATCTTAGACCTGTTCATCTCATTACATTCCATTATGTAAACCATATCACCTTTTTGAAACTTATAATCTATTCTATTTCTGTCAAAAATGGCCTTGTTTAATTCATGTGTTTTTTTTTTTATCTGAGAAATGCTGTTTGTCGGTCTTTTTCCAGTTCTCCAGGTTCTATTTGTTTTCTTTTTATGTCCATTGGTAGTAAATCAGTTTGTTCTCCACTTAACAGATATAGAGGCGAATAACCTGTCACTGTATGGTTTGTTGAGTTGTAGGCTTTTACACAATCCATTGCCACAGTTGTCCAAGCTATTCTTTTATTTGCCATTCAAAGCACATCTTATCCTATTCACCAGCGTCTGGTTTAACCTTTCATTATGAACATTAGAAAAAAGAGCATCTACTGCTGTAAAAATTAAACAGAGTGCTCTTCTAAATATTTCTTAAATTCTTTTGAATTCAGTGCTGGATATTGATCTGAAAGCAATATCTCAACTTCATTGTTCTTGACCACTTGGCCTACCAGTTTTATAAAGACCTTAGCCAGTTGTGTCTTTGAGCATGAAATATAGGCATAACGTGTGAAATGATCCATTCATATGTGTAGATACTTTTTTGAAGACCTGTTGCCATCAAACCCTCCTATTGTAAGTATAGAAATTATTTGGAAAGGTTTGTCAGCCGGTTCTAATTGTGACATGAGTGCATAATCTCTATTTAATCGGGTTTTGTTTTTTATACGAACTTCACATTGACGGCAAATCAACTTTATGTTATTCAGAAGATTTGGTGCTGTGTAAAAGGGACTTATTTTTGACCCGATCTGATTTATTTCTATGTGACAGAAATGCTCGTGCACCTTTATTATAAATATCGTACTGTATTCTTCAGATAAAATTATTTTGTTTTTCTTGTTGCTCCGCTTGTAATTCATACTGTGACGTCACGACGTCGTATTATTACTGTCAATCAATTTATTATAAATCGTACATGTTATGCCATCTGGCTATGCGTAAATTAATTAATTAGCAAATGACTTCCAGTCATTATGACGGCTGATGATTTTTAAATTTGAATTTAAATTCAAAATAATTTTATTTATAAAATGTTATTATTGAATAATTATAAATAAGTATAAAATAAAAGAATTAAATATTGAATAATCTTAAATTTGAATATATATTCAGATAATTATATTCAATAATTATTAAAAAATATATAATAAATAAATTTTGTTGAATACTAATGTGGATTGGACAGGATATCGAATAAAAGTATGGATTATAATTTCTAGTTTTATTTATATTTTATTTTAACTTTATCAAAACACATGTGTTACTTTTACTCCTTTCAAGACGGAACTAACTCACTATATATATTTTATGTACAGTTCATTCACTGTACTTAGCAGAGGATAATGTAGGAACTAAACTATTCTCAACACTCCCACTTTAGTTTCTGACATTATACCAATAATAATAAAAATAATAAACAAAAAATAAAATTAATATGAATAACAAAAAAAAATCTCTGGTCTCTCAGAGTTACTTCTTTCAAAAAAACTTTAAGTTTTGGTAGAGAGCTATTAGTAATAACAATAAAAAAAAAACTAATTGAGATCTCTCACTCCAATAATTTCCCTTAGGTATTCAAACCTTTTCCTGTCGAGTGGCTTGGTGAACATGTCTGCCTCTTGAAGTTCCGATGGTACATAGCTTAATGATAATTCCTTGTTACTGAACTTGTCAAAGATGAACTTGTACTTGACATCTATGTTTCGATCGTGACTCAAACTGACCGTTCTTGATCCATGAGATCGCACTTTGATTGTCAATGTTTAAGGTCGGTCCGTCTACTTTATTTCCGAGTAACTGTACAATCAGCTTGTTCGCCCAGATAACATTCGTGACTGTGTGGCATGCAGCCACAAACTCAGCCTCAGCAGTGGACAAGGTGACTGACTTCTGTTTCTTTGATCCCCACATCACCGGAGAGTCACCGATTTTCAAGATGTATCCTGTCACGGATTTTCAGCTCTGGGTATCTCCGGGCAATATCTGAGTCCGAGAAGCTAGTGATTTTCGCTGCTGGTTTCTTAGAACTAAATTTGACTCCATAGTTTATTGTGCTTTTAAGATACTTCAGAATTCGTTTCACTGCTTCCCAGTGTGCCTTCTGTGGCTGTGAACAGTACCTACTCACAGCATTCACAGCAAAGGATATGTCCGGTCGTATGATCAGTGACAAGAATAACAAGCTGCCTACAGCCTCTCTGTATGTTACGCTGGACAATAGATTTTGGTCATTCGATGTCTTCAGTTCACTCAGATCCTGGTGATTATCTGCTGGTATGCTTACCGGGTTAGCTGACTCCATCTTGAATCTGTTTAGCATTTTCTTGATGTACAGGCTCTGCTTCGCTGCAATCGATCCATCAGTGGTTTTTGTCAACTCAATTCCTAGAAACATGCTCAATGGAGACACTTTAATCTCAATCTCTTGTTTTAGATGTTCAAGAAATACGAGTACCTTCTCTTTGTTTTTTGACATAACCAGTCCATCATCTACGTACACCACCAAGATTAAACACTCACTGATGTCTCCACGTGACCTGAACACACATGGATCAGCCTCAGTCGGCTCCATGTTAAAACTCTTGAGACAATCTACGAACTTACGGTTCCAACATCTTGGTGCCTGCTTTAACCCATACAAGCTTCTGAGCAATCTGCAGACTCTTCCACTCCCATCATTAAACCCTTCTGGTTGCATCATATAAACCTCCTCCTGAAGTTCCCCGTGTAGAAACGCTGTTCTTACATCAAACTGTTCAATGTGCATTTGGTTTGTTGCAGCAAGGGAAAGGCTGATTCTAATCGACTCATACTTCACGACTGGACTAAACGTTTCTTCGTAATCAAACCCGGCTTTTTGTTGACAGCCTTTCACTACTAACCTGGCTTTATACCTTTCCACGGTCCCATCTGACTTCTGTTTTACTTTGAAGACCCATCTGTTGCTTAAAAAATTAGCCTTTTCAGGTCGTTCAACTAGTATCCAGGTATTGTTCCGTTTTATAGCTTGTATCTCTTCCTCCATGGCGTCTTTCCACTCACTATAGTCTTCTCTAGTTTTTGCTTCTTTAAGGGTCGTTGGTTCTTCAAACATCAGCAGATTTTGGTCATCATTCTTGCAGGCTTGGCAATGAAATTCATCATCATATTTAACGTTTTCAAGTTTTACATTGATACACTGTACATGATACCATTTACTGCAGTCATCACATTGAATCCAGTCCAGTACATCATCCTCAGGTTTTGTACAATTATCAGCTTGACACTCATCTTCCTCATCAAGCAGTTCACTGTCATCCAGTTGATCTTGTGGTTCAGCCTCCAAGGTGTCTGAATCATCTTCATCCTCTTCTGTCGTGTCTGGGTTAATTCCTCCATCCTCTGTCACACCTGATTGTTCAGGAGCCTCATTTGGGTCATATTTATGTATACTGTAATATCCTGAACTTCCGTATTTTATTTCTTCTCTGAAGATTACATCATAGTGTGATTCGACTTTATTTTTAGCAGGGAACCAGATCCTATAGCCCTTGACAGTATCACTGTAACCAACAAAGACTCCCTCTTCTGCTTTAGTGTCCCATTTCTTCCTTTTCTGCTTAGGGATATGCACCATCACCTTCGTTCCGTACACCCTTAGTTGATCGATGTCTGCACTCTTTCCAAACCAGAGTTCATGAGGGGTTTTGTCGCTAACTGAACTCGTTCCAGTACAATTTGAAACATAAGCAGCAGTATTAACAGCTTCAGCCCACAGTGAAGTAGGGAGATTGGAGCCAATTAACATGGCTCTGGCTGCTTCTACAACGGTCCTGTTTTCTCTCTCGGCACTTCCATTTTGTTCTGGTGTATATGGAACTGTTCTCTGGTGCTTAATTCCTTCTGCAAACATCATCTCACGCATTTCACCATTCGTGAACTCCAAACCGTTGTCCGATCTTAATGTGCGTATTCTTCTGCCTGTTTCGTTTTTCACTCTAATTAAAAAATTTTTAAAACATTTTGGTACTTCGCTTTTTGCTTTGAGGAAATAGATATGACGGTAATGAGAAAAGTCATCCTTGAACAGCAAGAAATATCTAGCATTTCCTAGCGATCTTGTTTCCATAAACCCACAGACATCTGCATGTATAACAGCTGCAATTTCGGTCGCTCTGTTCATACTTGTTTTGTGTGGTTTCCGATGCATTTTTGCCAGGACACATGATTCACACATCTCCCTTTCACCTGTCACTGAGATATTTCTCACGTTCAATATCTTCTTGACATGTGTAAAGTTCCGATGTGCCAGCCTTTCATGCCAGTTTTTTAAACTGAATTTATTTATACTTTCTCCAACGCACGCGAATTTCGATTTTGGAGCTACCACTTTGAAATTCATCAGATATAGCTGTCCCACTCTTTCTCCCACTGCAACAGTGCGGCCATTTTTGTTTATCCTGCAGCTGATAGAGTCCGTTGCCATGGTGAAACCTTTGTCTAGTGTAGAGCTCAAAAAGAATAGGTTATATTTGAGGTCAGGTAAATATAGTACGTTATCTAAATGTTTATCAGCCCATGTTGTCCCATCAAACACGCGAATATTGATATAGCCTTTAGCAACAGCATAGATTATCTTTCCATTTCCCACTCTAATTGGTAATTTAGAATTAAGACTCACCAGCTCAGAAAACCACTCTTTTCTTCCGCTCATATGGCTGGTAGCACCTGAATCTAGACACCATCTTTCCTTCATTGCTTGAGTTTCAGGCATTGACAACAGCATTTCATCAATGAACGCACCACCACTCTTGTCTCGACTGAACATTTTATAAGTGTTCTCGTTCTGGCCCGACTCTTTTATTTTTATAAAACAGTCTCGTTCCCAGTGTCCAGGCTTTCCGCAATGATTACAACTTTCTCTTCGAGGAGGATATCTACTACTTTTTTTGCCATCACCGCGATGTCCCCCGTTAGCAGCAAGTGTCTCACCAGACTCAGTTGACTCGCGCATTCCCATTCTTGTTTCTTCCATAACAAGCCGTGCAGTCAAATTAGCCAGAGTTCGGTCAGTCTGTGGTGTCGACTCCCAGGCCGTACAAAAATGACTAAAAGTAGTTGGCAAAGTAAGTAAAATTTTCATGCTAATCTGATTATCAGAAACATTCTCACCCATTGTCTTAAGTCGATGTGCCAAATCCTGAACCTTCGAAATGTGAGTAGTTATGTTGTCTGAGGGATCCATACCCATTGTATACCATTGTTGGTTTAACATATGCACACTTGTCTCAGTTTTGTTTTCAAATACCTCGTGCAGTCGATCCCACATCTCTTTCGCAGATCCACATGTCATAATATGCAGCATTGGGCTCTCAGTCAAGCTGGTTGTAATCAGGTGTTGAGCTTTAGCTTCTTTGCGCTCCCACTGTGATATTCTGGTTTGGTATAACTCCCGTTCATTCTGAGTTGGCTCTACATCCGCAACTGCAACTGGTTCCACCGGTCTTTGCTCTGTTCTGGTTACTACTTCAAATACTTCCTTCGCCATCAGAGCAATTCTGACTTGGAATTTCCAAAGTGCCCAATTTTCGGGTCCTCGTAGCTTAATTGTTTTCGTTTCTGAACTATCTTCCATTTTGGATGATTGTGCTTTTTTACACGTGTTTGACTAACCTCAAACTTAAGGTCAGTTGTTTTTTTTTTAGTTTTATTTATTTTGTTATATTTTTATTCGATATCTTTTATATATGTTTATCAATCCAACTGGGCCCATAACCTGTTGAATACTAATGTGGATTGGACAGGATATTGAATAAAAGTATGGATTATAATTTCTAGTTTTATTTATATTTTATTTTAACTTTATCAAAACACATGTGTTACTTTTACTCCTTTCAAGACGGAACTAACTCACTATATATATTTTATGTACAGTTAATTCACTATACTTAGCAGAGGATAATGTAGAAACTAAACTATTCTCAACAAATTTATTAATAATTAAATTGATATTGAATAAGAAAAAAATAATTAAATAACAAAAAATTTATAATTATGAAGTATGAAATGATAAAATGATATAATTTTTATAAATATGAAATAATGAAAAGATTTGATGAAATTATATGAATAAATAAATAATGAAAATTAATAATTAAAGATGAAATGAAAATTATGAAATAATAAATGAATATGAAATAAAATGTGAAATTTTTATAATGAAATAATAATTATTAATAAACAAAATTATTAATAATTAAAATGAAATAAATTATAGAATGCATAAAAGAATTTATTGCAATAAAGAAAATAATAAGAATCAATAAATATTGATTTATGAATTCGACTGCAATGCTTTATGCGTATGTTGCTAACTGCATTGGAAGTCATAAAAAAAAAATATATATATATATATATATATATATATATATATATATATATATATATTATTTATGTATATATATATATATATATATATATATATATATATATATATATATATATATATAAATAATTATAAAAAAACATTGATTTAATTACAGCCAATAAAATGATTGGTATAATTAAATAATTATTGGAAGGGATGTTATTACCTAGTAACAGCTCTTCTGGAAATCGAAAAAGATTTCACTTTCCTAAGTGAACTCATTCGTCAATGACGAAATTTTAATTAATTAAAGGCAAAGTCCTTAATTTTATTAAATCATTGTGTTGTGATTTAAATATTTATAAACTGAATTATAAAAATATAATTCAAAATATTTTTAAATAATTATTGAATCATTAAAAGTAATAATTCATTTGATAAAAAAAATAATTTTAATAAATATTCCATTAATTATCAAGTTCAAATTGAATTATTTAAATATAATTCATTCAATAAATGAAATTGAAAATTGATAAAATTTCATCAATTATCAAGGGTTAAGAAGGAAGAATAATAAATCAAAAAAAATCAAATAAATAATTATTGATAATAATAATCTTCAAATAAACCAAGGTAACAATTTGATTAAATAAATAATTAATTATAAAATTTAAATAATACGTTGATTGTTGTAAATAAATTAAATAACAAGTGAAATCGAGAGTTAATCCATTTTATAAAGTATTAAAATTTGTAATTCCATTTGATTCTCTAATGCGAATTTAATTTTGTTTTGTAATAATTTTTAAATAATTTTTTTAATTTGAATAAATTTGGAAGTTGTTTTAATTTTGCTTTTATCATTTACTTAATTAATTAAATTTAATTTTACTCAATTTTTAATATTTTTAATTATCTCTTAGACAACGAAGCATTTTTATTTTTATTTTCATTTAATTTTAAATAAACAGTCATCCTTATAGCTCCGTCCCAGTTATTTCGCTCGGCGAAGGCTAAACAGGAGCGCTACTCTTAATATGTGTTATTTTGACGTAACATACCATTTTATCTAATAAAACTATGTTTGTTTTTTATGTTAGAATTTTTGTTCTGGTCATCTAATATTTCCTAAATTTTTACATTATTTACTGTTCTCAAATTATCTTCTTTGTTTTCGTGACTTACATACACAGGATTTCTGCTTAAACAGTCCACTTCTGTGTTGTTTCTACCTGGATTGTATTTTATTACAAAGTTGTATTGTGATAGGTAATTTAATGGGTCATGTCTCCCAGTTCATCGTCTGTTCTGTTCTTCATGTTTAAATTTTCTAGCAGCTTGTGGTCCGTATAAATTGTGAATGAGTTTCCTATTAGCCAGTGTTGCCAAAATTTCAAACTTCTCTTTATGGCTTAGCAT
The DNA here is from genome assembly GCA_964016945.1 of Microplitis deprimator. Taxonomy (NCBI): domain Eukaryota; kingdom Metazoa; phylum Arthropoda; class Insecta; order Hymenoptera; family Braconidae; genus Microplitis; species Microplitis deprimator. Next base: position 20,389,745 of record OZ024706.1, on the reverse strand, counting down.
TCTAAAAATATTGTTTTCTCCATTTTTTGCCATTCATTCACTTTTTTAGAAAAGTACGCCACTGGCTTGATTTCTCCACCTTTCTGTGTTTGTTTCGGTATTGCACCGATTCCTTTTAAACTTACATCAGTGTAAATAAAAGTTGGCGCCTCGAGATCAAAAATGTTCAGAAATGGGACCTAGCATAAATGATTTTTAATTGTTCGGAAAGCCTTTTTACAATCATCTGACCAATCAAAATTGATGTTTTTCCTAAGTAAATTGTGTATTGGATCAAGAGTTATTGCAGCATTAAGAATGTATTTATTATAAAAATTCACTTTACCCAGAAATTCTCTTATTTGTTTCTTGTTTTGTGGTGCTGGAAATTCTGCAATAGATCTAAGGTTATCTTTCAAAGGTGTGACTGTATTACCTATTATTAAATGTCCCAAGAACCTTACCGACTGTACCGCAAATTTGCATTTTGTTAATTTCAGACGGAATCCTTCTTTAGCAATTGCATCCAGCAGTTTCGATAAATGGTCCATATGTTCGTTAAAAGTTCTCGAAAACACCATAATATCATCTATGTAGTTCATCACAAAATTTGATAAGTTATGTTTTCTTATTTTATTAGTCAGGATTTTTTGGAAAATTGCCGGTGCTGTTTTCTGTTCAAATGGAAGGCAAGTCCATTGATAATGACCCTCTTGGGTAACACAACCTGTTTTTTCTCTGTTGCTGATCCTTAATGGTATAGACCAAAAAGCCGAATTAATGTCAAGGGTAGTAAAATACCTACAGTTTATCGTTTTTACCATTAGATCTTCTATTAGAGGAAATGACCGTGATTGTAGAACAAAAATCTTACTAAGATCTCCAAAGTCAATACATAATCTTGACTTTTTCCCTTCATCACGTTTGAATGCCAATGTCACTGGTGCTGCGAAAGGGCTATAAGATTCTTCAAACAATTCATTTTTTAGCAATTGAACAACTTGTTTCTCAATCTCTTCTTTATCATCTAAGGAGCATTTATATGGTCTTCTTGAGCAATATTTCTTTACAGGTAGGTCTATAAATGCTTCATAGTTCTTTACTGGCCGATATCATATTTTTCTTTCGCAAATATGTGTATAATCATCTGATAATGCGCTAATTCTCCTTCTTTGGCAGTCTTCCAAGTAAGTAGTATCCATATCAAATTCGTTCACATCTACGCCCTCATTGAAATTTATATTGTAATTCAATGTTTCTGACTTAAGCTTTTTGGTTTCAATTTTTTGTTTATTATATTTTTCGTCTTCAGTGGGGCTGATATATCTATTTGCACTTGGACTGGTATTTTTCTGAAGTTGGATGTTTCAATTCTCATCATGGGTCAACCCAAACCGCTTTACTGTATCCAGTCCTAAAAGCAATTCATGAGTGAAATTTTTATCATTGCAAATAAATGCATTTATTTCCTCTTCAATATCCAGTATCTTTCCACTTAATTATATTAAACCTGATATTTCCCTCCCCCGCCGATTGTGTTGAATTTATTTTCAAAGCAATTTTTCCTTGAATTTAACAACTCTTCAGAATAAAATCTATTTTTCTTTCCAATCTTGTTACATATTTGGCATGGAGGTTTTTTTTCTCCATTCTACTTCTTATTTAGTAGAGCTTCTTTTCTCAGTTAAGTTTTTTCGTACATTTTTATTCTGATTTTCGTGCATCCGTAGGGCACTAAGCACTAAAGTTTGGTTGGTCACATCTTGTCTATCTAGTTTACTTCTAATATAAGTTGGCTGTTCTACGACAATTAAGTCAGTGAGGCTTCTGTTATCAATATCATTATTATACTCTAGTAACAATATCTCTTTTTTTTAATACATATTCCAGCAAAGAGCCACTTAAATGTTTGTAAGTCAGTGCAAAGATTACAGAAGACCAATTTTTATCTGCAAATGTGTCTAGAAAACTTATTTGCCATATTTTCCACTGTAAGTCTAAGCTATGTTTAATTAACATGGACTCATACCAGTCACTTTCTGAGTCATCCAAAAATAATCTCAACGCCCTAATTTTTCCTGTATCACAAATTAAATCAAATCCCATACATTCACTTTCAAAACTCTGCAACCATTGTTTGGCACTAGTAATCTTATCAAACTTTTCAATTAATTTGCTTAAATCATTATGTTTTTCTTTTTTGATATCGGATTCATCACATAATATTTATAAAATTTCTGGAAATTTTCTATCTGTAGTAGATTGACTTGGGACTTGAGTGACTTCTTGTAATATATAATCATTAAGCACCATATTTCCAGTACCATCCTCGTATAATGCTAAAACATCACTTAGCATAGCTATTCACACCTTTCTATTATGACCTCTTCTCTGTAATGTTTTTTTTAATTTCAAAAATTCTGGTAGTTTTGTATATTGGGGGTGGTGTTTTACTGCTTGGAAACATGGCGGTATGTGATATCATGTTCCATCATCTTTTTTTATTGATTTTATAAATATGGTGTTATTCTTCGAATCTTCATCTGCTGCCAACTCAACCTCAAATTGCAATCTGGACCCCATGTCCTTTATTCAAACTCTGACAATTGTCGATTTGTATTATGTTTTTATGTTATGAAAGTAATTAACGCACAATTTAATTTATCTAAAAATAGAAAATTTTAATGTTATTATATAATTAAATTACATAGATACTTAAATTAGTTGAAGTGGAATGATCTACTAACCTAAAAATGGAAAAATCGATAATTAAAGGTTTTTTACTTCCAATATTTTAGTAGATCGACACTGTACTACTTTAATTAGTTTAACTTTCAATTTAATGGAATGTATAACTTTCAATCAATGATAACTGAATCACATCACCAGCAAACTACAATTTAATCGCGCTTCGTAACCACCATAGATTCATAAATGTCCAGCGTCATTCTTTTAGGCGGAATCCACATTTATTACATCAGGCTACGTATCAACGTACTGTATACAAAGCTTATATATATATATATTTCAAGAAAATCGACTATTTTTTTTTTTTTTTTCAAAATCCACAGTGAAATATCTTCGTAGTCATAAAAAAAAAGCCTGTGCAAACGGCAGCTCTTAATATCAATTTTGAAAGGTCGCTCATCGTAAATTTCTATTTTACGTTTAAATAACATGAAAAAAAAATTTTTTTAACTTTGGAATTTTACAACTCATTCTGGAATTAACATGTCAGGGTGAGAGATACATATTTTCGAAGGAAATCAAACGCTCTGAATAAATTGTCTCTTGTTTTTTCTCTAAGTCCACTCCTTTAAAAGGTATTCTAGTTTAAAGTTCAGCAAGTAATCAATTTAACCTTTTTTTCTTAAATTGTGGTATAATAATGACTCATATTCGAAAAAAATTATTTTACAATTTTTAAATGGTATAGATAATAGCTTTAAGACGATTATTTTCAGTTTATAAAATTTGCGATTTTCACTTCAGCTATCAAAACTATGAACAATGAAATGCTACTAACAACAATTAAATATCAATAACCTAACAATGACATTTTGATGAAAAGACAACACTTATTCAGGATTAATCTTTTTTTATTTATTGAAATAATAATATTAAATTTTAAAGTATCACTTTCTTGAACATTCTTTTGAAACAACTTTTTTTATAAATTCCAGTAGAAAAGTCATTATAAAAAGAATTGATGATAATTTTAATGTTTCTTTATTAAAATTTGGAAAACGTTGACGATGGTCTCGTACAACTTGTAGAAGATATTGGAGTTGCTCCTCATTTTTCAAATGAAAAAAATCGTACCGGTATTAACTGCTGTAGTGTCGAAACACATTGCTTTAATATAAGGCGTAACGTTCCACGTGTTTAATGTATTAAAAATAGCTACAGAATGGTTTTCTACGGATCCGCTAACAATTTTTGGTACGCCAAGAAAGTGGCTAGCTTCCATACAAGATAATAAATTGTGATTCTGTCAACAGACTTTGGATCGACAATATCAGTTAAAATTTTGCCATCCAAATGGACAATGTAGCGGTCTTCAATTTCAAATTCATTCTTTAAGAGTTCTGTGATAGATTGTCTGTACATAATACGAGCTCGACCAATTGTGCTACAGCTTAGACTAAGTGTTTCAATATTTATTGCTACGCTTTTATAAGCAGCCGTCAAAACATAAGTAGAGTCCCCGTTACTGATATTTGCTCGATCGAGAGCAGATGCAAGTTCAGCGTTCATTACGTCAATTATGGGAGGCACCTTTTGCTTTTTGGGTGAAACTTGGTACTCAGAAATATTTTCTGACCTTTAACTACTACCATTTGCTGTTTTAGTGCCACTTGTAGATTGATTTCGTGAAAGGACATTATTATCCAGATAGCTATTACTACTATTAGTCGAAGGCTGGTTAAAATCTAGAAGTAAAATTGATTCAATAAAGTTTCAAATTAAAATCAAAATTTCAAGATCGAAAAACTATTCAAAAATGGAAATAAATCTTGATATGAAAGATGAATTTGATAATTACCATTAACATTGATTTCCATTGTGGTTTCATCTATTTGCTTATTTGAAATATTTGCATCAATAAATCCATATCGTTTATCTGATTTTTTACCAGCTAAAAGCAGTTTTTTATTTTCATCTTTTGCATCAAATTTAACTGAGTGAAATCAAAAAATTTCCTAGATTTTTCCAAGAACAATGACTCTAATTTCTTTTGCGTAGGAGACTTTTTTCGATACTGATTTTTCTTCAATTTTAACCAAGTATTGAATAATTTCAGCATTTTTTAAATAGCATACAACTTTTAGAAATTTTAAGTCCCGCTTAAAACCATTTTTCTTCAACTTTTTTTACAGTTACACAAGCACTTCTTTTTAAAGTCAATTTATTCACTTCATGCTGATACAAAAATACAGACATAACCTCTCTATTTGTGAGCAGTTTACGTCCAATGACATTTTTATTCATTTCACCAATTAAGCATACATTTTTTTCCATTATTGATAATAAAATAATACAATTTTTTAAGAGAAATATCTTTAAATTATTATACATCAAAATCGTAAATATAACAAACAGCTAGGAACCAGAACAATGATTGAGCAACAGTACCAAAAAAGTAAGTTGATAATGCAGCACATCTCTATTTCACCGGTAAAAAAGTGCACTATATTTCCTCCAAACCACAGTTGGTCGGTTTTCCGAGAAATTATGTCGATGGGTCATTCAACGATAAGAGGTGACATGCACGGCAATCATTATAAAATAGATTTCTTATTTTATATGTTGTCATCTTATGCAATAAATCGCAACACCTTACTGTATTTTCTAAATAACATTATGATTGAATGCCTAATTAAAACACATTTTCCGGAAATTACGGATTTAAGTCTGAAAAAGCCTCTACCCTGGTTTGTCCCCTTGACATTTTTGGTTAAGTACGTAGACATTATATACCTTCTTTGTCGCAATATCCTAATTAAAGTACGTTCAGCACAAATTTGAATGAGTATACTTAAGTATCATAAAGAAAAAATACAAAACTATTTATTTATTTTCAATAATTTTCGAACTTTATTTATGTCCCGCTTTTTTTTGTGTATCTACCCTGGCACATTACAATCCGCTAAAAAAAATTAAAATATTAGACGACCATTCTAAAAATGACGCTCATAAACACACATCAACGCGAAGATGGTAGCAATGAATAAACCAGGCGTTAAATCGCTGTCATTTATTAATTGGCGTGACGTAACAGTTCAGTGCAGTTGCTTTGTAAGGTTAATGTGTCTCTCCACTGCTAAGCCGTAAATTTGTATAATTCACTTAATTTATTTTGTATCTATTGCTTCAATTCGACAATAGTGTAATATTTGAAGAGTGTCATGTTTTCAATCGAAATTTAATGTATGTCAGTCAAAAAATTAGTGAAGAAAACGTCTCTCCCCTGCCGTATTTACTCTGACAAGATAACTACCAGGGGAAATACTCACTAACTGAGAGAGATACCAACATTGACTGGGTTCGATTCCCAGTTCAAATTATCAATATTTATCACAGTTTATTTGTAGGCTTTTCATTGAGAAGGTTCCTTCCTTATTCCGTCCAATCCCCTCCTATCCTAATTTTCTTTTGCGATAAGACGGAAAAAAGTGGAATGCCTCACATATAGAGTCTCGTATGTGAGCGTAAGAAAACATATGCTTTCCTGCTTAACAGCATTATTCAAATTATTTATGTATTTAATATGGTAAAAAATGAGTTATTTAGATAATTTAAATAATGCTGTTAAGCAGGAAAGTATATGTGCTTTTCCACAAGCACTCTCTAAACATGAATTAGTGATAATAAGTAAATATTTACTGATTCGGAGTGCAAATCAAACAACTAATTTCAAAAAGTGGGACGATTGACACTCTGATTTAGTGAATATTCACTAATTCATGTTTAGAGAGAACACGGGACTTTCCGGGTAAAAATAAAATTTGACGTTTAAAAAATTGAATTTTTATCTTCTGCCGCAATACCGCTGCAACACAACCGTTTCGAAGACAAAATCGCCGCACGCTAAATTCTTATTTTCTACCGTCATAGCCGCAAAACCGCCGCAACACAGCGGCCACGGGTGAAACTATTTATTATTATTATTATTATTATTATTCCATTTGATTAAATTGAATAGAAATGATTGTCTTTATCAAATACTTATTTATTTGTCCGGGAAAAGAGAATTATATATGGCCATATATTTAAATTTCCAATATATACATGAACTGAAATTTCAAATCAATAAAAAAAAAGACTTACTCAATGACTGTACTTTTAATTTTTTTTTTTTTTTTTGTTCAAATATTTTGATAATGCAAGAATCAATCAGATTTGTGATCAATTTAATTTTTAACTTAGTAGAAATTTTGAATTTCGGGAAAAAACGCTAGAATTATCAACCGACCGCACACGATTTAGTGGGATTCGAACCCGGGACCTTACGAATGAAAAACCGACGCTTTAACGACTAGGCTTCGCTACCGACAGTGACTACAAAGTTTACTTGTGCTATATGAGATTAAAAGAATAAGGTAAATGTCCCAATACCAGAACGACAAAGAGTATACGACTGATTTTTATCGTTTTAAAAATATTTAAATGGATTTTAAACCAAAATAATTTATTACATCATATAGAATAGACATTTACCTATTCGAAAATAATCAAATTAGTTCATTTTTCTTAAATTTATTATAAAAAAAAAATTTTTTTCTATGACACCCAAAAGACCCAATACCGGTACGCTGAAATAGCCTTGTCCCAATACGGGAAATCGGTTGTCCTAATACCGGAACAGTGAATGAAATGAGTTATTTTTTATATTTATTTATAGTGAAAACATTAACAATTATTAAATAATATTAATATAAAACGAGTGTGAATGTAGCAGACATCAGACAACTTTAAAATTATAAATGAATAAGATAAATAATGTAAAAAATATATTTATAAAAAAAGGATAATTAATTTCCAAATTTTTTGAATGCGCATTTTTTGAAATTTTATTTCATTAATTATTTACTCGATTTATCAATAATTTTAAATTTGTCTGATGTCTGCTATCACACTCATAATGTAGAATGTATTTAAAATTTTTAAATGATTAAATATTCAATGAAAATAAATATTTTGAACTGAAGAATAGAAACAAAATAAATAATTTGAGGCTATACTATAAAAATAATTTAAAAAAAACCTAAACACAAAAATTTTTTTTTTATGATTTAAATTAGAATTCATCTATATTTAATGCATTTTTTATAACAATCATGCAGACTGTATTAAATATAAGGGCTCCAAAATAATTAATATTGCACTTTATTTAGCCAGTCAATAAAACTCACCGTTAATGTCTATCGATAACATTAATATAACTGGCTGTTCCGGTACCAGGCACGGGTTCATTTTGGTGTACTAATGGACAGTAAAATTAAGATAATAATACAATTTTTTTCATATTGTTAACATGTTTTCTTGAATCTTATGTCATTCAAGATGCATATACAAAAAAAAAATTATTGAAAAGTAATTCTATACATTTTCCATAAGCTTAAGACCATTGACTGATTTCTTAGCAAAACCATTAAGAGACATGAAAAAGTCATGAATCCGAGACTGTTGCTATAGTTAACATTTTTTTTTATATTTTGGATATATTCTAAAATCTATTTTATATCCTATTTTGTAACTCAAAGATTAAGGTTTTCAATAAAGAAAGTTTTATTTAATTTCATCGCATACGAGTTAAAATATAATATAACGATTATCAAATCGTTCCGGTATTGGGTCTTGTTCCGATATTGGGACATTTACCTTACATCACTTTGAAACCAGTGATGGTATGCGACTTAGAAAATTATTTCAAAAATGATAAAATATATACGATTCGTTTGTCGAGTGTTGCGGCTGAGGTGCGGCGGTGTTGCGGCATCTAGGAAGTTTTTCAGAGAATATTAATATAGTGCTATCGTGTTGCGGCGGTGTTTCAGAAATTACAATTTTATCATTTTGTTGCTGCGGCGGTGATGCGGGCATTGAGAGCCCGTGCGGCGCTGTTGCGGCTATTTCACGTTTGTACTCGAGTTTATACGTGATGCGTTCCACACTTTTCAGTATTATGTGGAAGGAAAATTAGGATAGAAGGGAATAAAGCAGGATAAGGAAGGAATCTTCTTAATGAAAAGTCTATAAATAAATTGTGAAAAATATGGATAGTCTGAACTGGGAACCAAACTCCACCAACCCTGATCTTGATGTCTCTAACCTTCCCAAAGTATTTACCCTGGCTTTTTAAAAAGTAAATATAATGTATAAAGTGACTTGCCCTTACGTGAATATGTTTCTAGAAGGAACTAAAGTCGTCAGATTATCGTTTAATAGAAAAACTTCAACTTTTCTTCTTGGCCGCATCTTCCATAGCCACAAAGCCTCTTATCGTAGAATGACCCACAGACAATTCAATTTTTTTTTAAACTTCAAAGAAAGAATTAATTTCAGATTTTTAAAATTGAAAAGTCGTTTATTTCTCATAGTAGAACAATAAAGATCTACTTAGTCAACGACGTTAAACTTGATAATTTAATATTCTTAGACAAATTTTTTTGTTCAATAATAATTATGAAATATTTAAGAAAAATTAAGAAAAAAAGGTTAAATTGATTACTTGCTGAACTTTAAACTAGAATAACTTTTAAAGGAGTGGACTTAGAAAAAACATAAGAGACAATTTATTCAGAGCGTTCAATTTCCTTCAAAAATATGTATCTCTCACCCCGACATGTTAATTTCAAAATGAGTTGTGAGATTCCAAAGTTAAAAATTTTTATTTTTCCATGTTATTTAAACATAAAATAGAAATTTACGATGAGCGCTCTTTCAAAATTGATATTAAAGCTCCCATTTTCACAGGCTTCTTTTTTCATGACTAGGACAACATTTTTTTTTTTTTCAAGTGCATGTGGAAAGAATCATAGTTAAACAAAAAAAAAAAATTTTCGCGTAAGAAAAAAAATTCTATGTCGATTACAGACCTAGCTCATTGAAAAATTCGATTTTCCCATTTAAATAACACGGGAAATTTTTTTTTTTTAGCTTTCAGTATTGTTAACTCTTTCACAAATCGATAGATTAAATAGACCAATACATATTTTTTGAAAATTGAACGCTCTACAAGAAAGGTCTCTTATCATTTTTCGATAAATATACCAGTTCAAAAGTTATTAGTGCTCGAATTAAAATTTAAAGTTGGAGATCTTTTCACTTTTCCGGCGAAACTATCAGACTTATCACAAAATGATAAGGAGTCTTTTTTGTTGACAATTTTATTCTCTACAAATTATCACAAACAAAGTTTTTTTATATTCCGCATTGTTTTCTAGTTATTACCATTTTAATGTCAAGCCCTTGAAATCTATCAGAACCTCTTTTTTAAGAGCTTTTAATTAAAATAAAAATAAATAGAAAAAAATGCGGAAGTTGAAAAAACTTTACTGATAATAATTTGTACAGAATAAAATTGTCAACAAAAAAGATATTACAACATTTTGTGAGAAATCTGATAGTTTCGCCGGAAAACTAAAAAGATTTCCAACTTTACTTCGAGCTCCAATAACTTTTGAACAGGTGGATTTATTGAAAAATGATACGAGACGTTTCTTGTAGAGCGTTCAATTTCCTACGGAAATATGTATTGGTCTATTCGATTTATTGATTTGTTGAAGAGTTAACAATCCTTAAAGCTAAAAAAAAAAATTTTTCCCGTGTTATTTAAATGGGAAAATTAAATTTTTCAATGAGCTAGGTCTGTAATCGACATAGAATTTTTTTTCACATGCTTTTAAAAAAAAAATGTTGCTCCGAAATGAAGCACTCTAATAAATATATATAGATATATATTAGGGTGTTCGTTAAAAATTAAATTTTATCAGGCGCCCCATAGAAAGCTTCGTTTTAGGGAAAAAATACGTGGGGAATTTGGTTTTTTCTTTTTATTTATTTATTAATGCTTACAGAAAGAGCTGTTGCTCTTACAGCATGAGTGAGAGTGTGTTACAAGAAATTAACATAAGGAAAGTATATATTGATATTTAAACAGTTATAAAAGATAAAAGCGTTTGATACATGGATCAACAACATAATTTTTTTTCCTTTTTTTTTTTTTTTTTTTTTTTTTTTTTTTTTTTTTTTTAGAACTCAGGAAGCAATCGAATTGACTTTATTGTATTAGTAGTAAGTGTTTAAATTTTGAGTAGTTACAGCAAAATCTTAATCACGTGATAAACAGTTATTTCGAATTGCAAGAGATTTAGTGACATAATTTACTATTAATTGAATTTGTTTGTAACTTCTTGTTTGTCAAATCATCGTCAACACAACCAGAAGACAGAAGCCAGTCGCTGAGTGGGTAAAGATATTTTATGCGATGTGTTGTAAACGCTGGGCAGCTGTATAAGAAGTGCTCAAGAGAGTCAAGTTCGCTAGTACCATAGAAAGGTTATTCTTTTTTCGGGTAAAATTTACACAGCATCGAGCCAGAACCCAGATTACAAACATACGAGTTAGTCAGTCTAAGTTGCGCAATAATCTTCTTGAACAGCATGGGGGTTTTTAATCTTAGGTACAGCTGTGAGTTTTCCCTTACTGGAATTGATGATAGAAATGGAGTCGCTAATGTTTGTGCTAGAACCTCGTAATCTTGTTGCAATAGCAGAGCTTTGTACTCAGAGAAGACCGGGATGAAGGCAGCTTTCCATGGTTCGGGATCCCAATTACCCCAGAGGTATTTTATTTCCATATCTACAACAAACTTTTTGAAGATACAAGCCCAATTGTAGATTTCTTTGCCGATTAATCCCTGGGGATGTTCTGAAAGTTCGTATTGTCTTAAAAAACATGTTTTAGTTAGACTGTGATCCGCTGATTCAAGTATTCTTATGAAAAACGTGAAAATTAATTTCCAAGCTCTGTAGCTAAGTTTTGTCAGGTTTAGCTCAACTCTCAAAGCAGAACTGGACGTGTTTCTCGGGGGTACAAGTACTTGTTTGTAGTATTCATTTCGCATGACTTCTAGATTATCCAGATGAGGCATGTCCCATACTGGGATCCCGTGAAGTAACGTCGATACTGCAACTGCATCAAACATCTTGACCACGGCTTTCAAGGCGTAATTATTGGCATTGGCGGGAATAGATAGCGCAGGGTTTTTTCTTTTTAAGTAAAAACAATACGTGCCGCAGGACGATCAAAGTTTATTTTTCGATACAATCGCGGTTTTTCTTAAATATCTCATGAAATATGCAGATTAAAGGGAAAAATCGTAAAAACAATTTTGTAGAAAATTAAATTCTTATCAAAAACGTTCATATTCATTTTTTTCATAAAATGTGCATTTATGAAGATATTTTGAAAAGACTTTTTTTAGATCTGATGAATTGAGCGTTTTAAAGATTACAAGTCTTGAAAATAACATTTTTTTAAGTATATAAAAACTACAACAAGCATTAATGATTGATGTTTTACGAGTCACGAAGTCATTTATATTTAAAAAAAAAGTTATTTTCAACATTCGAAATCCTTCAAATGCTCAATTAATAAGACCTAAAAAAGTTTTTTCAAAATAACTTCATAAATACACAATTAAAAAATAAAATGAATATGACCTTTTTTGTCATAAATTTAATTTTCTACAGAATTGTTATTATAATTTTTTTCTTAATCTGCATATTTCATGCGATATTTAGAGAAAACCGCGATTGTATCGAAAAATGAACTTCGATCGTCCTGCGGCGCGTGTTCTTTTTACTTTAAGGGGTTACATGGGTTTCGTCGGGTAAAAAAAGGCCTATTTTCAATATTTTTTTTTCTATGTAAAAAATTATTTATTTAATTCAAACTTTTTTCTGTCTTATAAATACATATTTAAAGAATAATTTCTGAAATTTTCAAAAAAAAAAAAATTAAAACTCCTCCATTGTGACGTCATTTCCGGTGAGCCCTCGGAAAAAAGGTGCGTCCGCGTTGTCAGCATAACTCCTGACAAAATCATCTAAAATGAAAAAACAAAGATAAGTGTTTTAGTTAAGACCATAAACTCGTGCTTGAACGAAGGAAAGAAAAAAAAAGTAAAAATTGGAATTTTGGCATACATTTTTCCAAAAAAATGAAAATTTCGGTCAAATTTGCTTGACATTTTGTTTTTTTTAAAATAGTTGTAATTGAAAAAAAAAAAAATCCTTCGTCCAAGCCCGAGTAAATTGTATCTCGAACACCTGTGTAAAATTTCATCAAGATCGGTTGAGTAGTTTCCGAGAACATTTGACAACCGACTTTGAAAACACGGTTCCGAGAAAAATGCGTTTAAAGTTTTGAGTAACAATAAAAGTGGAAAAAAAAATGTTTTTTGTAACTTACAGTGAATCGTTGATTCCTGGGCCATAAAGTAAAGATCCTGCAGCAGTTGCAATGTCCAGGGCATCCGTTTGCTCCTGTCGATGACGGATTCTGGCTTCGCGAGTCTCGCTCGCAGATTTTTTTTCGGCTGCGCACATACGGTTTTCATCCAAAATTCGGGCATATTCGTGAGAGTTTCGGCCTAATTTTAAATCTATACCGTGCATAATCAATAATAAAGCTGATGTTCCTTCATTGAAGATACAAGCAGCGACCAATGCCGTAATATTCTTCCAGGTACCGTCACCGGAAACACTCACATCTGTCGTATCTTGTAAATCGTTTTCAATATTTGTAAATTGTTTTTCTTCTTCAGCAGCAGATGAGAATAGAGTCTGAGTAACTGTCTCAATACACCCATGTATTTTATCAATATAAAAATCGTATGTAAACTGGTTTAAAAATGAACTGCTTATGTCCATCAAACCGCAGAATTTCTTGCATCCGGCGAGCCCTAAGGCCAATATTCTCATAACAAAAATGAACCGGCGATTTAATTCATACATTCTTCCGATTTTTTGACAAGATAAAATATATATTTTGGATCACATCGTTCACATTCTACTACGATTTTATATCCCAGACCAAATTTCGAACATTGCTTAAATTGTACTTTACCATTACACAATTGATCTTCATCTTCATCGTCAATAATGTTAGAACACCGCACAAACGATGAGAGAGTTGAGAAAACCAAGGCAGAATCTATGATTGAATATTGGAGCGTATCCTCTTCTGGCACGTGCTCTTTATCATCACCTTTTAATTTTTTTGCTGAGGTGCTCGTGAAGGAACTATCATCAGTTTCCGGATCTTTAGGATTAAAGGACTGTCTCCTTTTTCTCGGTCTATCTTTTCTACGAGCTCCAAGGGTTAACTGTTTTCTTGAAATTTTATGCATTGTTTATCAACTTCACAAATGACACTAGATAACCACAAATAATACCACGTTTTTAATAAATTATCTGATAGAAACTTGACATAACCTCAACTGAACCTCGTCCTTCAAGAAGTAATCACCAAATAAAATATTTCAAACTAGTTTTTCTTAGGAAGTGAAAGTAATATACAACAATGACAGACAAACAATAGACGAGCAGCTGCTCACTATACCTGAGGCGCGCTGACCCTTCTATACCTGACTTGGAGCGCACACCTTCCAAAGGTTGTATCCCCAAAACTATTATTCGGATCGACTTGAAAATTTAGGACAATATTCTTCAGATGTTGTAGAAATTAATGAGCCAAAAAAAAAATCGATTTTTTGAACCCACGAAACCCATGTAACCCCTTAAAAGAAAAAACCAAATTCCCCACGTATGTTTTCAAAAAAAAAGTTTCTTATGGGGTGCCTGAGAAAATTTAATTTTTAACGACCACCCTAATATATATATAAATACATATATAAACTTCTGAGACAAATGTATTTCCTGACTCAGCTCGTCGAGTTTAGAGATAGCAAAATATTTTGAAAATTTCATCATAAGGACAAACACAATAGTTGAATTTTCATGAAATCTACTAAAAAAAGGCCATTCGGCAGCCGAGATGGAAGGTAGATTTTTCAATTAATCGATATAAAAAGTTACTTTTATACATACATATCTTGTGATGCATGTTAGTGTATAGTCATGATATGAAATAAGGCTCGTTTTCTAAGAGTGAGGGTGAAAAAGGGCAACGAATATATTCGATAGAGAACTTCAGATGGTTGATTTGACATAACATTATAGAGGTAATGTACCAAACTAACTTTCACATAAATAAAGTATAGAGAATTAATCTAGTATGAGATCGTAATTGTAATCGTTATTAAGATGGCAAGACCAGTTATAATTATAGGACGTACAGGTACGATTGAAACATTGAAAGTGATGAAAGAAATACTTTTATAATATGAAATAAGTGTAAAATTTACAGGTTTTTTCGTTCACAATAAGAACAAGTGACAGAATTGTATTATAATGGGAAATGCATAAGTTACGTGAAATGAAAACCATATTTTAAAAATTTTTTGAATCCATTAAAATTTTCAAGGCTATCGAATTATTGGAAGAAGTTGTCAAAACATAAAGCTTAAGATCTTAAAGTGAAGCTTATAAGTCAAGCTTTGAAATACTTCTACAGAAATTATCTATGAGTTTTAGTTTTAAAGAGATGTCAACTTTAAAAGTGATTAAAAACTGATTTTTTCAAAAAATGATTAAAATTTCGAGCAGCCATAACTTCTAAACTTATCGACCGATCCAACCCATCTTCGAACTTAACCTCGGTAATCATACATAGAATAAGTGTAGAAAGTTTCATTGAGATCAGATAAGAATCGTAGACGCAATCGTGTCCTCAAAAGTCGGTTCTATCCCATATATATGTGGGTCATTCTACGATAAGAGACTTTGTGGCTATGGAAGATGCGGCCAAGAAGAAAAGTTGAAGTTTTTCTATTAAACGATAATCTGACGACTTTAGTTCCTTCTAGAAACATATTCACGTAAGGGCACATCACTTTATACATTATATTTACTTTTTAAAAAGCCAAGGTAAATACTTTGGGAAGGTTAGAGACACCAAGATCAGGGTTGGTGGAGTTTGGTTCCCAGTTCAGACTATCCATATTTTTCACAATTTATTTATAAACTTTTCATTGAGAAGATTCCTTCCTTATTCCCTTCTATCCTAATTTTCCTTCCCCATAATACTGAAAACTGTGGAACGCATCACGTATAAAATCCCGTGTTCTCTTTTAACATGAATTAGTGAAATAAGTGAATATTCACTGAATCAGTGTCAATCGTACCACTTTTTAAAATTAGTTGTTCAATTTACACTTCGAATCAGTGAATATTCACTTATTTTCACTAATTCATGTTTAGAAAGTGTTTCTGTAAAAACACATATACTTTCCTGGTTAACAGCATTATTTAAACTATCTAAATAATTCACTTTTGACCATATCAAATACATAAATAATTTAAGTAATGCTGTGAAGCAGGAAAGCATATGTGTTCTTACGCTCACATACGGGACTATATACGTGAGACGTTTCACTCTTTTCTGTGTTATGGTGGAAGAAAATTAGGATAGGAGGGGATTGGACAGAATAAGGAAGGAACCTTCTCAATGAAAAGCCTATAAATAAATTGAGAGAAATATTGATAATTCGAACTGGGAATCGAACCCAGTCAATGTTGGTATCTCTCTCGGTTAGTGAGTATTTCCCCTGGTAGTTATCTTGTCAGGGTAAATACGGCAGGGGAGAGACGTTTTCTTCACTAATTTTTTGACTGACATACATTAAATTTCGATTGAAAACATGTCACTCTTCAAATATTACACTATTGTTGAATTGAAGCAATAAATACAAAATAAATTAAGTGAATTATACAACATTTACGGCTTACCAGTGGAGAAACAAATTAACCTTACAATGCAACTGCGCCGAACTGTTGCGTCGTGCCAATTAAAAAATGACAGCGATTCAACGCCTGGTTTGTTCAGTACTACCGTCTTCGCGGTGATGTGTGTTCATGAGCGTTATTTTTAGTATGGTTGTCTAGTACTTCGATTTTTTTTAGCGGATTGTAATTTGCCAGGGTAGATATACAGAAAAAGCGGGACAAACATAAAGTTGGAAAATTATTGAAAATAAACAAGTACTTTCGTATATTTCCTTTATGATACTTAAGTATACTCATTTAAATTTGTGCTGGTTGTATTTTAATTAGGATATTGCGACAAAGAAGGTATATCATGTCTACATGCTTAACTAAAAACGTCAAGGGGACAAAGCAGGGTAGAAACTTTTTCAGACTCAAATACGTAATTTCTGGAATACGTATTTTGATTAGGCATTTAATCATAATGCCATTTAGAAAATACATAAAGATGCTTTGATTTATTGCATAAGATGACAACATATAAAATAAGAAATCTTTTTTATAATGATGGCCGTGCGTATTACCTCTTATTGTAGAATGATCCATATCTATATATATCTATATAAATATATATATATATCTATATAAATATATATATATATATATATATATATATATATATATATATATTAGACTGATTAAAAAAAATCGATTTTTTTTTTCAAAAATTGTATCGAAAATATTGTTCGACAGGACAAAAAAAAATACTGTCAAAGTTTGAGCTCTTAATATTAACACTAACAACTGCCTCATCGCAATTTTCCATTTTCCATTTAAATAACATGGGAAAAATTTTTTTTAAACTTTGGAATTTTATAACTCATCAGGAAAACAATTTATTAAGAAGACCAATATATAATTTTGTAGGAAATGGGATGCTCTACTAAAAAAGTCTCTTATCATGTTTTGATAAACCTATTTTCTCGAAAATTATTCGCGGTCAAAGTTCATTTTATAGTAAATTTCAATATTTTTCGACTTTTCCAGCAAAACTATTAGACTTATCATAAAATGTTATAAAAACTTTTTTGTAGATCTTTGTATTTCCTATAAATTATCTTTTCTCAAGTTTTTGAAATTCCTGAACACTTTTGAGTTATTAATGTTTTAATGTCAAATATTTTTAAAAAATCGTGTTTTGGTCATTTTATTCGTTCATAAATCGAAAACTGATTTTTTTAAGAGGCAATTTATTAATTTATGTTACAGATTAAATCATTATATTACAGAAAAAAAAATCTGTTTATTATAAACAAAAATACCTGAGTATTATTCATGTTTTTGACATTGAAAAGTTTTTATTTTTCCAATAAGTATTTGTAATTATTTATATTAAACTTGAAAAGAAAATTAATGAATAATTTATTTGAAGTTTAAAATTATACTATATGAAAGAGTAACATTTTAAGTATTATTATTTTCAAGTATTTTATTATATGCAATTTTTCATAAATAAAAAACCTTTTATACTTAAAAAAGAAATATTAATAATTTTAAAAGGATGTTACACGGAGAGAAACGCCAAGTAAATATTACTATACCGCATAGGAATGGTTTCATCACTCTATAGTTTGTATAGGCAGTCACTTAAGAGTGGTGTGACACAAATTGTAAAGTGGTGTAATCATTATTATGCTGCATACGGTTATTTACTTGACATTTTTCTCCATGTATCTTATTTTTCCTCTGAAAAAAAATTGAACCTTAAAAAACTTAGAAATCTATATACGTTTAAATACTCATTCGATGACTTATGCTACAATTACATATTATTTATACTATACTTCTATGATATATTATCTGTTACGCTCGAAAAGTCTTTCAAGGCCATCCCTTCTACCTCGACTCCACATGTTACATCGCTGGTATTTTTTCCAAGAAATCACCTGAGCTCTTTAAGCACACCAAATCTTTTAGTGGCGAATCTTATTGTCTCGGAGATATTGCTCAGAGTGCAGTGTGATAGTGCGTTAGTATTTTGACATCTAAGTTTTTTATAATTATTTCTTTAACAGTTTTGAACTGTGATTCTACTCATTTTCCGTCAAATTAATATCAGGGTTTTATGCCTGGATATTTGTCTTCAAGATAAGAAATTTATTAGAAACATTATCTATTAAACGTGCGCTTCTTTCTATTTTCATAAATATTGATTGTAACTTGTTATTGGTAATTTAATTCAGTAATTCGTATTTTGTTTCTTAAAATAATAAATTTAGTTCGCATAATGAGTAAAGAAATAAATTTAATTGGTGTTCCCGCTGACCGTATTAATGTTTGTAAACTTCCAATTTTAAAAGACGTCATTGCTTTATTTCTTCATAATCACAAAATTCTTAAGTTTAAAATGAAGAAAAGTACGTTGAATACAGTGAATAAAGTTAAAGATTAATGGTTTAAAGAACAAATTCCAACTTGTAGCAACCAGAATGTTCTTGATAAACTGCTGGGTATTTTCCAAAAGTGGAGATTGTTGCGACGTAATGTTAAAAGAAAAACATCACGTGCGCAAATAAAGAAAGAGACTACTTTTAAAAACAATTGAATGCGATTAATTGATATTACTCACAAAAACGCACTCAAAAATATGAATGAAGACGCTAAATCTTTTTTAAAAGCTCAAAGATCTTCAGATCGACGAGGTTTATTCTCTGATGATTTAAAGAAATCAGAAAAATATATAGAACAGATGGAAATTGATGGAGAAAGTAAGTATAATTAATCAGTCATAATTATTATCAAATTTATTACCAAACATTGCACATTTTATCTTTATTTTATCTAATTTATTTAAGCCAACTGTTTGTATTTGAAAATATTGAACTATTCATTATTTTTAATGAATAATTGAGAGATATTTAAAATATATTCGATAAAATGGATCCTTACTCTGGAAAAAAAAATCCCATTAAATTTTATAAAATTATTTTGTTCTTAGTATATTTTATTAACAATACATTTGCAAGTAAAATATTCTATGAATCAACCTGAGTCGATTGTCTATCAAAATAAATAACAAATTTAAATGAATATTAGTTCGAAATTATTTGAATAATTATTTATTCTTCATTGACTCTTAATATTTCAGCTATTTACCGAATTCATTGATAGATTAGACGTTATATCAGTATATCAGTCAATAAATTAACGTTTTTTTTATTTATCTACATAGGCGTCCATAACAATGTTATTTATTACTATTTAAAATTTTATTTTTCACTTAATTAATTGAGTCAATTATTTAATTTTTTACTAAGTAAATTAACTTTATTTGATAGATGTCCCTCATGATTATGATGAGGTGAATCCATCCCAAGACTCACTAACAACATCGCAATCAAGCAAAAATTCCAAGATTTCTAATTTTAAAACTAAACTTCCACTTCCAAAAGCTTGGAAAATTAATATTGTAACCCCCGAACTTGTGGCTGCGCTTGATCGTGCTAATCTAAGTAGCAGAAACGTCACATATATTTTAGCTGCTGCTCTCAAAAATGTTGGAACTGATCTTGGAAGGACCAATTTAAGCTACAGTACCATTCGGCGAAGCCGTATTCTTCTGTGGAAAGAAATAGCAAAAGGATTGAAGGAAGAATTAAAATTTAATGATAATTATGTCGTTCACTGGGATGGGAAAGTGTTAAGTGACATCATTGACTCAGATTCTGTAGATAGACTTCCAGTTGTTTTAACGTCATTTGGGCTAGAACAATTACTTGGTATTCCAAAGATCACTTCCGGAACTGGGGTTGCTCAAGCATCTGCTGTACTTTCAACTCTCAACCAGTGGGGTGTTAGTAAATACGTTAAAGCTATGTGCTTTGATACTGCACCTGCTAATACAGGTACAGAAATATAATTATCTTACGATGATTCTTAATTTTTCGTATTAAAATACCTATTACACTGAGGGAAAATCAATTTAGATAAACAAATTAAGTTCTTGATCCACATATTTCATTTAAATAAAATTCGCAAAAAAGTTATTGTTTTACTCAAGAAATTGCAATTCTTTGACAGGAATTATTATTCAATGAAAAATTTACTAAAAGTAAAATGATGTTTTTTTTTTTTTCTTTTTAAATTAGCAAATTATTCTATAAAGCATTAATATGTTAGTTGATAAACGATTTTTCTATGTATCTCTCATATATTTTATTGGTTTCAGTAATTTAAATTCCGATATGTTAATGTTTAAAGAAATATTCGTTAATGGTTTCAAAAAATATTTTATTTTTTAGCAAGAAATTTTTTTTTAAAAAAATAATTGCTACCAAAAAAATCGCAGTTTTAGCAGTAAAAAAATTACGTTACTGCAAATTTTCAAAAAAAAATTTTCAAATTTGTTAAAGAATGTACTTTCTTAATAAAGCTATTTTTCTCTCGTCGTAAATTAAAACGTTATAATATACTACTCAAAAAGATTAAAGAAATAAATATAGATTTAAAATTATTCAGTTATTCTTTACTTACACTATTCTCAGGATAAATTAGTACAATGACAATTAAGAAAAGGATTCTGAAGCTTAAAATCTCTACTTTAAAATTATGAATTCGGGAAGTTATCAACGATCTTCTGGCAAATAAAAATTGCAACAAAAAAATTTTCTAAATTTTGATTTTACGAAATGTTTTAGACAAGAAAAAATCATGCATACCATCAAGATTTTTTGCTATTATAACTAATTTCAAGAGTTAATAACGTCTACCCTAATTCTCCCAATCAAATAAAAAATAATACGAACTTCGGTGCATTTTTGTAATAAATGAGAATATGTAAACGATTTTTTTTTCCACTAAATTAAAATTTTTAGAATTAAAAAATTTTAATATGTAAAAATAAACAAATTTCTCAAATAATGCAATGATATTTTATTATGAAATTACTTTTCGCGAGGATATTTCATTGTAGGGAAGTTTTGTCTAAAGATTTTTTGTCCGGTAATATTTTGTGGTGTTATTACCTTCATCAGTGCATTAAATAGAATTAGAAATCATCTTATATCGACCAGATTTATTGTTGTAGTAAAAATAATCCAAAAAATTTGTTGTTTTTTAATTTTCTTAATTTTAGTGAGTAAATTATGCTAAATGTAAGGGAATAAGTGTTTTTTTACTTATAAGTCAACCTTCTAAAAAGTTTGTGCTATTTTATAGGCATTCATCATGGCGCATGTGTTGAATTAGAAAGAGCTTTAGGACGAGAGCTACTTTGGTTACCATGTCGTCATCATATATTTGAAATTATTCTGAAAAGTGTATTCGAAGTGTACTGGCCTACACAATCAGGTCCAAATATTCAATTGTTTACTCAATTCAAAGATAATTGGAATAATATAAATAAACAAAACTATAAAGCTGGTATAGAAGATACTGTTGTTGCAAATGTTTTTTCAGACAAAATTAATGAAATATTAGTTTTCATTGCAGATTATTCACAATTATGTTTTGGTTATACAATTGAATTCCAAATAATAAAAAAACTCATCAAAAAAATAAAAGGATAATGGATAATCGTAGAATTCCTTCTTTTCTCAATAGATATATAAATCTAACAAAATAAGCTTACAAATAAATCCAGATATATGAAACTTAAAATTTTATTCTTGACTTACATCATTTCTTAAAAATAAATCGGATTTATTTCTAATTTTGATGAATTGATTTAACTTAATTTTGTCCACTTCTTTTTTTAAATCGTTCGACCATATTTTAAACCACTATTACTAGAAAGTAGATCAAAACAAGTGATTTCTCACGAAAAAATCTTTAACTCAGTGGTTGAAAATGTCTCATTTAACTCACTATCTTTTCTTTATTTCTTTTTTAAGCCAAGTTTCAGTATTTTCAAATACCAAATTTTCTCATAGAATAAAAATTTTCCCTAAATTTGTGAAATAAGTACACTGTTAAAAACTTTTGAAGTGAATATGGATTAAATCTGGAGTGATCGCAGAGTGAATGACTTTTTATTTATTTATCCCTCTCGAAGTGAAATTCACACCGAAATAGACCATTCTTTTAATATTAAAGTTCGTATTTACTTCACACGCGGAATCTATTTTCTTAAGCTTCGAGAACTCTGAGTGATAAAGTAATTTGATTAAAAATGAAATATATTCAATCCCGATTTTTTACAGTGCAAAGGATTCTAGATTTAATTATAACTTGAATTCTAATTCCCACAGAAACATCATCCCAGAAGCGACTATAAAGAATTCTTGGAGCTGTCATCGATTTTTCTAGGATCTACTCCATGACAAATTTTTTTTTTTTCAACAACCAGGTGCTATGAGTCATGTTCGTTGGATGGCCAACGCGATTTACTGCCTGAAAATATTTATTTTCAGAGTAGAGTTTAAGCTCTCAGCTCGCGAAATAAATAGCCTTCGTGAGATATGTTTTTTTATAATTTTCAATTATATAAAAGCCTGGTTTACATCACCCTCCGCTATTTTAGCTCCAAATCATAATTTGAATTTCATGCAAAAATTGATTCGTGATCAGAAAGTCAATTCATCTATATCACAGGCATCTATAAAAAAATGAGTGGTCATCTATGGTATTTGACTGAAAAATTAGCCATCATTTCATTATTTGACGATTCTGTAGACGTTGACATAAAAAAAAAGACCATTCGGCAGCCGAAATGGTAGGTAGATTTTCCAATTTATCTATAAAAAAAGTTTCATTCATACATATTTTTTGATACATGTTAGTGTATAGTCATGATATGAAATTAGGCTTGTTTTTTAAGAGTGAGGGTAAAAAAGACAACGACCATTTTCGATAGAGAACTTCAGATAGTTGATTTGACATAACATCATATAGGTAATATACCAAACTAACATTCACATAAACAAAGTAGAGAAAATTTAATTAGTATGAGATTATAATCGTAATCGCTATTACGATGGCAAGACCAGTTAATGATAGGACGTACAGGTACGATTGAAACGTCATAAATAATAAAAGAAATCCTTTCAAACTATAAAATAGCTGAGAAATTTACAGGTTATTTTGTTCAAAATAAGATACAACTGACAAAATTGTATTATAGTGGGAAATTCATAAGTTATGTGTAATGAACACCATATTTTCCACATTTTTTGATTCTATTAAAATTTTCAAGGCTATCAAATTATTAGAAGAAATGGTCAAAACATGAAAGTTTAGGTCATAAATTAAAGCTTACTATTCCAGCTTTAAGATAAATTTTACGGGAATTGTCTATGAGTATTAGTTTTGAAATTATATAAACTTGTGTCACGGCTGCTACTTTCAAAAATTTTATTTTTTTTCCCTCCTGAAATAAGTACACACTAAGAAGTCTTGTACGTAAACCTTTTTATGTATAACGCCGACTTATTGACGCCAGCAGTCGTACCGGACAAATATACCTACCTGAGTGTTGTCAACGCTTTACAATTAAGTCGTATTGTACTAATGGACCACGTGTATTATAGATTTCTCGTATTCTCTAAATTTCGTCATTTTCTTTTAAAGTACTTTGAAATTTATGTATCCGTTCCCATTTAATAATCTAAGCATAGAACGGTAATCTCTTCTTTGATTTTTCATCTTAAACTATAGACCACCCAACTCGTGTGCACCTGCATGTGATTCTTGGGAATTAAAGAAAGCTAATGGAAACCACCAAATTTATGGCTTCCTTGGCGGCAGAGTGGCGCCAGGTCATCGGCCCACTTAAATAGTCAAAATCTATTTCCCAGGGATCACACGTGTGCATGGGCCTAGAACTTGCGGGCGAGTCCGAGTCTTCTCGTATGGGAAACAAGTTACCACCACTTTTCATATGTGAAGACCATATAAAAAGACCATGGACTTTAGCTCATTAGTTCTTTTGGGAATCAAACTCTGAACCATACTGAACTCCGGACACTTGACGGTGTTCGTGGCTAGAGGATTGATATCCCGATTGAGCATTCGGTTACGTGAGCCCAGGTCATTGGATCGGTCCTTGATCGTCGTAAGCACTCGTTTAATCGGCATATTATTTTCTACTAGCTTCAGAAGCATAATCAACGCGATATTAGCGTATAGCATCCGATCACGTGAGCCCAGATCGTACGATTGGTCCTTGATCGTTGTAAGTCGTGAACTAATATCAACCGTTTAGCACCGGTACAGCATTGATTATCTTCATCTTATTTTTAATCCATTTAATTTCATTTTATTTTAATATTGAATTATACCACGAGAAACGTGAAGAATCAAAGAATATTTTTACCGCGATAAATGCGAAGACTTGAATAATATTTTACCGCGAAAATACGCGAAGATTTTGAAACTATTTTACCGTGAAAATACGCGAAGATTTTATAAACAAATTTATATTTTATTTTACCGCGAAGACGCGAAGAATTTGAATACATTGAAATTATTTTACCGCGAGAAGCGCGAAGACATTCATATTATTTTGATCTACGAAGATCTAGAAACGTATAAACAATTACATTGATGCAACAAAAGCATACTAAATAAATAAATAAAACGATAAATTAGAATCATATTAATTAACCGCGAGAACGCGTTGTGAATAAGTGTCCTGTGTTACTGCTGACAGTCCTGACACCTCACCAAAAACCTGTTTGGGGTAAGTTTTAAACATTGTAACCATTATCTGGTATTCTCTAAATTTACTTTGAAATATTTGTAAAACATATGCATGAAGCATTTACTTTTATATTTACTATTTTAAATATTGTCATTTGTAACCCTTTTGTATTTTGGGAATATTTAGTCCTCAATAAATAAATACTCGTTAACATAAAACAATTGAAAAACATTATTTCTCAGACAATTTTACTTTAACAACGAGATACTAGCTTCACGAGGCTTTTCGGCAGCCCACCTTCCTTTATCCCTTATTTTACTACCTGTCTAGCCGCTCAGACCGATAGTTAACAGTAGGGGGTACACAATCTTACGTTTACCGCTCGACGTTTGATTGTGAAAAATAAACAGTCACATCATAAATTGGAAATCATTTTGGGTTATTATCAATATTGTCTTCAACAATATTGTGTAGGCGCGATCTAAATATAGAATAGAATAAACTGAGCATTTGGTCACGTGAGCCCAGATCATAGGATCGGTCCTTGATCAATGTAAGTACCCTTTTATTCAATACTTTTATACGAAATCTCGTACCTACGCCCATCACGATCTCCAATCGTGACACTTGAAAGTGGATAAAAACTGATTTTTTTTAAAAATCGTGGAAATTTAAAATAGCCATAACTTTTAAACTAATTGAACGATTTAGCCCATCTTCGAACTTAACCGTGATAATCGCCCATAGAATAAGTGTGAAAAATTTCATTAAGATGTGATAAGAAATGTAGACGCAATCATGTCCTCAAAACTTGGTTATATTACATATATTACATATTTACATACATATATAAATTTTTCAACGAATGGTATTTTCGAACTCTACTTAACTAATTATGTTAGGTTATGACAAAATTCCTTGAAAAATCAACCATGAGGACAAATACAAAACCTAGATTTTTAAAAAAATCTACCTAAAAATATTTGAATATTTAAAGAATCGAAAAAGTATGAGTCCAACGGCCAGAAAATTTGAAATCGATTTAGAAAAATTGAGTCCATTTAAAAAAAAAAAATGTAAGTGACTGTATCCAAAGACTCATTAACTATATTTAAAGAATTTGATTTACCATATAATTTTATAAACAAAGATATATGTTTATGGTCGACTGACAGTAAATACAATGAATGCAAGCAATTTTTGAAAAGTTAACTGTTGTAAATGATGTTGCAGAACGTGGTGTAGCTCTGATCGAAGAATAGAACAAGTGCCTCACCACAGACGAAGAACAACTGCAATACTTATTATTAATTGTAAACAATTAAAGAAAAAAATTCCCAATTTGTAATAAGAATAAATGAATATAATCACAAATTTCTTTCGTTGAGTTAATTCTATGTGGATTTTCACGATTAAAATTCATTAAGCAAAAAAACAATTTATTGCTGATAGCCCAAACTTTCTTTCAACTTATGAACAATTTCCTGAATCTAAAATTTTAATTTTTCATTATAATCTCAAATAAATTATTATAATTATCGATATTGTTTTTTTTTTGTTTTTTTTTTTCAAGTTTAATAATTATAAATACTTATTAGAAAAATAAAAACTTTTCAATGTCAAAAACATGAATAATACTCAGGTATTTTTGTTTGAAATAAACAGATTTTTTTTCTGTAATATTATTATCATAAATTAATAATATTCACTTTAGAAAAATCAGTTTTCGATTTTATGAACGAATAAAACACGATTTTCTTAAAATATTTGACATTAAAACATTAATAACTCAAAAGTCTTTAAGAATTTCGAAAACTTGAAAAAAGATAATTCATAGGAAATAAAAAGATCTACAAAAAAGTATCCACAAAATTTTTTGATAAGTCTAATAGTTTCGCTGGAAAAGTTGAAAAAAATTGAAATTAACTATAAAATGAACTCTAACCGCGAATAATTTTCGAAAAAATAGGTTTATCAAAAAATGATGAGACCTTTTTTGTAGAACATTCAATTTCCTACAAAATTATCTATTGGTCTTTTCAATAAATTGATTTCCTGATGAGTTATGAAATTCCAAAGTTTAAAAAAAATTTTTCCCACGTTATTCAAATGGAAAATGGAAAATTGCGATGAGGCAGTTGTTAATGTTAATATTAAGAGCTCAAACTTTGACAGTATTTTGTTTTTGTCATCTCGAACAATATTTTCGATACGATTTTTGAAAAAAAAAATCGGTCTGTCAGTTGACCCTGCGGGCCAGCCTCAAAACTTCCCGCAGTTTTTGAGCTCCTTGAGCTCGACAAAATTTTCGAGCTCTTCGAGCTCGAAAATACTTTTGAGTGCCTTTGTTTTTGAAAAATAACGTTTCTTACTATTTTTTCTCCAACAATATCTCTCGAACGAATTGACCGATTGAGATGGTTGAGGTGGCGATCGACGCGTTTTATTGAGTTCTAGAGCTGAACAAATTTTAAAATTGATTTATCGAGTCGTTTTTAAGAAATTTCAAAAAAACTAAAAAAAAAATTTTTTTTTAATTCTTTCGTTCACGGTTTCTCTTGAAAGAATGAACCGATTTTGATGGCTAAGGTGGCATTCGACGCGGCTTATAAAGTTTTAGAGCTGATTGGATTTTGAAATCAATCCATCGAGCG
>OZ024706.1:20339631-20361877 GCA_964016945.1 Microplitis deprimator | reverse complement strand
AAACTATTGCTGCCACGAGAAAAAAAAAGTTTTGAAATCAAAAATCCGAATTTGAATCATTTTTAATATTTTCAAAATTCGTGAGTGACCTCTTCAAAATTTTTTATCGAGCTGATTTTTGGAGAGGCTTCTTATAACATCGTAAACCAACAAATTTTCATGCGAGATCGAAAAAAAAAAGCCGGGTTTTTCGCGCCACCCAAATATATATATATATATATATATATATATATATATATATATATATATATATATATATATATATATATATATATATATATATATTGTCACGTAACGATTCAAATTAATTAATATTAAGTAGTAGTAAGTGTAAATATTTTAACTGTAATTTTGAATTTGAATTGTTACGCGGGCATTCCGCCATTACGCCGGTGGAGAGACAGCAGTCGGCTCACACACTAGCGCGTGCGCGCAGCGTTGTATGAGCACGTGTGTGGATTTATTTTATTTTATAATTTTAAAATATAAACAATTGATTTTTGTTAGTTTTAAGTTTTGGTTTAGAATTTTGAAACATTTGGGATGTATAATCCAGCGTGACATTATGCCCCAACTATTGTTTAATATTTTATTTCTATTAAACTTGTCATCCGGGTATTTGATGTTTAGGAAAAATATTGACCGCCAGGTAAGGGAAAAACCAATACTTGACCTGTAACATCGACATCCATACCCTGATTTAAAATAATTATTATTTAATTTATTAGTTAAGTTGAAAATATAGATATGGTATGAATAAATAGTTCATACAGTTAATTAATTATTTATGTATCATCCTGGTTTCGGGAAATTACTTTTATATTTTATATTTTTAATTTAAAACTAGGCCCAGGGCTAGAGGAAAAATAATCATAATAATAAATTAGGGCGATTATTGCGCCACGTGGGCGACCAACAGGTGGGCAAAAGGGTAATTTAATCAGAGAGATACGGGCTAGCATTGTGTGTGGACGGTGTTTTGTATTGATAATTTGCATATACGTTTCTAGTTTTGTTAATAATTAAAGTTGAGAAAAATTCATAGTTCACCGGGTGGATTATTTAATCAAATTGGATTGGATTGTGAATCGATTGAGTCGCATCTAAGAGTAAGTACCTTAGATTTCTCTCGTTGCATTTTTCACGTGATAACCCCCGGTAGCTGTCAGTCGCCGCGGTTTGTGCTATTCACGTGTGTGTGAATATTAAATTAATTTATGTTTTTATTTTACACTGGATGATACATGATAATTACGATAAATAAATGTTGCTAAATATTATCGGTAATTCCGTGTTACTTTATATGCTTTGAAAAAAAAATATATATATATATACCGCGTTTGTTAAACGCCGCACATAGTTATAGATATCTATAGATATATATATATCTATAGTGAATTTACAGTACTTGAAAAAATTCCTCAAGTAGTGACGTCATCGTTCGGATTAAAAATTCCCGAACGATTGAATAGTTTATTTAAATTATTATTATTTCATTTAAAACAATTAATTGACTATATTTAAAAACTTATTGAAAATTACTCCAGCGGTCAATCAAAATTAATTAATTTATTATTAATTATCGTTATTATAAATATTTACATTAATCCTAAATTATTTTCTATACAATATTTTTCTTTTGTGATATTAATGTTACTGTTTACCGGACTTAAAATTATCTACTTACGTTGTAGAGTTATTAATTACACCAGCGGTCAGTTAAAAGTATTTGATTAATTATTAATTATTATTATATATAAAGAAAAGTTTATTATTTCAGTGTGAGTGAGAATAAATTCCGTATCTTTCTCTCTCTCAAGCGTGTTGAGAGATGAAAATAAAGTAAAAATATTATGATCATTTATTATTTAGATAAATTTAAATGAAATAATTATTTCTTTTATTTAATATTAAAAATGAATATTATTAATTAAATTAAATTATATTTATCTTTTTTATATTGAGTTTATATATTTTCTCTTTTATATTGAAATCATTGTGTTCGGATTTTACCCCCAGTGGTATATTTATAAAGATTTTGAATTGTATTTTTAGCAATATAACCAGGTATTATTGTTTAAACAAACCAAGTATTGTAAGAAAAATTAATTTTTATCATTGTTTATTTAATTAAATAATCGGAAACCAACAGCTGTCGGGGAAAGTTAATATTTATTTTCCTTGGATCTTTTTCTACTGCTATAATTTATTTTCTTTATCATATTATTATTATTTATCTATAATTTTTCATTATTTATTTAATTTCTATTGTTTCACTCGTGTGTTTTATCTACCTTGTTGCAAACTGCTTGCTCGGATCTTTCCCTCGTAAATTTCCCCCTGAACAAGTATTTTGTCCGTTTTAAATAAACAGTCTGGTGCCTGCGTGCACTAACCCAGCCTGAGGAGCTGGTCCAGGCACGACATTTATTTATTTATTGTTTAATATTATTATTTTCATCTGAATAAGTTAATTTTATTATTTATTATCGATTACATTCATTTATTATTATTTAAAAATATTATTACTCGTGGGTGACCACATACGGCGTACTGGACTGATCCGCGTCTCCGTCGCAAATTTTGATACAGTATACATTACAATATATATATATATATATATATATATATATATATATATATATATATATATATATATATATATATATATTATAACGGGTTTTTCACCACCGGGGATCTACCGAAGTCCGAATACATGTACTATTTTTGGCAACCTTGTTAAAAATGAAAAGTTGGGCGCCAGGTGATTTTATACTCACCAATAAATAATTATCAGAAATCGGCTCAGAGTGGCGGATCGGGGAAAGGTCAGGCACTTAAGATTACGATAAAAGATTGAGAAGAATTAAACAAAAAAAAATAGTCGTATATTAAACAAACAAAATAATTGATCGGTTTCACACAAATTATCGGTTACAACAAAATATAAATGCCGTTATCGGCTTGACTCGATATAAACAAAAAAAAAAAAAACAAATTGCTCGTAGGAATCGTAATTGATCAAAACACAAAATTAGTTCGTATTTAAAAAAAAAAACGAAAATAGTCGGTTCACGAAATAAAAGTCAGTTAGTTATTGTCCGGAGACACACATACACTGTACGTATCACCGGAATACTTGACGAGTGACATCGGAATATCGTATACGGCAAGACTCTACTACCACAACGAAGGAGACACGGATAATCCGTAATTCTCAGAATTGCTCGATGAAATAAAATAAAATATAAAATAATATTTTATTTCGGTAACGCGTAATTTTCACTATCATATAATTATTGCGCGTAATTAATTATTAAATTAATTATTATCTACACCAAAACGCGTTTCACTTGTTCATTAAACAAAACAGTCGGTCGTACAATTTATTCAGTTCTCATGCCAAGGCTTCGGCTTGTTCACTTGTTCACTCACAATCTAGTTGTCGTGATTAATAGTTCATTGTTCAAACCCGGATTAATCTTGAAAGGCGTAAATCGAATTATTCAAAAGTCGGAATCGAAATTGCTCGTTTGGTCGAAGTCGAATTGTTCAAATACAAAAACGCGGCCGTTCAGTACAACTTCTATCTCGGATCTCTCGTTTCCATCCATGCGTTGGATCGATTACTCGGTCGAAGTCGAAAAATTGATTCTAGATGTCACTAGAATTCGCTCATCGGGTAACTATTTATTATTTCAAATAAATTCAAACCACGTGTCGATGTCGAATTTTTCATCATGTTACAATATATATATATATATATATATATATATATATATATATATATATATATTGAGACAAATCGCTTTTTAGGTTCGCAATTTTTACCAGAAGCCACCAGAATTCGCGGGTTGAACCCTGGCTTAGGCTGGCCTCTAACAAAATTTTATTTGACTGGACAGAGCAATGAGCTGAGGTTCTTGCAAAGCAAAGACCCGCATTTATTCGAACTTGGCAACGTATGTTAAAACTCACTAACTTACCTCACGGCTTATTACTTAATAGATTATTTTCTTATTGACGATTAACTTATCAATTCTTACTTAATTAATAATACTTTCTAATATACTATTTAATGATTTTTACCAGTAAAACAGGATATGAATAGGATGACCTGTAATAGATAGCGTAAAAGGAATTAATTAGAAAAGTACCAATTTATTGCCAATTATAATAAAATTCATTTACTTGCAATAAATGTTTTCGCAAGATACAATATCAGAACCGTACTGGTATACGCTGAATATATAATATCTTTCCACGTAGAATAACGCAGTTATTGCACTGAATTTATTATTTATCTTAACGATTATTTAGATTGCAAGTATATTGCCGGTAACGTACAGTGATATTTAATTTATTTAAGCTTTGTTTATAATAATAATTAATAACTAAACAGTAGAATATAATGGCAAAACAATTGCCTGATTAGAAATTAATTATGGCCAGTAAATTACAGAAATTGATACCAAGCAATTTATAGAAAAGACGTCTATACACTAATTGATTCAGGATCGAAGTCATTGACCGATAAATCTGGGCGTAGGACTAGCTTCGGGACTTTGTCCCCACTGCACCCTTACGGACATGCGTTGACGTCATAATTAGTCATGTTCCCACAGCACTATGACTTTTGTAGTCTCAGACGGCAACGAGACGGGGAAAAATGGGAACCGCAAGGCTGAGGACGACGAAGACAATTTACATTGTCTCAATATATATATATATATATATATATATTAGGGTGCTCCATTTGAAACTAACATTTTTTTTTTTTTTTAGCGGACACAAAAACTATGTATATATATATACATACATACATATACATATATATATATATATATATATATATATATATATATATATATATATTTATGTAATAGAACGGACCTTTGAGGACACGATTGCGTTGACAATTCTTATCCGATCTCAATGAAACTTTCTACACTTATTTGATGTGTAATTACCACAGTTAAGTTCGAAGATGGGCTGAATCGGTAGATTAGTTTAGAAGTTGTGGCTGTTTGAAATTTTAACAATTTTTCAAAAAAATTAGTTTTTAATCACCTGTAACGTTCAAATAACTTTAAAACTAAAACTCATAGATAATTTCTGTAAAAAGTATTTCAAAGCTCGACTGATAAGCTTTAATTTATGACCTTAAGCTTTATATTTAGACCATTTCTCCCAATAATTTGATAGCCTTGAAAATTTTAATGGAATCGAAAAATGTTTAAAATATGGTTTTCATTCCACGTAACTTATGCTTAACCTATTATAATCCAGTATTGTCAGTTGTAGTCTATTGTGCACAAAATCACCTGAGAATTTCACTGCTACTTTATATTTTAAAAATATTTCTTTTGTTATTTATGATGTATCAAATGTACCTCTAATCCCGATGATTATCACTGGTCTTGTCATTACGATAGCTCCCACAGTTCTTATTGGATCTTTATGAAATTTTTCACACTTATTCTATAGGCAATTACCTTGATCAAGTTTAAAGATGGGCTGAATCGTTCAAATAGTTTTGAAATTATGGCTGGTTGAAATTTTCATGATTTTTCGAAAATATCAGTTTTTAATTACTGTTAAAGCTTATATAACTTAAGAACATACATTTATAAACAATTTCCGTAAAAAGTATTTGAAAGCTTGTCTAATAATCTTTAATTTATGACCTGAAGCTTTATGTTTTGTCTATTTCTTCCAATATTCTGATAGCCTTGAAAATTTTAATGGAATCAAAAAATGTTGAAAATATGGTTTTCACACCACCTAATTTATGCATTTCCCATTATAATACAATTTTGTCAGGTGTATTTCATTGTGAACAAATAACCTGTAAATTTAACAGCTATTTTATATTTTAAAAGTATTTCTTCCATTATTTATGATGTTTCAATCGTACCTGTACGTCGTATAATTATAACTGGCCTTGCCATTGTCACAGCGATAACAATTATGATCTCATACTAATCAAATTTTCAATACTTTATTTATGTGAAGGTTAGTTTTGTACATTACTTATATAATGTTATGTCAAATGAACTATCTGAAGTTCTCTATCAAAATTAATCGTTGTCCTTTTTTACCCTCACTCTTAGAAAATGAGTTTAATTTCATGTCGTGACTATAAACTACCATATATCACAAGATAAGCATGTATAAAACTAACTTTTTATATCGATTAATTGGAAAATCTATCTTCCATTTCGGCTGCCGAATTGCCTCTTTTTTATCTATTTTTGTTAATAGTGAAGAAACGACTCATCTTACCAAAAATATGCATAGATCCGAAAAATCGTTAAAATTTCGGAAAGCTATAACTGTTGAACTAATCAAACGATTTAGCCCATCTTTGAAGTTAATCACAAAAATTACCCATAGAATATGTGTAGAAAAATTCATTAAGATCTGATAAGATTTTTAACGGCTATCACGGTGACCAGACAGTTATAATTATAAGGCGTACTGGTACGTTCGAAACATCAAAAGTAATAAAAGGAAAACCTAAAACTAGCGTATATGTTTCCCGCTCAAGCGCGCGCTTGTCGTTTTTCATATGTTTATTTTAATGTATATTTTCCTGTCGTTTGCATATATTTCTTTGCTTTCAACCAATCACGTTACGAATAGTTTGGCTTCACATATATTTCATCTAAATTTTATTATAGGATATAAAATAGCTGTGAAATTTAAAGGTTATTTTGATCACAATAAAATAAAACTGACGAAATTGGATTAGAATGGAAAATGTTCAAGTTATGTGGAATGAAACCCATATTTTCAACATTTTTTGATTCCATTGAAATTTTCAAATTATTGGAAAAAATCGTTAAAACATAAAGCTTAAGGTCATAAATCAAAGCTTATTAGACAAGCTTTTGAATACTTTTTACGGTAATTGTCTATGAGTATTAGTTTTAAAATTATATGAACTTTAAAGTAAATAAAAACTGATTTTTTCGAAAAATGGTGAGAATTTCAAACAGACATAACTTCCAAACTAATCGAACGATTTAGCTCATCTTCGAACTTAACCGTGATAATCGCCCATAGAATAAGTGTGAAAAATTTCATTAACATCTGATAAGAATTTTAGGCGCAATCGTGTCTTCAAAACTTGGTTCTATTACATAAATATATATATATATATATATATTGTAACGAATTTAAAACTGATGTTTTGAAATATTTGAATATCTAGAAAACAAATGCCTTCTTCTCTTGTTTTATAGATGCGCGATTAGTCAGTCAGTTTTATATTGACAGCATAACAGCATTCATCTGTATATCAATAAACTATATCTCTCTTGCCTTCTTTTACTGCTGTTAATTGTGGTATTATTATTTCTAATATAAGTGTGTTATTATTGTAGTGTATAAGTGATATTAAATTAAGATACCAATCACTACAATTTGGTGTCAGAAGTGTGTGAATAAGTAAAGTGGAAATATTTAAAAAAAAAACAAAAAAATTGCCGCGATAGACAAGGCAAATGGTTGCTGATGATGCTTCGGACATCGTCGAAGACGCTCGAGACAATAAATTGAGGAGCGAGCTTGACAACCAGATGAAGGAGTTCCGCGAGCACATTGCGTGCTCTTTACAGAAGAAGAGGGAGGAGGACGAAAAGCGGTTCGACAGCTTGGAATCCAAATTCTTAAGAATGGAAGAATTCTTCGGAAAGATTGCGGACAAATTAGAAGACGCACCAAGAGGAAACGAATCCGGTGATGTACCTCTTAATGATAATGATAATAAAAATAATAATAATAATGACACAAGCTCTGCTTCGTCTGATACGGTTCCTCCTAGGAACATTATTGTCCAAGCAGAGAGCCATGCTGACGCGGAAATAATAAAAGCAAATTCAGAAAATAAATCGGGCAAAAAAATTAAAAAAAAAAAAAACCAAAACTAATTGCGACATCCAACCCGTCATATGGTTTTAGACCAATTGATTCAATTAAGCCAGACACATCTGATGCTTTTGTGTCTGCTGATAGGTATTTGAAACATTTTGAAATTTTTCAAATCATAACGGATGGACAGATCAAATTAAAGCGTCATATTTAGGAGCTTCATTGAGAGGAAAAGCTCAAACAAGTTTAGAAAAATTATCGTCAGAAGATTTAAAAAACTATGATAAAATTAAAGAAATTTTAATATCGCGATTCGGAGAAAGAAAATTTTCTTATGTTTATTTAGATGAATTACAAAATGAAAAACAAAAATCTGACGAGTCTCTTGACAGCTTTGAGGAAACAATAGATAAACTTGCTTGCCTCGCGTATCCTGATTTGACAGATAATGTAGTTGACCTTCAATTTTCTCAACATTTTATTCGTGGGTTATTAGATAAAAGATTACAATTTTCTTAAAGATCTGAAAAAATTTTTACTTTAAATAAAGCTTCAGAAAGAGCTTTAAAACTAGAATCAATTTTAAAATTAATTTATGAAGAAATCAAAGATACAATGCAATCATATAATAATTTTAAACATTTAAATAACTATAAACCTAATCTTAAAAGAAAGTCAGAATTTGATAGTAATAATCCTAATCCTAACAGCATTCCTGCTTCTACATGTTGGAATTGTTTAAAAATATGTCATTTCAAAATAGATTGTGAAAATCCCCAAACTCAAAATCAAGAACTATCAAAAAAATTTCTAGCAAAATAAAAGACCCAGATATAACCAAAATAATAAAACTAACCAGCATCAGGGAAACTAAATGGAGTTGATCCGACGGAGGACCGATATGCAGTTTCTTTCTCATCTTAACTCCACCTTTAAAGTTTATCTACGCTATTGGCATTCTTTAGAATTGAAAAACGATATACTTTATAAAATGTGGGAATCTCCAAATCTCTCGAAAATTATCTGGCAAATCATCGTTCCAAAACGTAAAATTGATGATGTTCTTCATGAATTTCATTTACGATATAACAAGAAATAAATTTGATATTAAATCAAATAAAGCAAAGTCAAACTTTGATTTGAAAATGAATATGTCAACTTTTAAAGTAAAAGAATTAGTTTAGCTCTATTTCCCCTATAGAGTCAAATTAAAATCTCCAAAGCTTCAATGCGATTGGGAGGGTCCTTTCGAAATTGAAAATAAATTAAATAACGTAGTGTACAGTATTAGGAAAATACTAAATGGAAAATATAAGATCGTGCATGTAAATCTTCTTGCACCATATTGTGATCAATGAGAAAAATTAAAGAGAAGTCCGACTGAGGCCTTGAACGATCTCAGCGTAGATGTTGTAAAGTGTTGCCGGGAGTCTGTAGTCAATTGGTAAGACTAGGATATCTCTTTCAAACTGATAGAATTAAAGGATTCGTCTGGACGACTTACTAAAGACTGGTATAGTCCTTAGGAGAAGTCTGGCAGTGGGCCCTGAATAGCCACACTGTAGACGTTGCTGAAAAGTTCCCGAAATCCGGAAAGAAGTCTAGGTGAGGGCTCTGAACGATCTCAGTGGTAACGTTGTTCGAGGGATTCCTGAGATTCTATTAGGACTGGCAATGTTCTAAGTTTGATTATTAACTGAGGGAAGTCTGGCTGAAGGCCCTGAACGATTGGTCGTTGTAAGGGGATTCCCGGAATTCCTGGGCCTTTGATGAGAGACTAGATATTTCGTTTAAGTGAGCTCAGCTCAAATCAAAAGTTTGAATTCTTAGGACTTATCATTGTTCAACAGTATCCTGGCTGGAGCTTTGGGATCCATCTGAAATCGACAGTCAGCATTTTTCTTAAGTAGTGCACGACTTCAGAAAGATAGGTGGATACCCTGGAGAGTTTCCGAGGAACTTTTAGTTGGAAAAATTGAAATTCGTTGCAAAGTGTATTATTCAGTAATCATTCATGTGTTAGCTATATATAACATATCGGCATATGAACTGAATGAATTGAGCGGTAGAACATTGAGCATTTGAGATGAAAATTATTAAATTGATCACGATAAAAGAAATTTATAAATTAACAGCTAATAAAAAATAAGATGTAATGATGGAATATGTTTAAGTATAAAACTTAATAAAATATTGGAGATACTTGTTTTGTTCCTTTGTTATGTACAGATAATATTTCCAATTTTATTGGGGAAGGAGAGATGGAGTCCATTCCTAGTCTTTGAAGAAGGAGAGGAACGAGTTCCTGTTCCCATCCCGTACCTGTGTCCATTCCTATTGAAAATCCATTAATCGAGAGGAGGGTTACATTTTTAATTTTATTTATTTTGATTCGTTGAATAGGAAAATAAAATATAAATTCGTTTATAAAATCTTCGCATATTTTCGCGGTAAAATATTATTTAAAATCTTCGCATTTATCGCGGTAAAATATTCTTTGATTCTTCACGTTTCTCGTGGTATAATTCAATATTAATATAAAATGAAATTAAATGGATTAAAAATAAGATAAAGATAATCAACGCTACCGGTGCTTCCGATTGATATTAATTCACGACTTACAACGATCAAGGTCCGGTTCGTATGCCCAGCTACCGTTGACCGAATGGTAAATTTAATAACGCTAATTATTCTCCTGAGACTAGTAGAAAATGATATACCGATTATTCGAGTGCTTATGACGATCAAGGTCCGGTTCGTACGCCCAGCTACCGTTAACCGAATGCTTAATCGAGATATCAATGCTCTAGCCACGAACACCGTCAAGTGTCCGGAGTTCAGTATGGTTCAGAGTTTGATTCCCAAAAGAACTGATGAGCTAAAGTCCATGGTCTTTTTAAATGGTCTTCACATATGAAAAGTGGTGGTAACTTGTTTCCCATACGAGAAGACTCGGACTCGCCCGAAAGTTCTAGGCC
The DNA here is from genome assembly GCA_964016945.1 of Microplitis deprimator. Taxonomy (NCBI): domain Eukaryota; kingdom Metazoa; phylum Arthropoda; class Insecta; order Hymenoptera; family Braconidae; genus Microplitis; species Microplitis deprimator. The sequence continues at coordinate 20,351,024 of OZ024706.1, read as the reverse complement.
CATGCACACGTGTAATCCCTGGGAAATAGATTTTGACTATTAAGTGGGCCAATAACCTGGCGCCACTCTGCTGCCAAGGAAACCATAAATTTGGTGGTTTCCATTAGCTTTCTTTAATTTCCAAGAATCACATGCAGGTGCACACGAGTTGAGTGGTCTATAGTTTTAAGATAAACAATCAAAGAAAAGATTACCGTTCTATGCTGAGATTATTAAATTTGAACAGATACATAAATTTTGAAAGAACGTTAAGTGAAAATGACGAAATCTATAGAGCAAGAAAAATCTATAATACACGCGGTCCATTAGTACAATACGACTTAATTGTAAAGCGTTGACAACGCTCAGGTAGGTATATTTGTCCGGTACGACTGCTAGCGTCGATAAGTCGGCGTTATACATAAAAAGGTTTACGTACAAGAGGTCTTAGTGTGTACTTATTTCGGGAGGGAAAAAAAATAAAATTTTTGAATGTAGCAGCCGTGACAAATTCGAGGTAACCACCTCCCGACTTAAGTCAATTTACATCTTTAATAATTTTACGTAATTATAGTAAAAAAGGTAATTAAACATAAATTCATGTTTGTCAACATCTTTTTAGTTATCTGATACTACTATACTGAGTAATTTTACGTAATATACTAACAAGTATATGTTTTCTTGATAATAACAGGTATTAAAGACTTTTCAAGATTTATTGATTGTCTTCAAGACAATTCCCTTAAATTTCTAAAATGTTTTATATGAAATTGGCGCAATCTGGCTTTCGCGTTCACTCGCGATTTTCACTCACGATGTTCACTCGCGGTTTTCCGCGTGGTTTTTCAAACGAGTTAACATTTCACTGTTTGTGCACTGATGTAGTTTAGACCTCAGTGGTTGATCTTCCAGTTGCCGATTCAGCTTTGCATATGATATCTCTTCAGGTGGCGCAGACTTATGAGCTTCAGGTTCCTCATCTATGATTGATATACTCGACCTTGGACGAAGTATTGGAGCTTTGCTTCTTTGACTCTCTACGTCCAAATTGTACCTTAGGTAGTGATGGCGATGTAGTATGAGATTTGCTAATGTATCCCATATTGCTGTTACTAAGACTAAGCTGCAGCTGCATATGCCATACAGTGCGTATGCATGGAATTTCGTGTCGAAGACAAACTTTAGTAGACGTAGTAGTAACATAATCGATAGTATGCCAGCGGTAACGGATCCGAAGTCAATTAAACCGCCAGATTCTCTGTCCTGTGGTAAGTGCTAATTTTTCTCGCGCTTTTTCGTCGAATAATCCCAGCGCGTTGATGCTTCCTGCAGGTATGTCTCTTCCAGCTGCTCCCATGGCTTCGGAATTGAGCAGTGCTGGTCTTTCAGCCGAAAACATTATCTGGTTACGTAATTTTTCGAAATCTTTTGGAGAGTAGATTCCCGATGTTGCCAGATGCTCTGGGTTTTCATAGTTCCAAGTCGGGACCGTCAGCGGTTGAAGTTGTTGTGGTGTTGGTGCTCGAATACTTTGAGGCGTCAAATGGTACCACGCTCCATCAATCAAAGTACCCTGTAGGTAAGATAGCGTTGCACTCGCTGATAGTTCCTCTTTTTAGCAGTATCCTTCACTTCGGAGCTAAGAAGTAACTTTGATTGTTGTACGTTACCGGAAGTTCTTGATAACAATGTTCATCGTTTCTTACGCGCACGGGCACAGGTAGGCACTTCGTAATGTGCACTAATTCACCTGCACGGTGGTGTAGTACCCTGGGCTTTTCATAAGTGCATAGCCGAATCCGTCTGGAGCCAGTGATGACAAGGCCAATGCATTCATCAATATTGAACGCTCTAACTCACAACGTCTAACAAGGACGTCATGGTAGAGGTTCTGTATCTGCTGCCTTATAAATTTCTCGACGTATATAAACTTGCTATTTACATACGTGAAAATATCTATATCTTCGGTCTTAATCGCTTCTATTTGCATGGAGTAATCCGAGGTTTTAAGAATCACTATGAAAAGCTTCAAGTGCTCCGTTTTAATAAGATTATGCCCGCACACTTCTACCTCACCTCGCTGGGCCAGCGCGAAAGTAATATCTTCCGTGGTGAGTGAGTAGACATCTTGATGCCCCTCTTCCCCGATGATTCTCGTAGCCGATACTCTCTACGTCCGTTTAACATGGAGGATGTATGGGAGTGCATTCCGCAACGCTGTACGACTCTATTTATCAATATCTTACACTTGATCACGTGGGCGTGAATTATTTCAGCCGGTTGTAATAGGCTGACAGTTACCTTTCCGGTTTCAGCTTTCCTTGCGGGGAAATTGCACTCCCCTACATCCAACAGTGATAACGTAGTCATCATATTCATTGACAAACTGCTGCAATCGTATCCAACCTGGCCCAAGGAAAAGGAAAGGAGTCCCAGCAGTATCCCCAATCCGGTCATCTGGAAATTATATACGAGATATTCTTAACTTGTTGAGATGAACTGTTTTCACCACCCCATCTATATCTACTTCGGTTGTCTCGTTCCAACCGATCGCTATTACGTCATGAGGACTCGTATACTGTGGGTCTCCTTTACTTTTCCTTCGTTCCCGTAGTACAAATACTCTAGTTCCCGGTTTAAACTGGTGTGGATTTATTTTTTTATCGTAATAAAATTTGGACCTTATTTTAGCCTGATGTAAGTTCTCATTGGCAGTCACTTCAGCCTGTCTTATTCATCTAAATAATTGCTCTAAATAACCTGCATATGTCTCATTAGGTTCTTCAATAGTCTGTATGCGAGAAGGAAGACGAGGTAACTTCACGAATATTAATTGATATGGAGTGGATCCTGTACCCTCATGTTCACTTACATCATATGAAAATGAGGTTATGTCCAGGCATTCATCCCAGTCTTCATTCTCGCCTATACAATTTTTTAGGTATTCTTGTAATACATGGTGAGATCTTTCGACCCACCCATTACTCTGAGGTCTATATGCAGATGTATGACATTGTTTGATTTTATATTTTTGAGCAATATTTTCAAGTAGACTCGAAAGAAAGTTTGTTCCTTGATCAGTTAATATAACCTTAGAAGGCCTGAAGTAGCAAAACCAAGGATTTACTAAAGTTTGTGCCACATCTACGGCTGTTGCTTGCTCTAAAGCGATTGCCATCGAGAACTTAGTCAAGAGATCCTGTATAGTTAATATGCACTCGTTTCCAGACGCAGAAGTATGCGTTGGGTATATAATGTCTACAACTACGTTATCAAAACCCTTATCAGGGGTATCCGTGAGGACCATTGGCTGCTGAGTCTTAACTCTAATTAGCTTTTTCAGTTGACAATCTAAGCATTTTTAAATATAATTAATAACATCTTGTTTGATTTTAGGCCAGAAAAAATTTTGTCGAATTTTTTTATACGTTTTGGTCATCCCTTTGTGACCTCTCACGGCTGAACCGTGGTATTCCTCTAAAATTTCTAATTTTTCGTCCTCGTTCGGGATACGCACGAGGTTAGGAAAAATAGTTATTTTAACCTCGGTGTCTGTAAAAGTATCGATTTATTCTTCTTGGATTGTCAACCAATTTATATCATCTATTTTATTAGTTTTTGCCACACTAAATGACTCTAAACCTAGTTGCATCACTACATTATATACAGAAGCCAATGTCTCTCGGATATCCTCGACTAATACGAGTTCAGTATCTCTATATTTAGGAGCTGCAAGTATACAGCGTTTATTTAACCTGTAGGGTATTTTAGTAGACCTACAAAAGGTTAATTGTGTGGGAATTTCCAAGACGTCAGCAAGTTCTTTGCTTCCTTCATCACGAGGTTTCCCTTTTACGTTTGTAAATATTAGTACATTATCTGATTGCATTGACAACCGGTCACGCGTATCGCGAACGTTCGGAGCTATTTCTCGCGTCAAGGATGTAGTATGCCTTCGCCTGGCTCGTGGACAAACGGAGGCATTCTCTCCCTCGTCAATGTCTTCTTCGTCCACGTCTTTGCGACCTTGGACGTTATCGTCGTCCGATTCCGACGTTTCTCCATCGGTTAGGAGACGTTCCTCTCCGATATCAGTTTCGTTAATGAGCTTCGTCGTCTGCGTCCGCGTCTTCTATAATCGGTTCGTCGTCCGAATCAGAAATAATCTGGTGACGACTCCGAACTTCGTTATCCGAAACCACTACCGCCTCACCGTCACTAGAATCGTTCGCAGATTGATGATCATCTACGGGCGATTGATTTGTATCTGGTAAAGATGGGGCTGAAGACCACACGCGGGGTCTAAATACAAATTGGACTGGAGGGATCACGTGCTCCGGCTCGGTGTCATTATTTCCCGGGTCGCTAAAAGCGCGGACTTCGCGTCTGATATTGTACTGCTTCCTCGTCTGTTTTACCCAGGGGGTAGAGTCATCTTCACTTGTTTCATCTGGAGTCGTTGCCGTTTTATCTGGATCAAATTTCCGTATCGGGCAGACCCGTGCTCCGGGAATAAACTCCTCTGGTTCGTCAACCGGATTTCGAGAGAGAGAATCCATGTTTGAATTTATGCGACCCGGCTTGTAAACTACCTTATACATGTAGCCTTCCATGCTTAATCGCCACCTTACTATTCGGCAGTTTGGTGATACTGAATTAACTCAAGTTAGGGGTCTATAATGATTAATTAACGTGGATTGACTTTCGTAAATATACGGCCGGAATTTATTCACCGCGTATACTATCGCGAGCTTCTTTTTTCAATGATCGAATAGTTACGTTCGGCTGAGTTCAATAAGCGAGACGCGTAAGACACAGGTTTATCCCATGGTTAGACCCAAGAACTTCCGAACCTTTTTAACATTTTTCCGTATCGCGAAGTTTTCGACCGCGTCAATTTTCTTAGGGTCTTGTTTCACACCGTTTCCCGATATTATATGTCCTAAATAATTAATTTCTTTTGAGAATGAATTACATTTATCGGGTTGCAGTTGCAAACTCGCCTTACGTAAACAAATAAACAATTCTTTGATGTTTGCGACGTGGTCCTAAAATGTTTTTGAGTAGACGACTATGTCATCCATATACACAAAGACACCCTTGCCAAACAGGCCCACCAATACCTTGTTCATTAATCTTTGAACTGTCGAAGGGGCATTTTTCAGCCCAAACGGCATTCTAAAAAATTCATAATGCTGGATTGGCGTAGAAAAGGCTGTCTTATGTATATCGTCTGGGTCAATTTTAATTTGGTGGAAACCACTCACTAGATCAAAGGTTGAGAAGTATTCGGCATCGCCTATTTGGTCGATTATTTCGACAATATTTGGCGTAGGGTAAACGACTGTAAAAGTTGTTTCGTTTGAATGACGAAAGTCAATCACCATACGCCATTTTTTACTACCGAAAGAATCTTCCTTTTTAGAAACTATCTAAATCGGGGAACAAGAACCTGATTCTGAGGGTCTAATAATACTCTTTTGCATGCCTTAAGCGCGAAACGCGCAGGTATGCTCTAATCTCGCCTAAGAATCGTGATTTCGATTAAGACATGTTTTTCATAATTTAAACGAAAAAATAACCATTCAGCAGCCGAAATGGAAGTAGATTTCTCAATATTTGATTATTTCAACCTTTCAAATAAACGTTAATAACAAAATAAATTTTTTTTTGACATTCTCGAAAATTCTCAAGTTTAAAAAACAGAAATAAAAATTCACAAAAAATTCAAAGTTAAATGCAAAAAATTCAAGAATTGAGATCAGAAAATTCAAGAATTGAGATCAGAAAATTAAAATAATTATCGTAATGGTAAGTTGAATAACGAAAATTAAAGTTGGAAAATATCAAATTATCTACCAAAAAAAATTCTGTCTTTTACCATAGGATTGATAGTTGATACAAAATTAAATAAAATAATTTGAGTTGAAATTTAAATTATGATAGGTCTAAAGTCATACTTGACATCAGTTGTTATTACTGTTAATAAAACAAAATTGAATTTACACACTTGAATTAAGATATTTAGATTTTATAAGTGTTACACAGCAATAATATGGATTCAATTGGTTTCATAAATTAACCAATGAATACAGTAGTTAGGATTCTATGGAATCCACTAAAAGTAGGCGAACCAATGCAATAGCAAAATTTAATTTTAGAGTGGTAAGATAAGAAATTTCATTGGTCTAGACACATATATAGGCATGGAAATTGAAGCTTATTTGAAAAGCTTTTAGATCATTTTTATAGAAAGTCGATAAGTTATAGCAGTCAAAAAATATCGAAAAAAGATTAAGTAAAAATATGAATTTTTGACATTTTTTAAATTTTGGAATGCTCAAACTTCTAAACTGATCGACCTATTGGGCTCATTTTTCAACTAGAGCAAGGTAGTAACCCACAAAAGACGTATATCAAGTTTCAAAGCGATTGGTAGAAAATTGTGGTGGTAATCAAAGTGACAATCTGCATAAAATTAGTTTCTATGATATTTTGTAAATTTTTAAAACCATCTATTCATCTATTAGAAAAAGTAGCCAAATTAATGAGCTGCATAGTGATAATTAAAGGCAATCAAACGAGCTTCCAGATAGAACAAACGAGAATGAGCTATCTCTTTCTGTTTAGAAGTTACATCCAGTTAAAGCGGCAAGTAATTTTTTTTTTGAAAATTTTACAAAATCTCAATTAACCATAACTTCGAAATTTATTGGCTGAATTGGCTCATCTTCAAACTTATCCAAGGTAATCGTCCATAGAATAAGTATACTAAATTTCATTAAGATCGGTGTAGAATTGTAGACGTTATCGTTGAAGAACGGCGCGTTATATATATATATATAAATACATATATAAACTTTTGAGCCAAATGTATTTTCTGACTCAGCTCGTCGAGCTGAGTTGAAATGTAGCAAAATTTTCTGAAAATTCCATCATGAGGACAAATACAATAGTCAGATTTCTATGAAATCTACTAAAAATTATGTATAAAAAGCATATTGACATAAATAATAATAACTACAGAACAACTTAAATAAATTTTCTTATCGATTAAATAAGATTTCTCAGGAAAAATTCGTTTTTCTGTCGAATTAAACGAATAAGAGCGTGATATCCACAAGAGCACTGGGCTTGATAATACTACAACTTTGTCAAAAATCATTTTCAGGATTCAATTTTTTTTTTTTTTTATTCCTTAGGGAATTTGCTAAAACCCTAAGGAATATGCTAGGGCTGGTTGGTGGTTGGGATATTGGAAAAATGCGGATATTAAAAAATATAACAATATTTTTATTTGTCACAACACATGATATCACTGGATTACAAAATTAAATCGTTGATTTAATTTATTAATACTGTTAAATTGTCTGAGCTCATGAATACGTAAATAATTGAATGCAAATTAGAAATTTGAGCTCGAGTAAATAATCCAAATAATTAATTTGAATATATTTGAACACTGAGTTGATTGCAAAAATGTCATGGAAAACAGTAACATGAAATCAGAAGTTACCAAGCGAAGTTAACTATTGAACACTTGAATTACTATTGTTAATAGCACCAAATGCATGAATAATTGAGTTTATTGATTTATAATATTATTGATCACCTAATTTAATTTAATTGAATGAGTTTATAATAAATTGCACTGAATTGAATTTATTTTATGAACACGTGGTAGCATGATTGCAGAGGCTACCGAGAGAGAATTTACTTTTAATTTTATCAAAATATTGAGCATGTTGATGATTAATTAATTATCAGATAGAATCTTCTAATTTTTATGAACACTGGGTATAATTATTTATTAAATAAAAAGGCACCTGTGATGTTTCCCGTTTGAATAACCTCTTAAAAAACGTGGTCGATGATCACTGGAAGTCTTGAGTTTTTTATTGATTTATTTATGAGCTCTGGTGCTTACGATTACAAAAATAATTATATTTTTGATGAGCTTATTGATTACTTAATTAATTTTAATTATTATTTTTAATTAATTACTCGAGATGAGCGCAAAATGATACGATTTATTGTAACACGTGTTATCACTTGAATGAATATAACGAAAGATAATGGCGGCCGTCTACTTGACACGAGGCAGGAAAAATCGAAGCGCATGCGTCGCACTGCGCTAGTCAAGTTTTAAATTTAACAGCCACGAGGCCCCAGTAGGTGCTGCCTCTATCTGTCGGAAGTGCAACTATATTTAAATTTAAATATAGTTCGATTACGCAACAATCATTAAATCGAACAAAATAATTGCACGTCTTAGGCGTGAACGCTATTATTTACGCATTTTTATTGTTCTATTGCGCTTAAGGTATGCTTATTTAGATTTTCCAAACTTTTTCTTCTAATTTTCTGACCTGTCTCAAGATCTCCTCCTTATGTATGGTTGAAAGCGATATTGTTTCTTAAATACTGGATGATCATCCGTAGTTATTGTACGGTGTAAAATTGCGTTTATCGATCTGAGGTTTTCTTCAGATAAATAAAATTAATCTTGATTTTCAAAAATAAAATTTTCGATTTCCATACGCTGCCGATCCGATAAATCTTCGGTAATGTGCACGGAGTTAGTCACTTCTTGTGCCCGCTCCGACATTTTATTATTTTCAGAGATCGTGAATACCCTTGATTCTACGATCCCTGAACCTTTTAACTTTTACCCGACTTGTCTTGGGACAGTCGTGAGTTACTGATGGCTCTGATAGGCTCAACATTATCTGCATCAATTGCAGTTGATTGAGGCTCGCATGGAAAATCATTAATCAAATTTACTGACTTTAATTCTGTGGAACTATTGCTTTCATCCTGTCATAAAGAAGATTGTAAATCGACCACAGGTCTGGGAATAAAAATTTCAGTATCAGAATTATTGTAAGCCCGTAAGCGCGTACTACCGTTATTATTAGTTTCAAATGTGCCTCCGATTTAAAGTTCAGATGTACAGTATATTCGAGGTACATAGCCATAGTCATATAAATGGGGAGTGGTTTCAATTTTAATCACGGTAACAGATCTTGGAGGCAATTTTTCCGATTTCCGTTTCGAAGAACGGGACTTCGATATCGTAAAACGTAAATAATTTGCGATCGAAGAAGAATCTAGCGCCATATTCGTTGAAGAATTTTGCACCTAAAATAGTGGGATGGACTATGCGAAAGTCATCTTCCACCACGTTAAATTCAATACCGTAACAAAATAATTCTACGTGGATTTTACCGACCGTATATACTGGGTCCTTATTTATGCCCAATAGCGCCAATTTATGTTCTCCGTCAATACCTTGCGGTTCATTTAACGCACCAATTTTTATAATATTTACCTCCGAACCCGAATCGAACATGATCGTTAAATAATTTTTTATATCATCACTTTTGATCTAAATTGCTAGGACCTCGGTTTGCCTTAAATTAATTAAGACTGTCGCGACGTTGACTAATGCGCGACCTCGAAAGGATTTTTCGGCGGGCTTTGAATTTGTTTCGGACTACCGTGGGACCCGTTGTCGTTCTTCCCCGGGAGTTTGGAGTTTCCCGACGTTCCATAACGCGTTTGTACAAGCATTGCAAACTTAAAACAGTTTGCCAAACTGTGATTTACTTTCTCGCAGCATAGGCACTCTTCCCGATTTTTCTCGGGTTTTCTTTTGTTATTGCGAGGATTATTTTTATTACCGTCGTTCTAGTTTTTCCGGTCAACGTTATTGTATTAATTATTATTGTCGTTACCCGATGCCTTTTATTGCAAGCAATCCCTTTTGAAATACTCGCGTTTATTGCAAAAATTACAGCAGAGCTCTTTATTTTTTTCCACCTGGTGCTCTTGCCAAGGTGGCCTAGAACTGTCGGGTTGATTACACTGTATATGAGCTACCGTGACCGCTACCGGTGTTTGGAAGCGCTTTGCGTTGTCTTCCTTATTTTTAAACGTGGCTATCGACGACGCGTAAGTTTGCTCCGATGTGTCGTGTGGCTTAAGCAAACACTGAACTTGCAGTAAGGGTGGAATGCCATTAAGAAAAGCCAAAATCGCGTCTTTCTCAATTTTTAATTTTTCCGCTTCAATGAGCGTACCCCTTTCGGTTATTTCCGCGTGCAGAATGTCGCGGTAAATCGTACGGGCGCGGTTTACGTAAGAAACCATATTTTCTTTGGGTCGCATGATGATGTTCTCGAGCTCGGCCTTGCATTGATTCGCAGAACGGTGAAGATTGAAGACAGTGCGAAAAAGGTTTTCGAACTCCTTCATATTACTGTATTCCATGTTTTCCACGGCAATCCGAGCGTCGCCTTTAAATTTTTGCCGAACAAGTGTCAAAAACATAAATTCGGCGCTCGGTGCCAGCATGGAACAAGCTCGATTGCATGATCTTATAAAATCTGAAACCGCGGCGCTAGTACCGTCAAAGGTAGGCACGTAGGAAAACGCGTCCTTGATTGTAATGTTCGCGTTGCAGGTGAGTTTATTCGGCCCGCTGCTTATTGATTGCGACATTTCCTTCTTGAGTTCTTGGATAACGTTTGGTGCCTGTCACGGCGGCCGTAGTACCCGTAGCGAGGGTCGTGGAACGGGATGCTTCCACTAGGAGGATAGACGCATGGAATGTCCACTGAAACCAACTGCCAACCCTTACTGATGCCAGTCCAGAAAACTGGGTTCTCCCGTGAATCGTCCTCTGCACAGGAAGAGCTTTGAAGGCCCGGTTCCTCTGTAAGGGCGAGCGACTCCAGCTGTTGAACCACACCACCAGAGCTCAACGACTCAATGACACAAGAGCTTGACCACTCACGAACCTCACTTAACGCGATACCCGAATTTGAAATGACCAACGTCACTGGATCAAGGAAGACTTCCTCGGCAACAATCTCTAGGCGGCGACGTTGGTGAACTGAACGACTGAGATCCTTGTGGATCGTACGAATGATCCGGCGTAATTGGGCCTATTTACCTGACCTTCGGCTTCTCGGCATGAATTTTGGGAATCGGGAAGGAAGTGCTTAGGCTGCCGGTATCGGCGCCCAATAGAGGTATGTGATTATTAGGCTGCCAGTAGCAGCGCTCAAAGTTTAAAATAAGGAGTGCGTATTTTAATATATATATATATATATATATATATATATATATATATATATATATATATATATATATATATACGGATATATGTTCTGCCTTAAAGTCCGAGTGACAGGATCAAGCCAGTAGGTTTGTGTAGAGTTCTTAGTTTTACTAGATCTTGCGATCGACTGACTTGATTCTGTCACTCCTTGGTATTATACATTATTAAAAGTGGTAAATTTGCATCTCAGGTTTCCTATGAGAGAATCGTCATGGCCCGGGTCTCATGCGTCGTCATCTGTTTAGACTATCCGCGAGCCACGGCGATTCTCTTATCGCAAGAGATTTCC
>OZ024706.1:20290092-20339431 GCA_964016945.1 Microplitis deprimator | reverse complement strand
AACAACAACAACAACAACAACAACAACAACAACAACAATTGTTTTTAGGGTATTTTGAAATAATTTATAAAATACACACTATTATGTTAACTATTATTCATATACTAATAAATAATAATCTATACAAAATACATCTTTTACTACAACATGAGCCAAACAATTTTTTAAAATGTTATTCTTTAGGTTTGCAAACCATTTACGCGGCTTCTTTCGATATAAATTCAAATTTGCAATATTCCGTACCAATGTAAAATATGTACAGCTTATTGGCCATAGCAGCAGCGTTCATAAACTGGATCTGCTCTGGATTTTTCATCAAAATTTTGGTGGTTCTTGTAGGTAGGAAAATGTTGTTTTTCTTATCGTTGAAAGACGCCACAACGGTTTTACATTTAGTATTGTCGTCTAGACGAATTGATGAAACCTAGTATTCTTTATTTTCCTCTAAATCAGTCATTTTTATGATTAGCAAAATGTGATTCGAGTGGCTAACGGCATTGATTCTTGATAGATCCATTGCAAATATCTGAAAAGTATTAATTACGTCCCTTATAAATAATGGCATTTTCAAAATTACACAAATAATAGATGTTTGCAGCCACACATACCTTTGTAGCTGAACTCAATTAAATAATTATTATACTGTTTTATAATAACCAATGTTAGTACACTTTTAGTAATACTACCGTGTAGTAACAGATGCATCTTTATATACAGCTCCAGTACCCCACAAAACGGCTATGTTTTATCTGATTAACATTTAGAAATATGTAATTATGCTATACAATCGTTTTTAATTTTTTATAAATAATATAATTTCGTATTATTATTAACCTATTTTGCTTACCAGTTATTTTTCATTAACAAAAACTCTGAAAAAGCTAGGCAGTCAAAAATATTGAAGAAAAACACTGTTAAATAACATTCAAGATGTCCAATTTCCTCGCATGCTTTTAAAATGTTCACAACGACGTATACACTTAGATAACACAATTCCACGTGTTTTGTCTAACATTATAGTTCAATTTCGCTACAACAACGTTTTCATTTTGTTAAAAATATTATAATTTTATATTATTATTAAGTTATATTGCTTAGCTGATGTTTTTCAGTTACAAAAATACTAGTAATGCTATTCGGTCGAAAAGTATTAAATAAAAACATTATTAATTAATATTTTAAATATACAAATTACATTTATACTTTTGGGTATCTTAAATTTACTGATTGAAAGTTTCAGTACATTATTTACTAAAACTAAAAATGACCTGTATATAACAATAAATGATAAAATATATAAATAATTCATAAATTAACATCGGATTCCAAGCCGTTCATCTAATAATATAATTTTTTAATAAACTAACGTATATATATATATATATATATATACTCACAATTATATCATAACGATGCTACGGTAGTCTGCAAAACGAAGCATCAGCAGAAAATATGATGATAACCTTATGTTTGTACTGTCTTGTCACTTTACATTTGTACATGACAGAATAAACGACGGTCTAAAGAACTATCAAGAACAGTGTACACGTGTGGTTTATTTAAAAATGCAGCAAATTAATCAATATCTTTATGATGAGATTATACAATTAGTGATGTTTATACGTAATAATAAGCCTGAATTAACAGTTCCGTTTCCGGACGACCGTTTAAAAGTTTGGCAATATCTTTTAGAAGAAGCAGTGTTATTGCTATTAACACGTATTATTTTATTTGTACCAGCTAGCGTAATAAGTGATGCATATGAAAACGGTTTGCTTTTTTCAAGTGTTAAAATTATGCACACTGTGTGTGGTATTTTAAAAAATAGTAAAAAGAAGCAGGCTAAAAGACTTTCTAAATTGTTGACAGCTTATGGTATATACTGCTATACATTTAAATATTAAAATTTTCACTATTTAGTTTAAAAATTTTGAAAAACAATTGTGTTGAATATTTTTATATTATAGACCAACATTGTAAAGAAGACCTTTTACCCGCTTTTTCTAATGATGTCAACAACAGCGTGAATAATGATGATGATGCAAAAGCTGCTGAATCGTCTACTGTACCTTCTTCTTTCGCCATGGAGGTACGTGAAATTTCAACCTGCGCGAGTATTTTGAATTATTTTACATCAAATTTTAATAGCCTCAGCCTTCCACTTCTTCTCAACAACGTGAAGACAATGGCAATTGGATCGATTGTTCGAAAAAAAACCATTTCAACAATACTACCCCACGAAATAAAAGATCAGACTGGTTGGTTACACGTTGACAGAGGAAACTACATATCTGTTGAATATTTCCCGACGATAATAGACAGCGATAATGATGATAATGGTAATGAGGACAGTGATAACCGATCAGTTTTATCATGTGATACATGCAGTGCTGAAAATGAAAGGAAAAATGAGGATATTGACACTCTTTTACGGTTAATATTAGAAGAAGATGAATTTTATACGAAAAATTTTGGTATTGGAGAACGAACACCCCAAGAAGAGCCGGGATATACACTTCGTGTAATATCTGAAGCTCGGATGAACGTCGATTCTGATTCTGAGACGGAAAATAGTGAAACCCGCTCCTTAATGGGTAAATTTGAATTTTAAACGAATACTTTATTTCATTAGACCAATATCTATTATTTCCGTAGATTTTGTTAACACCTACCTTAGTGCTGATCATATAGAAGAATAAATTTTAGAACAAGTAAGCTAACCTAGTATTTTGACTGTTATAGTTAAAGCTATATTTATAATATTTTTACAGATGGTCAGCGAGGTGGTGTTTTAACAAGAAGTGCCCGTTTGAAAATCCAGACAGCTAATCAACACGCAACCTTACAACATTCTAAAGACAACAATTTTTGGAGTATAGAACCGCCAGGCCAACGTTTTATTATTGAAAAAGAACATTCTAAACACTTCAAAAAATTCGGTGCAAAAGGGTTGGAGAGCGTTATTCGTATTTTACAGCCACCTGCAAATACTAATTATATTCAATGGCTTGAAGGCGGTTTGAGATACATTATAACACACATTACCTCGAAATGCAGAGGTCATGATTATGTGGGATTTACAATCAATTGTGATAGATTCACGTCAGGACCCTTATGGTCTCGTTTTAAACAAGCTAATACATATACGCCTGATGATCTAGGTTTATTGTTAAGTAACGTAGCACAAAGCGCCGGTACTATCACAACAGACGACCAATTAGTTATTACAGTCTCTACTGTAGATGGCGTTGAAGGCACAGGCCGAAAAATTTTAACGCATCAATTTATTTACAAAAAATCTATAATACCTATCAATAATAATGATAATTTATGTTTACCGCGCTCATTAGTAGTTAGTCAGGCCTATGTTGAAAGAGGCGAAATACGTACAGGTAAATTACATCGAAAATGGTAATCAATCACCGGTAATAGATGTAATCTACAAAAAATGGAAGCGTTGTCTTTGGTTCATAAAGCGAGTGTTAAAATTTCTAATAGGGAATGTGGCATCGAGCACGTATTTACTTTTCAAAAATATTTTGAACGCATGGGTGTAGCTATTGTAATTTATGAATTTTTAACTCAAGGTAAAGGTAATAAACCTATATTTGATGGGCGTGAAACTGTTCAATTAACTTTTGGTTGTATACGACATGTTATATATACATTATACTACGAAGATTTACAATATTTTCAACCAATTGTGAATTTAACAGGGGCTATATGTAGTAAAATGTTTTGTAATTTATATAATTCAGGTTATTCAAGGGGTTTAGAACATAGGTGTTCTAAAAGATGCCCCCGCTGTAAACAAATGCCTGTTTGTAATTATACACGTAAATACGTTTGTACATTGTGCAATAGGTGGTTTTCGAATAACAAATGTTTTGAAAAACATCTTGTTAAGGGTTCTGGTAATTTACAAGGGAAAAATAAAGATGCCAGCGTCTCTGAAGCAATAAAAATCTGTAGTGTATGCTGTCGTCTAATACTTTTAGGGGGTAAAAATCCACATGATTGCAATAACGTATTTTGTAAAGTATGTAATAGTAAGAGATCTATTAATCACTATTGTTATATTGCTCCGTTAATGGTAAAAAAGTTACCAAAAGTTATATTTTTATTTTATAATTTCGAGACACAGAAGCATACGCGCGTTAGAGGTTCTAGTAATACATATATTCACATTCCTAATTTATGCGTTGTACAAAAAACATGCTCTTATTGTTGTAATGATAAAGACGTATCAGATATTTGTAATTTTTACAAGCAACGGAAATTTCTTTTTGATGAAAATCCTGTTGAAGAACTTATTAAGTTATCATTACAAACTTATAAGGGTTTTACAAAAGTAATTTGTAATGCACACAATGCTAGTAGTTTCGACGGACAGTTTATTTTACGATGCATGCTAGAACGTAACAAAACGCGTTTACCTAAATTGATACTAAATGGTACTAAAATTATCGTGATGACTCTGGGAAACACTATATTTTTAGATAGTTTAAATTATTTGCATATGCCTTTACGTAAGTTACCTGAAACTTTCGGATTTGCTGGAGAAATAGAAAAAGGTTTTTGTCCACACTTTTTTAATTCACCTGAATATGTAAATTATATAGGTCCTATGCCTGATATAAAATATTATGCCCCGAACACAATGCTTAAAAGTAAGCGTGATTGTTTCCTGACATGGTATAATGAAAAAATACAAGCAAATTATATTTTCAATTTTCAACACGAGTTCAAATTTTTTTGTCAAACAGATGTTACTGTTTTACGTAGAGCTTGTATCTCGTTTCGGGAATTGTTTATAAAATGCGGTAATGTTTGCCCGTTTGCTGAATACACTACAATAGCATCAACAGTTTCAAAAATATTTAGACGAAATTTTCTTAAGTCTGATACGATAACTATTTTACCACCTAATGGGAGTTATAGATGGCAGTCAACACAGTCTATTGAAGCTATCTCATGGCTGATATTAAAAGAATACGAACTAGGCTGTCAAATTATCAACGCCTCGCATTGCAAAGAATATCGCTTAGAAGCAGGTATAGCTGTTGACGGTTATTATTTAGATATTAAAACTAATGAACGCGTTGTCTTACAATTTCACGGTTGTTTTTGGCATGGATGTTTACAGTGCTATCGTGTGAATCGTGATAAAGAATTAGGTAAAGGGTATTCTATGGATGAGCGATACGAGCGTACTTTAGCAACTTCCGAAAAAATCCGACATCTAGGTTATAAATTAATAGAAATATGGGAGTGCGAATATGATAAACTTTTGTTAAGAGATCCAGAAAAAGCTAGATTTTTACGATCACAACCTTTGCTTGATAAACACCCTTTGAATCCTCGTGATGCCTTTTTTGGGGGACATACTGAAAATTTTATACAGTTATACGATGTCGAAGAAGGGGAAAAAATGAAATATGTTGATGTTTGCTCACTTTATCCATATATTTGTAAGACAGGTAAATTTCCCATAGGTCACCCTAAAATTTTTACGGGTGATGAGTGCTGGCAACTGGTTAAAGAGAATAATGATCTAACCGATATCGACGGTCTTGTAAAATGTACATTCTGGCTCCACGCAACCTTTATCATCCCGTATGACCGTGTAAGCTTCATAATAGACTTTTCTTCACATTATGCTATAAATGTGCTTTATCTTCAAATCAATACGATTGCGACCACGATGAGGATAGTATTAGACCGTTTACAGAAACATGGGTAGTTGATGAAATACGCAAAGCAATAAGTAGAGGTTATGTTATCATTAAAATACATGAAATATGGCAGTATAAAATAGCACAATATAATCCGGAAAAAGGTGCAGAGGGTTTATTTACCGATGACATAAACATGTTTTTGAAAATTAAAACGGAATCAAGCGGTTATCCCAACGACTGTATCACTGAGAAAGAAGAAGATGCTTATATTGATGAATATGAAAAAGCTGAAGGTATAAAGCTAGACAAAGAAAAAATTATAAAAAATGAGGGCTTACGAGCTGTGGCTAAATTGAGTTTGAATTCATTATAGGGAAAATTTGGGCAACGGGAAAATTTACCACAAACTGAAATCATCACTTCTAGAGCACGGTTAATGGAGATGCTAACAGATAGTCAGATTGAAATCACGGGCTTTCTACCGGTAAATGATAAAACAATATATATAAATTATATAAATTGCGTTGATAGTATAACAGCTTCACCTACAACGAATGTTGTTATAGCCGCGTATACATCAGTCCAAGCCCGTCTAAAGTTATATAGTTATTTAGAAAACTTGGGTGAACGTGTGTTATATTGCGATACAGATTCTTGTATTTACATTCCTAAAGATAATCAATACGAACCAGCAACCGGTAAATTCTTAGGCGATTAAACTGACGAATTAGAATCTTATGGACCAGGTAGTTTTATATCATCATTCGTAACAGGTGGCCCTAAATTTTATGCGTACATCGTCCGCAAACCAGACGGCAGTACTAGTGAAGTGTGCAAAGTTGAAGGAATAACATTAAATTTTAAAAACAGTCAAAAAATCAACTATAAGACAATCAGATCTTTTATATTAGGTGTTGATACGGAACCTATTATAATTACGTATGACGCTATAAGACGCACACTTTTTCATGATGTAGTAACGCGTAAAGAATTAAAGACAACAAAGCTTAATATAAAAAACGTAGACTTACTAATGAACATAGGTCTTTACCATTCGGTTAACATTATCAACAATACGATAAAATATTTATGAAAAATAGTCGCCATGATTGACATTGGATATATTATGTATTATGTATATGTATATGTATATGTATATAAAAATGTATTAAAGTCTCTGTATATTTTATAAATAAAGAAATGTATAGCATCAGCAGTAAAATTTTTGATAATTTACTATGTATTAGTAATTATGGTTCATACTGTATAAGTTTTTAGAACAGAAAATGTTTTACTTAGTTGTGTTTCATGGTTACACGTTATTCAGTATTTATAAATGCGATAGTAAACCGTGTGTTACCTTTATAAAGTAATGGATATTGCTATTGATGTTTAAGGACTATTTGATAATTATGACAACTTTTGTGTAAAAGAAATTAGTGTGATTAGCATCGATACAACATTACAGGCCCACTGAGTAATAAAATCACCTTTTCCGTATGATAAACTAACATTAGAAGCTAAACGGAAAAATGATTTTGTCACACGTAATGTACACGGCATAAAATGGTGTAACGGTCGTACTATTTTTTCGAAAACAGTGTCTATTTTAACTTCTTACTCTGAAAAAGCGCGGTTTATTTATGTACGTGGACAAATCAAAGCAAAATATCTTGAGCAAATATTGAAAAGAGAAATAATAAATTTAGAAGAGGATGATGCTGAATGTCCAAAGTTTAATTTTTTAAAGAAAAATATCGAAACACAGTGTTCTTTACACCATTCTCTAAAGCAGGGGTGTACAGTTAAAGATTGGAACTGTTCTTTAAATCTAGCTGTAAGTTTACGTGATTGGATTATCGAAGAGCGGTCAAAATCGACCATATAAATTTTTAAATAATACGATACCCAAAAATTTTACGAACACAACTACTCTGCTATAATCTGTGGAATGGATCCTCGCTGGAAACATCCATGAACTTCAATTATTTGCGGACCCACAGGCTGTGGTAAAACAGTTTTCATAAAAAAATTTATGCAATACTTACAACAAATGAATGATACTAAATTTTCAAGAATAATATTTTACTATGCTGAGTGGCAACCCACATATTTAGAATACCCGAACTTTGAAAAAAGTGAATTTCGTGAAGGGTTACCTAATAATAACGGTTATAGTTATGATAATAACGCCAAATTAATTATTATTGATGATTTGATGCGTGAAGCCGGAAATAATACGGTTGTTGATCTTTTTACGAAAGGCAGTCATCATAAAAATGTTAGTGTAATATTTATTACGCAAAATATATTCCATCAAGGCCGTGGGCAGAGAGATATCTCATTAAATTTAAACTATTTAGTAATTTTTAAAAATCCTAGAGACCGCTCACAAATACAGCATTTAGCACGACAAGTATGTCCCGAAAATCCTCTTTTTTTACAAGAAATATATTATGATGCTACAGTTAAGCCGCATGGTTATCTTCTTTTTGATTTGAAACAAGCAACACCCGAAAATTTTCGTTTCCGTACGTGTATTTTCCCTGACGATAAATACCAAATTGCATATGTGCCTAAAAAAAATAAATAAGTAATAATTTTTATAATGGATTTAATCACGGTGTATAGCAATATTGGTTATCGTTCAGAAGCAGTAAGAATGCAAAGCTATTCACAATGGCCTGTGGCGTCGGTATCTCCAGAAAAACTAGCAAATGCCGGTTTCTATTGTACGGGTAAAGGTGATAGAGTTAAATGTTTTGAGTGTGGCCTAGTAATATGTGATTGGCTTGAAACAGACAATCCCGTGAGTGACCATAGGCGCTGGCAATCAAATTGTCGCTTTATTCGCAATGTGTCTTGTGGTAATGTACCAAAAGGTGTAGATCTCAGTACAGTGTCGTCCGTAGAACAAAACACATATCGCCCACGTTACGGTGACGAGTTTAGACCCAACGCCGTACCGGATTCAACTGGTTAAAACAGTGTATACCGTAATATTACAAATAATAGTAGAACCGTAATGGCAAAGAAGCTACCTCTCGGGAAAAAACATTAGTTTTATTACAGGCTATATGCTCTATGACTAAAGAACAGAGACAAGCTGTGCTGCGTAAGGCTGATACTGCATTAATAAGGTTTATTTGCGAGTGTGCTTTGAACATCTTACAAGGTAGTGTTGATTTGAAACAGCAAGAAAAACAAAAAATAAAACGCCACGCACCAGTTTTGAGAAAATTAGCTTCACCTAACAGTAGCCTACAACAGAAAAAAAAAATAATTGTTCAAAAAGGTGGATTTTTACCGATGTTTTTAGCACCTATACTTGGCACATTATTATCCAGCTTTATATCTAATTAAAATGGAGCATGCCCGTAAAATGGCACTGGTTCCTGAAAAAACAGTTGTTACAACCGATGCTGTAACAAGAGTGGGTAAAAATTTAGCAGATGTGACTACATCGCAAAAGCAGAGTATACAAACTACAGGAACAACTCTATCGAGGTTAGATAGTGAAATGTATCGGATATTATATTCTGATACATATCCAGACGATCGCGCAAAATGGTCTGCTTATTGACAAGTGTTAGAAAAGTATTTGAGACTAATAGACGCTGACAAATTTGAACCGATCAATGAAAACACATTATACCACCATAGTAAAAGGCCGGTTATTGAAAAAACTATTGATAAGGATTTTTCAACTATTAATAGTACAATTATTGAAAGCGTACCATCTAAATTTCAAAATAAAGCAAAATTATTGCTAAAGAAGTTACAAAAGTTACCTGATGATGTTATATCATGGGATTCTAATGGCTTAGTAACTATCAATAATGAACCAATAATAGATTCAAATATCATTGATCTTATAAATCACGCTATGCGACACAGAAAAAATAGCCACGCTATTGGGCAACGTCAATTTTCCAGGATTCTTCGTGCAACGCATGTATCTCGTGAATACATAGGAAATCATAATTTATTTCATACCCGTGATATATCTGCATCAACACCAAGAAATTCATTACGTCAGACCTCTAATAGTAATAAAATTAGCAAAGAAAGTAGCTTTAGCATTAAAGATAATATCAACAACACAATATTAAATAAAACGCAGTTACGTATAGACACGACTTCTGATTACACACCAGGTACGGATAATCAATACGGTGAAGGCGTTTCACAGAGCAGGAAAATAAAATGGGTGAAGCTCAAACATTTGAAAAATTAGAAAAAACTTACTATAACCCGGCCCATTTTGCCGGTTTCATCGGTAGTGTTGATTCTTTAAAAAAGAGTATTGAATCGGACCATACAACAGACTTATTTAAAAAAAAGAGTGTTCAAAAATGGTTGGAAAAACAAGAAACATACAATACACACCGCATGAACAGACACAGATTTGACAGAAGATATGATAATGTATCAAGAATTGACGATGTGTGGGAGGCTGATTTAATTGACGTTCGCAATATTTTATCATACAATAATAATATTAATTATTTATTAGTTGTTATCGATGTGTTGAGTAAGTTCGTTTAGGTAGAACCCGTAATCAATAAATCAAATATTTGTGTCGCACAAGCTTTTAAAAAAATTTTGAAACGAGCAAGTTCACGTAAACCATGATTATTACAGACAGACAGAGGTAAAGAATTTTTGGGCAACTTATTTCAAGAACTTTTAAAGAAACATGATATAATTTTTAGAACAGTTAGAAACCCTGATGTTAAAGCTGCCGTTGTTGAGCGTTTCAACAGAACTCTTAAAGAAAGACTGTGGCAGTATTTCACACACGTACGTTCAAAGAAATATGTTGAAGTTCTACAAAAAATTGTGTATAGCTATAATCATGCAAAACTTAGTGGTATAAAAATGGCCCCATATGAAGTTAACAAAGAAAACGCTGATGAAGCATTTCATAATTTACAAAAACGGTATGTCAAAAAATCAGTAAGACAACCTAAATATAACGCTGGTGAATTGGTACAAATCAGTAAAGCGAAAGCACCGTTCGTGAAAGGGTATGGAAGCGGTTGGTCAAAAGAAATTTTTAGGATTGCGTCTGTCTGTACATACAGGCATCCTGTGGTATATTTATTGAAAGATTTAAATAACGAAGTGATAGACGGTATTTTTCACACTGAAGAATTATCACACGTGCGGTAAAAATGGCAAATATGCGGGATAATTTTTACGTTGTTCTCCCTAGTAACAGTAGTATGGTGTGTTTTCCTGAAAACACGACTACAAGATTTGTTACACGGTTATCGCATACTATAACACTACCAGGTGAATGGGAAGTTGGATTGACAGAAATTCAAATGCCTATGACTTTTCTTCATATTACGCAGAATAATGAAGACAGTTATTTAGGTATACTCAATTATATAAAGTCTAGTGATACAGAGGATAGTATTTCCGAAGAATGGAAAGACAAAGTAATTTTAGGCAACGCGCCTTATGGCGTGTATAAATCTATCGAAGCACTATTAGAGGCTATTCATCAACGAAAAGAGTTTTCTGACCATGTCAAATTCGAGTACGATTCAGGCGGATATGTTTCAGCCTATAAAGCATGTGCAGATGATGATGCATCACACAGTCTAGAAATTAGTAAACGACTGCAGGTTATTTTAGGGTTCAATCCACAAGACTCTTCACCAAAAACAATAGAAAAAAATAAACCATACAGAGCCAGCGAACCTGCTGCTCTAAGTGCTGCACTACCAGGTACTATTTACGTATATTCGGATATTTCTAAAAATTATATAACAGGTGACGTTCAGACACCTCTGCTAAGACCAGTACCTCTTGATATTGACCACTACAATTACGGCAGCCTAAAAATCAGCAGTTTCTCACCACCCCGCTATATACCTGTTTCACGCACACAGTTAACAACGAATGAAATTGATCTAAGAGATGAATTTGGTAAACTTATACCATTTGAAAGTGGGACATCGTCAGTAACGTAACACTTCCGAAGAGTTGGTTAACCTAAAATAATGACACATTACGAACTGATGCAATACAGGTGTGGTAGCCGCGACTACGAAGGCATTCACCAGTTTTATATAGGATCACCTTATCAAAGAGGTCATGGTATTGGTAGTTTTCTTGGAGGTCTGTTTAGGAAAGTGTTACCATTTTTTGAAAGTGGTGCTAAAGCTGTAGGGAAAGAGGCTGCGCGGTCGGGTGTGAATATAGCTTATGATATTTTAAATCATGACGTACCTATTAAAGAATCTTTTCAAACACGTGTCCGTGAATCGGGTAATAACTTAAAACGCAAAGCTCAGCAAAAAATTGATAGTTTTATGACAGGGTCTGGGTATGTGCCGAGCCAGTTGCTAAATACCGGCAGTATAGGTGTGTTACCAAGTAAAAGAAGTCGTGTGGTAAAAAAGAAACGTAGTAAAAAAGGTTCTCAACCAAAATTGAAAAATAATAATAAAAAAAACCTCACAAGAAAGCCACCCTGAAGAAGAAGAATACAGTACAGAAAAAACGGAAATACGCAGTCAAGAATACTAAAGCAAAACAGCGTAGTGTGTATGACATATTTCAATAACAGTTTATAATGGCTTTTTTACATATACATTCATGTGAATGCGCAGAATCTGAGTTGGAGCTGTTTTCATTGCCGCCTACACAAACAGCGATTGAAGGTTCTCAATGGGTGTATTACAAACCAATTTCATCATTAACAGATAATTCACCAATTGAGTTTGTTGTTCAAGGCCAAGGTGATGAATACATCGATCTTGCTCATACAATGCTCAGTGTCCGTGTAACTATAAAACAAAATACCCCAACAACAGCAGCAGCAGCAGCAGTAGCGGGAACAACATCACCAAAAGTCGGTCCTGTAAATAATTTATTGCACTCCATGTTCAATCAAGTCGATGTATTATTCAATCAACAACCTGTGTCAACACCTCACAATTTATATGCTTACGGAGCGTACATAGAAACGTTATTAAACTACGGTTATGATGCTAAAGAATCACACTCAACGACTGTGGGTTGGGCTGAAGATACACCTGGTTAATTCGATGATGTAGCCGATGCCAACGAGGGCCTTAAAACACGTCGGAGTTTCTTGACTTGTGGAAAAACTTTAGATTTTATTAGTCATTTACACTGTGATGTTTATAACCAAGACAGGTTTCTTATAAATGGTGTAGAAATGCGTTTACGCCTAACAAGATCTCGTGATTCGTTTCGTCTTATGGGTGGTGCTGATAGTCAAAATTGTACTCTTCATATTCAAGAAGCTAGCCTAGTTGTGAGAAGAGCTAAAATCTCGCCTAGTTTTTTACTTGCCCACGCTAAATCTCTAACTAAAACCACTGCAAAATATCCTATAACACGTGTAGAGGTAAAAGCCGTTTCAATTCATACAGGCGTTCATGGTGAAACAATTGATAATGTGATACTGGGTCAAATACCGAAAAGAGTTATTCTGGGCTTCGTAAATAACAAACCCTTCAATGGTGATAAAAGTTTGAATCCTTTTCATTTTCAACATTTCAATATTAACTATTTATCACTTTACGTCGATGGGCGTAAAATACCTACAAAACCATTACAACCCGATTTTTCAGACGGTGGTCAATATATAGACGCTTATCATACTGTTTTTTCAGGAACAGGTGTGCATTTTCTAAATGATGGTAACACTATAAATTGCTTTGACTACCCAAAAGGACCTATTGTTTATTTGCTTTTGATTTGACAGCCGATTTGTCAGCAAACAGTAATTCACGCTGGAATTTGCTACGCCATGGTAGCGTTAGAATAGAAGTGCGTTTTGCTGAAGCTTTAGAAGCAACGATCAACTGTATAGTATATGCTGAGTATGACAACGTTATAGAAATAGATGCCTCCAGGCAAATATCTGTTAATTCTACCGGCTAAAATGCTGAGTTAGCAGTTTTTAGAATATAAAAAAGGCTATGAAAATTTTTAATTTAGTACACAAGTAAATCTACTTCTCAGAAGTTGTGTGTAGAAACATGATGAATATTGTGGTAGACATCAACGGCTGTTTTAACAAAAATTGTGAATATTTACCAAAAGAGATCGCGTGTTCAAGTTTGGAAGCAAACGTTATTGGGCACTGTGTACTGTCTAAAGAATTTAATTTTTCACGATTGAATACAGAACGTCAAAAAAAAAAAAAATTTAATTACAGAAAGAAATGGTGTGCATTGGTACGATGGTGAATCTGTCGTGAGATATGTCTACGCTAATTTACGAGCATTTACCAGAGACGCTACGAATGTATACACTAAAGGTGCTGTGTCTAAAAAGTTTTAAGAGACTCTCCTGTGTCGAGTAGTGATAGATATAGACAGTATTCAAAACGCTTAATTGAAATACCTATCGATCAAAAAATTTTCCAAGAAAACCCAACGTACAGTGCGCATGATCAGCAAAATTGATTTCTATGTAATGAACACTGTACAGATATGCAAAGCTCTTCAGTACATTCCGAACCATACAGTAGGTGTGTACCCGGCGGATATAATTCCAAAAATATTGACGAAACCGATCGCTCTAGTTGTTAATACAGATGGCTACAAGCAACCAGGGCAACACTGGGTTGCCATCTAAATTAATCGCCACGGCCATGAATGGTACTTCGATAGCTATGGATTACCTCTAATCATTCTAGAACACATCAGATGGTTCAGAGGAAACTGCACATAGTTCAATTATAACAATCAACGACTCCAACAGGAAAATTTTCAAGTGTGGGGCCAATATTGTATCATGTATTTGCATAATATGTCTACTTATTCTACACTCTCTGAATTTTTATCAATTTTTGACGGACAGTTCCGGAAAAACGATGGAATTGTAGAAGAATATTATAATACTTACATGAATATTAAAAGAAATCGAAAAATACAGGTTTTATTGGTGGCAATATTCCAATACAATATATATTCAATCATGTAATCGTAATATTCAATAAAAATTATATGTGTAATCATGTAAACATCTGAATATTCAATAAATATTATGTTTATTAAATATATCTACGAGTATAAAATTATTTAAAAATCCACCCCATATATGATGATGATGATGATGATGATGATGATGATGATGATGATGATGATGATGATGATGATGATGATGATGATGATGATGATGATGATGATGATGATGATGATGATGATGATGATGATGATGATGATGATGATGATGATGATGATGATGATGATGATGATGATGATGATGATGATGATGATGATGATGATGATGATGATGATGATGATGATGATGATGATGATGATGATGATGATGATGATGATGATGATGATGATGATGATGATGATGATGATGATGATGATGATGATGATGATGATGATGATGATGATGATGATGATGATGATGATGATGATGATGATGATGATGATGATGATGATGATGATGATGATGATGATGATGATGATGATGATGATGATGATGATGATGATGATGATGATGATGATGATGATGATGATGATGATGATGATGATGATGATGATGATGATGATGATGATGATGATGATGATGATGATGATGATGATGATGATGATGATGATGATGATGATGATGATGATGATGATGATGATGATGATGATGATGATGATGATGATGATGATGATGATGATGATGATGATGATGATGATGATGATGATGATGATGATGATGATGATGATGATGATGATGATGATGATGATGATGATGATGATGATGATGATGATGATGATGATGATGATGATGATGATGATGATGATGATGATGATGATGATGATGATGATGATGATGATGATGATGATGATGATGATGATGATGATGATGATGATGATGATGATGATGATGATGATGATGATGATGATGATGATGATGATGATGATGATGATGATGATGATGATGATGATGATGATGATGATGATGATGATGATGATGATGATGATGATGATGATGATGATGATGATGATGATGATGATGATGATGATGATGATGATGATGATGATGATGATGATGATGATGATGATGATGATGATGATGATGATGATGATGATGATGATGATGATGATGATGATGATGATGATGATGATGATGATGATGATGATGATGATGATGATGATGATGATGATGATGATGATGATGATGATGATGATGATGATGATGATGATGATGATGATGATGATGATGATGATGATGATGATGATGATGATGATGATGATGATGATGATGATGATGATGATGATGATGATGATGATGATGATGATGATGATGATGATGATGATGATGATGATGATGATGATGATG
Organism: Microplitis deprimator; assembly: GCA_964016945.1. Lineage (NCBI taxonomy): Eukaryota > Metazoa > Arthropoda > Insecta > Hymenoptera > Braconidae > Microplitis > Microplitis deprimator. The sequence continues at coordinate 20,323,412 of OZ024706.1, read as the reverse complement.
ATGATGATGATGATGATGATGATGATGATGATGATGATGATGATGATGATGATGATGATGATGATGATGATGATGATGATGATGATGATGATGATGATGATGATGATGATGATGATGATGATGATGATGATGATGATGATGATGATGATGATGATGATGATGATGATGATGATGATGATGATGATGATGATGATGATGATGATGATGATGATGATGATGATGATGATGATGATGATGATGATGATGATGATGATGATGATGATGATGATGATGATGATGATGATGATGATGATGATGATGATGATGATGATGATGATGATGATGATGATGATGATGATGATGATGATGATGATGATGATGATGATGATGATGATGATGATGATGATGATGATGATGATGATGATGATGATGATGATGATGATGATGATGATGATGATGATGATGATGATGATGATGATGATGATGATGATGATGATGATGATGATGATGATGATGATGATGATGATGATGATGATGATGATGATGATGATGATGATGATGATGATGATGATGATGATGATGATGATGATGATGATGATGATGATGATGATGATGATGATGATGATGATGATGATGATGATGATGATGATGATGATGATGATGATGATGATGATGATGACGACGACAGAATAAAAGACGTAATTCAAATGAAAATAATTATTGCAGTCGTCATCGAAATCTAAAAGAGTCTGACAAGAGAGTAAATGATTCAAAGGTAGAGCTTCCAGCTTTACTAAATAATTTTGAGTCATTTATAAATTTATTCCTGGAAAGATTAGAACGAATAACGTCAAGCAGTTCTCCGGTAAATACGATTCCGGCCTAACAAACTTCTGTAAAGAATACACCTGTCTGCGGTCGCTGTGGCCGAATTGGCAACGTTTTGGATCTATGCTGTGCACATACAACTGATCAACTACGAATTAAAGCAGGATTAAAAGTTCGATAAAAATCCATGAAAAAATTTGACAATTAGGCTAATATAAAATACACAGACAAGACAGACGGCGACGTTCAAAACACTCAAGTTGAAGATTTAATTGAGCTTGCGTCTCCGATAAACAAACTTGAAAGTAATTTAGAAATATCGGATCTTCGTCAAGTCACAAGATTAATCAAATCAAAAAATAATGAAACACCTAAAATAAAGTAAAACCAAAACATTAAGAAGCGCATACTGCTAAAGTTAAAATTAAAACCACACAAAGAGTACCTCTAAAACTTTCCATTCAGTCATCAACTCATTCAACAGCATGTTATCATTTTCAATTACAGTTTTGAGTCCTGTAGCGGTTGACAGACAGCACTATTAATCGTTTCTGTACAGCCCAGAGGCTGCCGAAAGGAAATACAAATAGTATATTACACAACTAGGGAAGTAAAGTAAGAAATGTCTCCGATCACATGTAATTGTTGGCCGAGGCGAAGCCGATAAATATTTTTCTCGCCTCCGGGCGGAAAGCGTCAACTTTCGTCCCGCTGTGCAAAACGAAGTTACCGCTTTCCGCCTCTGTCGACGAGAAAAATGGTACACACTCCTCGGGAAGTAAATAAGAAAGCCTCAGATCACATGTTTGTTGACCTTGGCTTCGCCTCGGCCAACAATTACATGTGATCTGAGAGATGTCTTACTTTACTTCCCTAGATTAGTAATATACTATAAAAATATATTTTCTTCTTTTGTATATAGTATTAAGTGTAAATAATTCACAAATTATTTTTTAACTCTAGTTCGTAAGTTGTAATTATTCATTGATCAAGATCGAGGTCCCAGGATCGAGGTGGGCCTGAAGTTGGGAGCTGGGCTTAGAAATTTTATTCTCAATACCTCTTACAGCTTGCAATACATTACTGGCAATCTAATTGCATAAAGCATACTCGAAATGTTGTAAGTAATCCGATGAAATTATTTCTTTAATTATTATTATATATTTTTTCATTACAGTCGGACAACCCAAACGAGAATTCAAAAGGGTAACCTTGGCTTGGTGGAGGGGGGGGGGGGGATTGAGACAATTTGAATTGTCTTCGTCGTGCTCAGCCTTGCGGTTCCCATTTTTTCCCGTCTCGTTGCCGTCTGAAAACTACACAAGTCATAGTGCCGTGGTCACATGACTAAATTTCATGTTGACACATGTCCGTTAGGGAGCAGTGGGGAGAAAGTCCAGAGGCTAGTCCTACGCCCAAATGTATCGATCAATGACTTCGATTCTGGATCAATTAGCGTGTAGACTTCTTTATATAAATTGTTCAGTATCAATTCAGTCAATTTACTAGTAAAAATTAATTACTAATCAGGCAATTGTTTTGCTAGTATATTTTACTGTTTAGTTGTTAATTGTTATAAATAAAGTTAAGCTAAGAAAATATTACTATACGTTACCGGCGGTATACTCGCATTTTCAATAATATTAAAGTCAAATATTAAGTTCAGAGTGCTGTAACTACGTTGTCCAAGTAGATAATTATTGAATCTCCAGCGTCTATATCAGGAAAATGCTTGTATTGTATTTTACGGAGACGTTTATTGTAAATCCTTGAATCTTATTATAATTGGCAATAAACCTGTACTTTCTAATTGATTTCTTTTACTCTATTCATCACTGATCATCCTCTTAATATCCTATTTCATTGGTAAGAATTATTAAATAGTTAATTAAAAAGTATTATTAGTTAAGTCAGAATTGAGAATAAATCACCAATAAAAAAAAAATTTATAAGTAATAAGCCGTGAGGTAAGTTTGTAAGCTTTTAACATATGTTGCCGTGTTTGAATGAGTGCGGGTCTTTGCTTTGCAAGAACCCCAGCCCACTGCTCTGTCCAAGTAAATAAAAATTTGTTAGAGGACAGCCTAAGCCAGGGTTCAACCCACGAATTCTGGTGGCTGCTGGTAAAAATCGCGAAGACAAAAAACGATTTGTTTCAACGTATATTATATTCGACACGTGGTCGATAGCGGTTGAACGGGCTGAAATCAATTTGTTATTAATTAAACGCGAATGACAATCGATATATCCTCAGTAAATAGCAGCCTTATTGTATTGTCGAATTATTAAAAATAATAGAGCGTAAGGTTAGCGGAATTATATTACAAGAGTAATTTATATTGAGCGAAGCGGTTAGACGGATAGTTGTTTTTGTACTGTTCAATTCACAATGATGATCGAGAAAAAGAAACGGCGGCTTCTTTCATCGTTGCCGCTCAGTAGTGACGTGGCAGCCCCGCTGCATAGAACGAATTTTCCAATTAGCTTAAAAGCGCGTCAACAAGAAGTAGTTTATAGTCGATTTTCCTTATTGGATGCCGAGCGCTCCGGCCTCAGTCGAATTTTCTGACTGGCCGGCTGATATAAGACGAATTATCTGATTGGCCGGCATGTATCGAGTTCTCATGCCGTGTTGACACGGCCATGAGCTAGAAATTGTATGTATCGGGCCCAGATAGCGAGTGACCCGGCACTATTTTGACTGAAGTCAGTAGCGAGTTCGGCAACTCCTGGTCGTAGCAGAAATGCACGAAGCTTTTTAAATTAGTTAAGCTCGTCACTGAACAACACTTGTCATTACTTAATTATTGAAATATATATATATATATATATATATGTATATATATATAAGTGCGAGAGAGACAGAAACTGCCTTCATCTTCATCCTCACTCATGCAGTCTTTACAGTGAGAATGAGACTAGCGGAGCCGCCTATAATTGATTACTGATCGACTGTACTGTCGATCATGTATCGGCAGTGAGAAGTGATGATGAGAGTGCGTAAGATTTGAACATTCTCCCCGCCTTCTTCTACTCGTTGGAGAAGTTAGATGGTCCATGAAAATCTTCCGTGGTTGATCAGATCGGCAAAAGCACGAGTTTGCTGATAAGACGCTTGAGAGTTGATGAGGCTGTCTTGAGAGTAACAACTCTAGTGAGACCATCTGAGCCAGGATGAAATTAGATGACACCAGCGAGCGGCTATTTTGTTGGTGGGTACCGCTCGTCTGAGAGTAATACAAGTGATCCACTTGTTATATTGCGATGAGAGGTATTCCATTTTGAGATGGATTGATGAGATTGTAAGCATTGTGCTGACCATCGATCCCAGAAATTCTGTAAGCGTTCTTGTATATGCTGCAGATGTGAGAGCCTTGATGATGAGATTGAGATGATATTAGGTTCCGGGACGGTGTCGATAGCAGCACCACGGATGGAATGTACGGGTGTGAGAGCAGTGAGATCGTCCGGATCCTCTGAGAGTGCGCTGAGAGAACGAGAATTCAGAACTGCTTCGACTTGAATGAAAAGCGTTGAGAAATCTTCATAGGTGAGAAGCGTATCAGCAATGGTTCGCTGAAGATGATATTTGATTGATTTTACAGCAGCTTCCCATTTGCCACCTATATGAGGAGTCCCAGGTGGATTAAAGAACCACTTAGTTTCATCATTGGCGAGATGCTGCTGTAGATGAGATGATTCTTTGCGAGCACTGGTGAGAAGTTGCTTGAGAATGATATCAGGACCCTTGAAGTTTGTGCTACAGTCACTTCGAAGTGTGCGGCAAATTCCCCGTTGACTGGTGAAACGGCGGAATGCCTTGAGAAAGCCTCCAGCGGAGTAGTCAGTGACAACCTTCAGATGAACAGCTGATGTTGAGAAGCACACAAAGACAGCGATCCAGCCTTTGTAACATCTGGTACCGCGTCCTTGGTAAAACTTCAGAGACACTGGACCTGCGTAATCGACTCCAGTGTTGTCGAAGACGAGAGATGGTGAGACTCGATGAGATGAAAGTTGACCCATAAGCTGTTGAGATCTGACTCCCCGAATGCGCGCGCAGGTGAGACAGCGATGAATAAAGTTCTTCACTGGTGCTCGTCCACCAAGAATCCAGCACTTTTTATAAATATGATACAATGTGAGTTGGGTACCTCCATGCAAAGTATGTATATGAGAGTCTGCGATGATGAGGCGTGAGAGTGTATATTCCTTAGAAAGAATAGCTGGATGTTTGCTGTCAAAATCCAAACTAGAGTTCTGAAGACGTCCTCCGACTCTGATGAGACCAGCTTGGTCGATGTATGCTGTGAGTCGGGTGAAAAAGTGAGATTTCTTGAGAGCTTTACTTTGAGATACTAATGAGATTTCTGATGAGAAATATCCCTGCTGAGTAGATTTAATCCAATGGACCAGAGCTGCTTGCAGTTCAGCAGGAGTGAGAGGTGAGATGCTGATTTTTGAACCAGGTATTTTCTTGAAGCATGAGATTGCTCTAAAAACTGTTGCTGTGCAACGTAGAAGAGAAGTGAGAGTAGTCCATCAGTGAATGAGAGATGATAGTGGCATGAGAGGTGGACTAGTTGAGACGTGAGAATTGCAAGGTCTCATTTCTGAGTTTACTTGCTCTGTTTCATCTGGTGTCGAGCTGAGAACTTGATGATATGGCCATTGAGTGGGAGGATCAGCTAGCCAGCTGGGCCCTGACCACCACAGCTGATGATTTATGAGTTGAGAAGCAGTAAGACCCCTGGAAGCACAGTCAGCAGGGTTATGCTTCCCTTAGATGGATCTCCATTGAGCATCTGGAGCGTGTTGCTGAATCGCTTCAACGCGATTTTTGACGAATTCCTTCCATTTGGTAGGTTCACTTGTCACCCAAGCTAGTGTTTTGGATGAGTCCGAAGATAGATCCGAACATGAGATAGTTGAAGCATTGAGCAGCCTCTGAAGTGATGGTGCGTTTGGTTATGCTGACAGTCTGAGAAGTTTTACCAGTAAACGTGAGAACATCATCCTGACAGTTCCATGAGAGGCCCAATATTTTTGAGAGTGTATCTGAAAATGAATGAGAATCTTCTGGACTAAGTGATGATGAGATTTTACTGAACTCAGGATGATTGCTCTTTCATTTAGCTAATAGAAAGCAACCTGAGTTGCAAAGTGCTTCGACATGATTTGCAATGTCGTTGAGATCGCTGAAGTTGTCAGCACCACCACCGATGTCGTCAGCATAGCTTTTTTGGAATGGTTCCACTGCTAGTGGATATTGAGACCCTTCGTCGAGGAGTAGTTGTTTGAGAGCTCGGCCAGCTAGATATGGTGCTGGGTGAGTGCCGTACGTGACAGGGTTGAGTTGATATGTCACGATGAGATCATTCTCAGTCCGGAGAATGCGCAGATAGTCCCTGTCATCAGGGTAAATAACAATTTGACGAAAAATCTTCACGATGTCCGTCAAAAAGATGTATATGATAAAAGTACATCACAGATCTTTGATTGCAAGCTTGGGCCGATATGCAGATAATCATTGAGAGAACTAGCTGATGATGTTTTGCTTGAACCGTTGAAGACGACTCTCAACTTGGTTGTTTCACTGTCTTCGCGAACGACGCCATTATGGGGTAAATAATATACATGAGATGATTCAGACGATGATGATGAGAGTCGCTGCATGTGTCCGAGTGCTTCACATTCGGTGAGAAATGCGGTGTACTGACTCTGAAGTTCAGAGTCCTGAGAAAGACGCTTGTTGAGACGGTTGAGACAGAGCTGCGCAATATGACGAGATTCACCTAGCTTCTGAGATGACGATTTAAATCGTAAACGGACGATGAATCGTCCTGATGCGTCCCGAGAATGAGTAGCTAGGAAGTAAGCTTCACATTAAGCTTCCTCGACGGTGAGAGTTTCGTCGCAAGACTCTGGAACCTCTTCGAGTTCCCAGAACTCCGTGAGAGAATCGAGCAGTTGAGAATTTGAGATGAGATGATAAGACAGACTCGGTGATTAATGAGATTGTTGATGAACAGGACCTAAGATAGCCCAACCGAGTATCGTTTTCATAGCAATTGGTTCCGAAGAACTTCCTGATCTGAGACCTTGTCGTATGATTTGACCGTAGAAATCAGCACCGATGAGAAAGTCAATTTTGTCAGATTTGTGGGATTCTGGGTCGGCGAATTGCAGATCTTTTATATAAAACCATAGAGTTGGTGAGATTGAGATTGATTGAATCTGCACTGTGATGTTCTTGAGAATGTGAGCGTTAAGAGATGCTTGTTCTGATGAGATGGTAGAGTGCAGTATGAATAAGTCCATGCCTTTTGTTTTCCCTGATGAGATATTGCTGATTCGTTGTAGAGGTATATGGCATGACTGAGCGACGAGACTGCAAGTGCGAACAGCAGCTTGAGAAATCAGAGTAAGTTCTGATCCAGGATCAATGAGAACTCTGGTACGATGAGACGACACTGATGGGCATGAAATGAGAGCTTGTGCGGTTGCCAACAGCACTGTCGGTCGAGATGTCATTGGTTTGTGATCTGGAGCACGGCTGATGGCAGATGAGATGATAGCTGCTGCTTGAGAAGAGCAAAATTGTATTTGCCGAGACTGTTGATGCTGAGATTCTGGCTGAGATGCAGGTGGAGTTGAGGTATGAGGTGCCTCATCTTTAACTGCAGGTGGCTTCTTTGTCACCCTCATGAGACGTGAATAATGCAACATTGAATGATGCTGCTCATCGCATTCCTTACAGCGGTGATGATCCTTGGAGTGACAATTTTCAAAGCTGTGATCGCCAAGACAGTTGCGACACAGATGATAATGCACTGCGAGCTGGAATCGTTTGTCAGAAGACATTGCCTGGAATTTTGGACAACTAACAATGAAGTGATTGCCTTCACAGCAATGGCAGTAGTCTGACTTGAATGAGAGCGTGTGCTTGGGTGCTGCTGGATGAGACCGTGACATGTTGGATTGGGACTTTGGAGGCTGAGATTGCTGAATGCGTGATGCTCGATGAGAAGGAGGCTGAGATTGATAAGACCGGTCATGAATAGCGACATGAACCTTCGTAGATGAGATCTGGGACTTGTTGCCTTGGCTGGCATGTAAGCCAGGCTGAGACTTACGTGGTGAAACGCCACATTCCATGGCTTCACGAGCTCTAGCGCGACCGGTGAGAAATGTGCGCAGATCTTCGTAGGTAGAAAATTCAGCCAATGTGCCCAAATGAACTTCCCAGGAGTAACGTAATGAGATGTCCAGTTTCTGGACGATAAGATGGACCAGGATCCGGTCCCAATGCTCGGTCGGTGATCCCAAGGTCTTGAGAGCTTGCACTGCCTCGTTGGCAGTGTTGATGATTGCCTTGAGCTGTTTAGCAGAGTTGCTATCCGCTGGTCTGATGCTAAACAGCTTTTCCAGCTGTGCCGAGATGAGAAGACGCTTGTTATCGTATTGTCGGACAACAGCGTCCCAAGCTGATGCAAATGAGTCCCCAGTGACTCTGATATTTGCGATGAGACGTGCGGCATCCCCTTCCAATGCCGATTTGAGATGAAACATCTTCACGACGAGACTCGGGTTGGCGAGAGCACTACCTTTCGATAGCAATGCCGACTCTAGCTCGTGAATATGGTGAAGGAGAGCGTCCTGCGCTCCTTGGAATAATTTAAAAGCATTCTCAAATGAACCATCAGTGAAATATTTGTGTTCCACTGTAACGTCAGTCTTGGATGAGAGCAGCTTCGCGTGGTCCTCCACAAATTTGCCCCAGTGCTGAGAGAGCAGGTCCAACTTAGCGTTAGCTGCTGGTAATGAGAGTGTATCGATTACACCTGCTTCTGCGAATGCTGCAATTGATGTAAAAATTGCAATGCGGCTCTGCTGCAGTGTAATTTTGTTAGCGACGGTAGCCATGTCTGAAAAAAAGACAAATAAGACACCCAAAAAAAATAAAATGCTCAATTGAGCCTGAAAATATTAATGAGATAAGAAACCAACTGACAACGATTTGCTGCTCGATGATGAGACGCTGAAAACTGATGCAGTTGAGATGTAGATGAGATGCTCTGATGATACGCTGATAAATGAGAGTCAACTGGTGCACTAATCACATCACAATAATTAATTTGCACAGTGGTGTCCCTTAATTAATTTCCACAAGTGCAGAACCACGTTCTGGGTACTCCGCAATGCACCTGTGTTTGAAGTGAAAAATATGTACTACACAAAAAGTCACTCTCGCGTCACTGAAAAAGTTTTTCAAATAGAATAATTCGACTAAGTCACACGATCCGGCTCGAAGGACCATCAAATGTTTAAATAATTCATCACTAATCAATTATATAATGAGAGGATGAGAGGATCTGGTGTGTGTGAATTGGTCGGATACAAATAATTTTATTTAATATGCAATTTTATTAAATAACCACAATAAATATTTTCTTTACACTATTTACATTTAATGAGATTTATTCATGATGAGAATTGCACTAATTTAGTCTTTAGTATTTTATTTTAATTAATTTACACTCGTGTGCAAAACGTGGCCAAGATGGCGTCGAGGAGTGAACAATGCCGGTACACGCGGTGACACTAATTCAATTGATATAAACTGAGATTCACGGATGAGACCAAAAATAATATGAGAAATAATTACTTTGAATTATTAATTACAAGAACTAGCTAATTATTTTATAAGAGCACACTTGATTAATTAATAAATGCTAGATTTATTGAGAGCACGAGGCATCAGCACAGAATGATTTTAAGCAATAAGAATGAGAGAGAGAGAGCGTTAAAAGTGCGAGAGAGACAGAAATTTCCTTCTTTTTCATCCCCACTCACGCAGTCTTTACAGTGAGAATGAGACTATCGGAGCCGCTTATAATTGATTACTGATCGACTGTACTGTCGATCATGTATCCGCGGTGAGAAGTGATGATGAGAGCGCGGGAGATTTGAAGAGTTCGAATAGTTTTGAAACTATGGCTGTTCGAAATTTTCACAATTTTTCGTAAAAATCAGTTTAATGTACTGTTGAAGTTTATATAACATTAAAACTAAAACTGATAGACAATTTCAGTAAAAAGTATCTTAAAGCTTGTCTCATAATCTTTAATTTATAACCTTAAGCTTTATTAAAAAAGTCAAAATTTGAGTTGAAATGAAATAAAAGCGGTAAAAAAGAAAAAAATTTTTTTTTTTAATTTTTTTTTCTCGAAAACTATATTCAAACGTGAAGAAAATGGCCACTGCCAAAATGAAATTACCATAATATAATCAGGAGTTATGAATTTCTGAAAATTACCTCAGCGTTATTTTTTCGCGATTTTCAAAAATTCATATCTCCAAGGTTTTTGAAAATTAAGGGCTCATAATTTAGGATTAGGTGTCTTTTTATATGTACAAAAACATATAAAAAATTCAACCGGATCAAAAGATCTGATTCTTAAAATCAGGTGAGTTGGCATGGAATGACTCATATGTATTTCAGCGAGTGGTATGTTCGGTACCTATTCGACAAATTAGGAGAAGTAATGGTGAAATTCCTTGAAGAATTGATGATGAGGCCCAATACAATAGCTAGATTTTAAAAAATGCACCCAAAAATGAATAAGAATTAAACAATTGTGATTATAGTGATTTTCGGTGAAAATGATACATTTAAAGCTCCCTGGTACTAAGAAAAAAAATCGCAGCACGCTTAAATTATCAGGGTTTTTTTGGGACTTTCCGAGGTCTAAAAGTTACCGTTGATATTCTTCTTTCATCTATGATATCTAAAGTTATATCAAGTTATCCAAATATCCTGGAATCCATGAATTTTCGTCTTTTTTTCAGACAACATCGTCACTTTGATAAAAATTTTTTTATCAAAAATCCTTAATTGTATCTCTTAGGGAATATTTTGCATCATTGAAATCCCTACTTATATTTCCAGTACGATTATTATTTCCCGAGTTATTGATTGTCAAAGCCAAAATTGGCTTTTTTCCTTTGATCAGCGATAACTCAACCTCAAATCAGCGTACGGACTCTAAATAACTACAAAATGAAAGGCATGAAATTAATTAAAAAAGCTTTATGGTAACATTGTCAAAAAAAAAAAATTATTATAGCCCGTACACCATCATTAAAACGAGTAAAAACTTGGAAAATTTTTTTTCGTTGTTATTCGTAGAATAACTCTGAAACCGTGCATAATAGAAAAAAATGCAACAGTTCTCAAAATTATGCAGTTGCTGCTACCATTTGTTTTTATTGTTTGTGCTGTACGACCATTTTCCTCCGAGTTACGGCCTGTTAAAAATTATCAACAAAATTTGAAAGTTTTTTAATATCCCTTCTTTTTTGTGACTAGTGTATAATATTAGTTCTTCAAAAGTATCTCATCATTAAAGTTATGAAACAAAAGATATGAAAAAAAGAATATTGATTTTTCTACGAATTGATGCAAATTAAACAATGATTTATAATTTATTACATTAGAATGAATTGAACGTTGATATTTAATTTTTTTTAATTTCAACAGTCTCATAATTATTCACCAATTTACTTTAACGAGTTGAAACAGACGATCTTTTTTGAAGAGCATCGAATAGCCTAAAAATATTTATTCAAATTCGAGCTGTAACTCTCAAATTTCAGCTGCAACAGTTTTTTGATAAAATGCCAAAAACAGCGTTTTTTTTCATTAAGAAATCAACTTCAACCAAGAGCCTAACCCAAAATATTTCAGCAAGGTTAAATTTTCATAAAAGCTCTGAAAGAGCAAGTATATACCTGTTAATTCCACACATGAATATGAACGCACTGTAAAACGCTGCTGTGCTATCGAACATTGAAAAAAAAAAAATCCTAAATTTTCTATGTATTTTAAACGGGAAAACTACAAAATCAAATGTAAAGTACTCGTAAATTAGAATTTAGGGCTGAAACTTTCAGGAAATTATTTCTAATATCTACAAAAATATTTTGTAATGGGAGTGATCAAAACAATAGTCGTTCCAAATGAATCACCCTAATAAATATTTCACTTGCCAAGTTTAATAATGTGTGGCAACCGCCTTCTTTATCTTTTGATTTTTTGTGCTTAGTATATTCGATGTAAAGATTTTCAATTATAAGAAGCATACCAGAAAATAATATTCCAACCATAAGAAGATAAAAAACACTTAAAAATTGCTCTAAAGCTAGTGGATCACTACTTTTTTGAACTTCTTTTTCAGGCTTGCAAGTACCTGTCATCCAATATCTTCTCAGTCTCTCAAGATCACCTGCATTTATATTCAAGTTAAATTTTTTCTTTTCTTTCTATTAATCTGTAACTGATAGATAGTCACATTTTAGTGTGACATATATTACCATTTTCACGATACTCAAGAAGTCGTTTATTGAACATATTGACGTATTTAGAATTTCGGGCAAAGGCCAATCCATAACCTGTCATTGCGTACCAAGAACCAACAGTTAAAAGTCGGCAATCTTCGTCTTGTGCTACTAAATAGTCTAAAACAGTTCCATCGTACAAGAAAGCATCCAATTGTCTGAAATCAGAACAATGTATACATAAAATCTCTGTTAGAAATTTTTATAAATAAAATCATAAATCACATTCACACAAAAATATATTAGACTGATTGATTATCGGTTAAGGGGTTACATGGGTTTCGTCGGGTAAAAAAAGGCCTATTTTCAATATTTTTTTTTCTATGTAAAAAATTATTTATTTAATTCAAACTTTTTTCTGTCTTATAAATACATTTTTAAGGAATAATTTCTAAAAAATTGAAATTTTCTAAAAAAAAAAAATAAAATTCCTCCATTGTGACATCATTTCCGGTGAACCCCTCGAAAAAAAGGTGCGTCCGCGTTGTCAGCATAACTCCTGACAAAATCATCTAAAATGAAAAAACAAAGATAAGTGCTTCAGTTAAGACCATAAACTCGTGCTTGAACGAAGGAAAGAAAAAAAAAGTAAAAATTGGAATTTTGGCAGACATTTTTCCAAAAAAATGAAAATTTCGGTCAAATTTGCTTGAAATTTTGTTTTTTTTAAAATAGTTGTAATTGAAAAAAAAAAATCCTTCGTCCAAGCACGAGTAAATTGTATCTCGAACACCTGTGTAAAATTTCATCAAGATCGGTTGAGTAGTTTCCGAGAACATTTGACAACCGACTTTGAAAACACGGTTCTGAGAAAAACGCGTTTAAAGTTTTGAGTAACAATAAAAGTGGAAAAAAAAATGTTTTTTGTAACTTACAGTGAATCGTTGATTCCTGGGCCATAAAGTAAAGATCCTGCAGCAGTTGCAATGTCCAGGGCATCCTTTTGCTCCTGTCGATGACGGATTCTGGCTTCGCGAGTCTCGCTCGCAGATTTTTTTTCGGCTGCGCACACACGGTTTTCATCCGAAATTCGGGCATATTCGTGGGAGTTTCGGCCTAATTTTAAATCCATACCGTGCATAATCAATAATAAAGCTGATGCTCCTTCATTATATCCTCTTCTGGCACGTGCTCTTTATCATCACCTTTTAATTTTTTTGCTGAGGTGCTCGTGAAGAAACTATCATCAGTTTCCGGATCTTTAGGATTAAAGGACTGTCTCCTTTTTCTCGGTCTATCTTTTCTACGAGCTCCAAGGGTTAACTGTTTTCTTGAAATTTTATGCATTGTTTATCAACTTCACAAATGACACTAGATAACCACAAATAATACCACGTTTTTAATAAATTATCTGATAGAAACTTGAGATAACCTCAAATGAACCTCGTCCTTCCAGAAGTAATCACCAAATAAAATATTTCAAACTAGTTTTTCTTAGGAAGTGAAAGTAATATACAACAATGACAGACAAACAATAGACGAGCAGCTGCTTACTATACCTGAGGCGCGCTGACTCTTCTATACCTGACTTGGAGCGCATACCTTCCAAAGGTTGTATCTCCAAAACTATTATTCGGATCGACTTGAAAATTTAGGACAATATTCTTGAGATGTAGAAATTAATGAGCCAAAAAAAAAAAAAAAATCGATTTTTTGAACCCACGAAACCCATGTAACCCCTTAAGACAATTTTGTTTTTTTTCTTTACAAACCAAGTAAAGTAATGTTAAACATGGTAAGACGAAAATTTCCGCCAAATTTAACTCTTAAATATAATTTAAAGTACTTTAGGTGCACTGAGAAATGCTCTAGATCTAGCTAAACATAGCTACGGCGCTAGAGCTGTTCCTAGAGTTGAATTTGAGGTAGGGAAGCATTGGTTACAGGTAGGGCGGAAGTAAAAAATTTATCATAAGAGCGGTTTTCAGAAACTCTGCCGGTAAGAACAGGGCTTCTTGGCAAATTATTAAAACGAGTTACCAAAGAGGTTAAAAATATCTATTTATCGACGGAACGAAATATTATGTACTACTGACATCTGTGACCGTATCACAGAAGTAACTTTTGAAATTGAGTGGATACCTGAGATTACCTTTACTACTAATCACCATTACAGAATTAGTAAAGGAGAAAAGAAATCGAATTTCGAAATAGAATTGCAAGAAAAAAAAACCTTGGGATATTACTATAATTCCAGATCGCACTCCCTCCTCATTGAGTTTCGAAATGATAAGTTTGATTTTCGCAAAGGTTTTTACAGAACTGATTTTCAAACACCGTCTGATTTTAAAAAAAAATTAATTACATGTATTCAATTTCAATTTGAAACCAGCATCCAGTCTTAGATTTCTAAAAATCGCTGGGAAATTTCAAATTTATGAATTAAAAAAAAAAATAAATAATTTTCAAATTCCGTCGGATCTTTTAAAAAATTATATACAAGTATTTAATTTTAATTAGAAATCTAAGAATAGATGTTGGTATAAAATAAAAATTAAATACTTTGAATTTATTTTCAAAAACATCAGGGGCTGATATAGAAAATTTATTAATTTTTATTTTTAAATTATTTAAATTTAAAATTTCCCAGCAGTTCTTAGGAAACCAAGGATAGGTGCTCACTCAAAATTACAATGAGGTACTCTTATTATTTTTCAAAGACATGAGAGACTGAAATTGAAAACTATTCATTTGAATGTTTGACATTTAAATATAAAAAGTGCCAGCAGATTCAAGGAATCTGAGAAACTGGGTTAAAATCAAAATTCGAAAATTAATTTAAAACAATATAAGAGACTGAACATGAAATGTATTATTTTTATTGTTAAAACATTTCGTATCAAAATTTGCCAGCAGTTCTTAGGAATCTCAGAATAGATGCTGGTTCAAAATCAAAATCAAATACTTGGATTTCATTTTCGAAAACATCAGAGACTAAATCTTTAAATTATTTATTTTTATTTTTAAATTATTGAAATTTAAATTAATTAAAGATATAAGCAAGTAATTTCCAAATTTAGTTTGATATTATTAGAAATTTATTACAGGTAATTAATTTCAATTTTCTACCAATATCTATTCTAAGATTCCCTAGAACTACTGGGAAATTTAAAAATGAAATATTTTGAAAATCAAAATTAATGATCTCAAATTCAGTCTCTGTTATTTTTCAGAATTAATTACAAGTATTGAATTCTGATTTTAATCCGTCATCTATTCTGAGTTTCCTTAAATTTGTTGGCAAAATTTAAATTTAAATATCAAAAATCAAAATGCGTCATTTTTAATTTCATTCTCCTATATGTTTTGAAAATTAATTATTAATTGGAGTATCTTATTTTAATTTGGAACTAGCATCTACTCTTAGTTTCCTAAGAACTGCTGAAAAATTAAAAATTTTAATTGTATAAAAATTAAAACAAGCCATTCCCAAATTTAGTCTGATTTTAGAAAAAATCAATTTTACGATATCAATTATAATTCTGAGCGAGAGTCTATTTTTAGTTTCCTAAAAACTGCAGAGAAATTTTAAAATTGAATAATCTAGAAATAAAAAAAAATAATTCCAAATTGACTCTCTGATGTTTTCAACAATTATGTCCAAGTATTTAATTTTAATTTATAACTCGCACCTATTCTTAGTTTTCTAAAAACTGC
Organism: Microplitis deprimator; assembly: GCA_964016945.1. Classification (NCBI taxonomy): domain Eukaryota; kingdom Metazoa; phylum Arthropoda; class Insecta; order Hymenoptera; family Braconidae; genus Microplitis; species Microplitis deprimator. Next base: position 20,307,548 of record OZ024706.1, on the reverse strand, counting down.
TGTAAAATTTTTACTTCAAAAATTTAAAAAATAAAGATAAATAATTTTCAAATAAAGTCTGATTTTTAAAAAATTAATTACAAGTATTGCACGACTCATGATGCGAAGCATCAGAGTGTGTTTTACAATCGAAAAATTTTTTTCGCCTCACTTCAGCAACTATTTCAATTGTTTAATTTTAATTTTTAACCAGCATCTATTCTTAGTTTCCTACGAACTGCAGGGACATTTATTTATTTTTTAAAATAAAAATAAATAATTTCAAAATTCAGTCTGACATTCATTTAGATTCAGTATAAGCATTTAATTTTCATTTCATACCGGCATCTATTCTCAGTTTCTTAAGAACTACTGAGGAATTTAAAATTAAAAAATTTCATAATGAATACAACTAAATAAGTTCCAAATTAAGACCAATTTAAGAAATTAATAACAAGGATTTATTTTAAATTTCAAACCAGCATCTATTCTTAGATTTCTAAGAATAGCTGGGAAATTTACAATTAAAATTTTTTGCTGCATTACAATTACTTTTATTATTTATTGCGCGTTCATAACCTCAATAAATAAGTGTTCATGTTTTTATCACATTTTTCATCTCTTTTTTTGTATTTATAATGTCACGACCTCGATTCACTTCAGTTTCACTTATTGTACTTTTTTTTTTTACTTAGTATGCATTATTTTTAATAATTATTAGTATGCATAATTTTTAATATTAATCCTAAATAGACATTAATGGAAATAATACTTTCTCTTGCTCATAACCAAACTGCAGTAAATATATACTCATCCTGCATGCTAAGCCATGTGTGAACATATCTACAGTAGAGGGCACCTGTTCTTAAAAGCAAAAGAGAAATCAGCTGACGCCATATTTGTTATGACTTATCTGTCTTCGTGATAAATTTACCCATTACTTTTTTTGTCCAAAATTTTTAATTATAAAACCAATTTAATCAAAACAAATTTTCTATCAGGTAAACGTATTTGGATCACAGGTACCTGGGCTCTATGGCCATTTCACGATAAAAAATATCATTCCATGATTAAAAGAGTTTATATTGAGTAGGTATCTGCTGTAGATTTTTATTATGACTTTTCTAAAGATTCCTTTTTTTTTTTCTCATATTGATCAACAAAAGAAACTACCCTCATAATAAATAACAATATCCTAAGGACGTATGTGAATTTTCATTAAATTCTGTGAAGTTTTTCTAAGTTAATTCTTTGGACAAAGTTTAAGAGGTTAGGGGTAGTCAGAGACACGAAAAAATGAGAATTTTCAGTAATTGTTTTTTGCTATTGAATCATTTTATTTTACAAAAGTAATAATATTGCATTATAAAACAATGTTTTGACTTGAAGTCACGGAAATTTGAAAAAAAAAAATTTATAATTTTCAAAGTTATAGCTGTCTGTGTTGACCCAGTTTCAAAAAAAGGTCCTTGCGGTGACTGTCATAAGTCCTTGGAGATTCATCTTAAATCAATCGGATGAAAAAAATTAGTTTTATAAATAGATAATCCTGGGCCTGATCAAAGCTTTTTTTTTTTTTCAAAAATTAACAAAATGGCGGCCTCAGGGAATTTTTTTCTAGATTTTCAGGAAAAAATCAACAGTTAATTGGTCTTAAAAAATCGAAATTTTTGAAAAAAAAAAAAAATCCTTCGATCAGGCCTGAGTTTATTATGTATTCTAAAAGCTGTATAAATTTCATTAAAATCTACTGAGCGGTTATCAACTTACAGTTGTCACTAGTTCAAAAAACATAGTTTTGAGAAAAACGCATTTAAAGTTTTACACTAGATTTACGTACAGAAATACGAATAATTTAATTACTTACACAGAGTCATCTATTCTTGGGCCATATAATAGATCTTCAGCCATTGTGGAAGTTTCCAAAACCTCAATTTGGTGTTGCCTACGAAGCATTCTGCCTTCCCGAGTGTTGTCGTTGGCGCGCTGATCTGCCACTTTCACACGTGCAGCATCCTTTTTTTCAGCATACCGATGGGAATTAGACCCACAATCAAGTCCTAGGGTATTCATAATCATTAATAATGAATGTATACCTTCATTAAATATACAAGTAGCTATGTATGCAGCAATTTGTACGATAGTATAACTAGTATTCATGGTTTTTGGGCATATTTTGCACACTAGTTGGTTGAAGCTCTCATTATTATTCTGATTGAATGCACCTACACATCTTGAAAGTAAATTATCATTACTGAGATCGTCGTAAATCGGTTTAATAGCTGTTAAAACATCAGGAGGTAAGGGAGAATAATCTTGAGTATAAGTATCAAGCTCTCCACGTGCTTCAGCGCGCTGATAAGAGCACCAAGAATCTTCGCCTTTTGGACACATATCATGATTCGGATTTTCATCAGTCGAACCATTGTGGTAAAAAGTTGCCATAATAGCAGATTTCATATCTTCCATAGAATCGCAATGACGACGTATAAATAAACCATAGTACACAGTTAATTTGTCTATAACTTTTCCTGTAAGCTTACCTCTACCACCAAGACCTTTTTGTTTAGATTTCAGAGTACGCAGTCGAGTCCCTATCCGCTTTTGAACATGGCCTATACATTCCTTTTTATTTACGGTTGAATTTTTGTAAGAATCTGCTTTTATAATTCCAGAATAGGTTTTCGAATCACCATCGCCAATGTAGTTGATATATTTAACTCCATATTTTGTTTCAGACTGCTGAAACATTTCAATCATCGCATCCACCTCCATTTTCCCAGAAGACCCCTTGTGATTAGCAGTACACTCATTTTCATGCGAATCATACCATTCCTCGAACTCAACCGTATTTCTTTTATTTTTCAAATACTCACATAGCTTACAATAAGCACTTTTAATGTTTATATCAAGAATCTTTCTAGTAAAATAGCCAATTATAGAAGAAACTCCAAATGACGATGTAAATCCCCTTTTTTGCCAGGTTCTATCTCCCGATACAGTCAAATCATTCTTATTTTCATTTTCACTACTTGCTTCTTTTTCTTCATTCACAGCTTTTTTCATAAAGGCTTCGCAACAATTTTACCACAATCTAAAATGTGCTTCAATAATATTGTATGCGTCGTTTTATCTAAAAAAGACGGCATGTCCATCAGGCTACAAAACTTGCACAAACCTTCGTATCCTATCCCTAGTATTCTCATCACAAAAATGAAGCGTCTATTTATTTTATAGGAATGCCCTATGAAAGAGCACGAAGGAATATATTCATTGTTACAGTTATTACAAGAAACTACAATTTTAAATCCCAGCCCACGTGTACTAGCTGTTTAAAATGCAATGTTTCCATCACATTTTTTACATTTCACAATAGCAGAAATGGCAGTGAATACTGTAATAAAATTAATTATTCGAAATTCAGTGGTGCAACTTTCGGGTACATCGTTTTCAGTATTTTGTTTCAGTTTTTTAAACGATGTACTCCGAACACTTTCATCACGTTCCGCTGTTTTTGGGTTCAATACATTTTTTCGTTTCTTTGAATACGACTTACGGATATTTCTAGATCTCCGAACTTCTCTCAAAACTTTTTTCGTATCACGTCCCATGACAAATAACTTCAAAAATAATTTATTTTAATAACGCATAACTATCGACTGCTCTCCGCAACTGCTACAGGCATACTAGTGACGTGGCGAAAAACAAAAAATTTGTAGTACTTATACTACCCAGAAATTGTAAATATATATAGTAGGGTATTTATAAATTTAGGTACTACTACATACATCAAAATTTAGTTCATGGATGACAATAGAACCCGAGAAACCGGTTGCTTGCAGCTGCCGCTAGCTACCTGCTCCCGAGCGTTTTAGAGTGCCCGAGCGCTCTGCGTTATTTGTCGAATAACTCAAAAAATAATTATCGGATCAACTTCAAATTTTCAGAGAATATTTTTGAGATATTACACTTAACGAAAATGCAAAAAAAAAATCGATTTTTTGAAAATCCTGACTATCCCTAACCCCTTAAGTACTCAAATTTATGAGCGGAATCATAATTACTTACTACAATTTTCAAACGTTCAGTATAGTTTTGATAAGATTTTTTACGATTACCAGTAACATCGAGACCAGATTGAATTTGCGTGATTAAAACGTCAGTTTTGGTCTGTTCGTCTCTAAGGAACGTCATAAATTTCCCCATTGAAGGATGAGACACACCTACCCTATTATTGAACCCCGAATTCCAGCCCTCTGTAGGATTATTAGATCGAATGAATTCTTTAGAAACAGCATTATGGCAATTCCACATCTTAATAGCGAACATAGGCTTCCCACGTTGGTTTTTATTGTGTTTTAACTTCCCTATCCACGTAATCTAGAAATAATCCAATAATTGTTTAAAAACGTCACTATTTTGATTATAATAATCAGATGATACGATTTCGTCATAAGCTGCAATAACGTCATCAGGCGGTACAAATGCCAACGCCATTAACAGTCTTACATTCATAGAAAATTTTAGATCAGTATTAAATTTTTTTTGAAGTCCACACAGTTGAACGTGTTTTCAAATACACTTACAAAAATGGAAATTGCAACCATTGATTTCAACTCCAGAATAAATTTTTCTAAATGACTCAATAAAAGCTGGCTCGAAATCAATCATTAAACGATCAGGTTTGTAATTAAACACACGGTTTCTTAATAATTTTAAAAATTCAGTGCAAGTTGTTTTTGATTTATTAGGAGCGAGCAAATATACCAGTGGCAATGATTTTCCATTCTTCATGCCATGAATAACATATATCTGAGTAAAAATATGTGGAGCACAACGGAAAGTACCATCGCCTAACCACTGTCGACATGATGATAAAAAATTTAGATTTTTTTGAGACGCAAACACAATAAATCGTTTTTTATTTGCCCCACTATCGTGGAACAAAAACAATTCACCATTATTGGTAACTTTCCAATCATCTCTTAAAATAAGTTTGCCGCGTGTAGCTGGATTAATAATTTTGTCATTTTAATTACTACGAACACGTTGAATCGATCGTGATAGTGACAACACTTTTGGTGAGTTAGCAGCAACAGGAGATGATACTCCACGCAAAACACTTGAAATGACATTCGTCGGTTTGTCATTATTTTTATTTGCTTTTTTTTTTATTTTTTATTTAACGATTTTTGCTTCGACCGCAACAATATTACCCATGTAATCGTGAGTTGGAATAACTCCGACTATATTTCCTATGAAGTTATAAACAATTACTTTAATTTATATGATCACAAATTATGATAAACAATTTATAATCATAACATACCGTTCTTCGTTTCACTATCTGTATGAATTATAGCATTACATTTCAAATTTGAGTTACAACGCCATGATATATTTGTTTTATTAACTCTTTTTTTGCAATATGACATCCCTTCGTGTAATAATAAATTTTTTCCTCTTTCAGACTTTATAAATTTCAAAGGCATATTAATAATATATATATATATTTTTTTTTTAGAAAAATCAATTATTATCAATATATTTAGAAATTCTAACTTACTCGAGACTAAGTCTTGTAATAACTAATTACATGATTACTAAATAAAAATCGATAGCTGCTAGAAATTAATCAATAGCAAATATTTTAACCAAATAGTCCCACCTTATATGGAGAGATGGCGGAACTCTAGAATACTGAAACGCCACGAAATTTCATAATGATATGAAATTCTTTAATAAAAAAAGAGAGGAATTGTCGGGTATAAGCTGTCAGGAGATGGATTGTCGCGGGCCCAATACGCGCGGCACCCTCATGAGCATTGTTGATAACTAATACTCGCTGAGCATATATAATTTCTTTATTATATTTATTGATCGACTCATGTAAGTTGTAGTCTTTATTTTCAATATTGTAATTGGAATTTACATTGGAATTCTTCTCTTGATTGTTATCTTGTTTAATTGTATTTATGTTTTCAGATTTTCTTTTTAAATTTTTCTCATTTTCAGGTTGAATAATATCTTTATATTTTTGCTAAAAGCCATTGTAGCTTCTTCATTTATTTTTTTCTTTGTTTCATTATCTTCTTCTGGTTCTTCTTTACCTTCATCGTCTTAATCATAGTCGGTATCGCTTTCATAAATATTAAAATTTTGAAATCCCATAGCCATTATTTGATGCATATCTTCATCAAAATCAGATTCTTCTTCTTTTTCGATTTTCATAAATATTTCTTCATCAGTTTCAATTTGTCCTTTGTGCACTCCTTTTTCGTCTTTTATTTTTTGTTTCTCCATTTCATTTTCTTCTTTTTTTATTTCTCCTTCCTTCATTTCATTTTTTCCTTCTTTCTTCATTTCATTGTTTTCTTCTTTTATTTTTTCAGAAGTTACAGGATAAATTTTATCTTGAAAATTTATTTTATTATTTTGTACTAATTTTTTACAATTAATTGATTGATTTATTGATTCATCAGTATCATAGAAAAAATATTGTTTATTATTTATTTTAATAGCGCGATCTTTATAACAAATTTGGACTTTCACTTTGTCAAAGAAATTCGAACCTAATATTCTTGATTGCTCAATTGGAAAATCGTCAGGAACTATTAAAAATTTAATTTCTAAATCAAAAAAATCTAATTCAACTTCTCCTAATGCTTCAACTGGAATTTCATTAATTCCAAGTAATTTAATAGTTTAAGATTTATCTAAAATTGCCTCTTTGAGACAAAAACTTTCTTTTAAAATATTAGGACCGCTACCTGTGTCTAACATTACAGAAATTCGTTCAGGATTTACGCTATATCCTAATAAAATTGTTGGACTCTTATTATTTTTATTTAAATGAATTTGTTGAACGCGAGTTTCTTTTTTATCGGAAATAGTTTTAATTGAAATCCTATTAAAAATACCAAAATGTGAATTAGAGGTTGAAGAATAATTTTCTTTAATTTGTTTTTCTTCATTATTTATTTTCTTCCAACAATCTCTAATTCTGTGACCAATTTTTCTACAATAATCGCAACTAATAATTTGTTTAGGACAATTATTACTTGAATGTTCATGACTACCACAAGTTAAACATTTATTAAAGTTTTTAGTATTGTCATTTAAAAATTCGTGTTTGAATCTACAAATTTTAGCGTTGTGACCAGATCTATTACAAATTTGACATCTTTCTCTAGAATTTAATAATTTAAAAACATTTATCAGCAGTATGACCTGCTTTACCGCAAAATTGACAAATCACAGTTTGTCTTAAGTTTAATTATTGATTAAAATTTTTATTATTGTCAAATTGTTTATTTTGAGGGTGAAAATTTTGTTTTTGTTGGTAATAAGATTGATGTGGTTATTGAGAATTATTGTGTTCGCGATTAATTTCGTCACAAAGAAACACGGGTTTTTCATTGCTCCCTCGTTTTATATTTTCAAATTCACCTAATTCTTTTCTGAATTTAATTTTTTGCTCAATTTTAATAGCTTCATCGAGTGTATTCTGAAAATTATTATTTAAGTTTTGAATTTTACTTTCGATTTCGGGATTAAGACCATTTAAAAAACTTTCTACTGCTCTTTGTTCTACTTGTATTGTATAAGCATTGTATTCTGCTTGTGTATGTGTTCTTTTGTGTATTTCAACTTATTGTGCTGCAATATCACAAGCTCGATTAGAATATTTTAAAACAGATTCCGTGTCTTTTTGAAAAACGCGACCTAATCCACCCAATGATTGCATTTCTGTTTTATTTGGAGCTGCTTTTCCCCTTAAAAAGTCATAAAATTCTTGTTTTGTGTCTATTGTTGTACAATTTATAGATTTCCTTAAATCGCCTTTTAATTTTTTTCGCAATAACTTAACCGAATTAGGTTCAGCATCCCTTGGTAAAGATCCGAAAGCTTCATTACAAGCAGTTAAAAATTCTGTCATATTTTCACCATCATATTCAGGTATAAATTCTAACGTGTCACGTAAAGAAATAAATTGATTTTATGAAAGAGTCATTATTACCGGTTGTTCGTTATTGATTTGATTATTATTGTCATTGTTATCATTATTATTATTGTTATCGTTATTATTATTGTTATTGTTATTGTTATTATTATTGTTATCGTTATTTAAGATATGCTCATTATTTAATGGTGCATTGTGTGGGTTATTATTTGTAGAATCAGCTTCAGAATGTTGTGCAGAATTATTTGTTTGATTGTCATGTGTATTTAGTTTTTCATTTCCTCTTGAATTTAGGAGTAAATTTTCAAGCGGTTCAGTAAAATTTTTAATATTAGAATGATGACTAGATTCAGAATTATTTTCATCAGGATTTTCTTCAATACTTTCATTAGTTAGTTGGTTAGTACTATGTAAATTATTATTTTGAACAAAATTCGAATAACTAAGTGGAATCAAGGTATCTTTGAGAGAACGTCTTCAACTAGGTCGATAAGGATTTTTTAGCTTTTCAGCGGATGAACTTGGATTTTCTCCGGGGGGATCCAGATTAATATCTATATTATTTTCTTTTGCAAATTTCCGAGTAACTATTCAATTGGACATAGAAAATCATTTTTTTCTTTGAATGAAGTTATTTCAATTATTTATTTTAATTTAAATTGATTTAAATTTAGTCTAAAAATATTTTCTTTTCTTTTTATAAATTAATTACTTCAATCATTATTGATGTTAAATTTTATCATTTTAATTAAAAATGAACAGCATCATTATGCATTCCCGACGAGCCCCCAAAAATTTTTAATATATGTTACGTCAAAATAACACATATTAAGAATAGCGCTCCTGTTTAGCTTTCGCCAAGCGAAATATCTGGGACGGAGCTATAAGGATGACTGTTTATTTAAAATTAAATGAAAATAAAAATAAAAATGCTTCGTTGTCTAAGAGATAATTAAAAATATTAAAAATTAAGTAAAATAAAATATAATTAATTAAGTAAAATAATCAATGCAAAATTAAAACAACTTTCAAATTTATTCAAATCAAAACAATTATTTAAAAATTATTACAAAACAAAATTAAATTCGGATTAGACAATTAAATGCAATTATAAATTTTAAAACTTTATAAAATGGATTAACTCTCGATTTCACTTGTTATTTAATTTATTTAAAACAATCAATTTATTATTTGAATTTGATAATTAATTATTTATTTAATTAAATTGTTACCTTGGTTTATTTGGAGATTATTATTATCAATAATTATTTATTTGATTTTTTTATTTATGATTCTTCCTTCTTAACCCTTGATAATTGATGAAATTTTATTAATATTAAATTTTATTTATTGAATAAATTATACTCAAATAATTCAACTTGAACTTGATAATTGATGGAATATTTATCAAAATTATTTTTTTTGTTAAACTAATTATTACTTTTAATAATTCATTAATTATTTAAAAATATTCTAAATTATATTTTCATAATTCAGTTTATAAATATTTAAATCACATTACAATGATTTAATGAAATTAAGGACTTTGCCTTTAAATAATTAAAATTTCGTCAATGACGAATGAACTCACTTAGGAAACTGAAATATTTTTTGATTTCCAGAAGAGCTGTTACCAGGTAGTAACATCCCTTCCAATAATTATTTAATTATACCAATTATTTCATTGGTCATAATTAAATCAATATTTTTTTTATAATTAGTATTTATATATATTTTCCATGAATTTCAATGCAGTTAGCAACATACGCATAAAGCATTGGAGTCGAATTCATAAATCAATATGTATTGATTCTTATTTTTTTTTTATTTCATATTTTATATTTATAAAAATTATATCATATTAGTATTTATTTTCATTACTTCATTTTTCATATTTATTTTTTTTTTTATAATTTCAATATTTCTTTTATTCAATACCAATTTAATTATTAATAAATTTCATTTTATTAATAATTAACAAATATAATAATTTGAATTTATATTCAAATTTAAAAACAACATTTTTCATTATCTAACTTTTTCATTTATTTATAATCATTCAATAATAACTTTACACAAATAAAAATAATTTGAATTTAAATTCAAATTTAAAAATCATCAGCCGTAATAATGGCTAGAAGTCATTTGCTAATTAATTAATTCATGCATAGCCAGATGGCATAACATATACGATTTTTTTAATAAGTTGATTGAAAGTAAGGATACGACGTCGTAACGTCACAGTTTGCATGGTTTTGGTGATAATTCCACAGATCAAAAATCATCCAGTTTTTTAAGAATTACTGGTTTGGTGATTACAGTGACAATCATTACCTGGCGCCCTATTCGTATTGAGACTGGAGGCTAAAGGCAGAGAATGATGTTGTAATGCAAAAATTAGCGCGTATCTAGCCGTTAAATTTTGTGTTATAATATATATATATATATTAGGGTGCTTCATTTCAGAGCTGCATTTTTTTTTTTTTAAGTGCATCTGGAAAAAATCATAGTTCAACACAAAAAAAAAGTTTCGCGCAAAAATAAAAATTCTACGTCGATTACAGACCTAGCTCATTGAAAAATTCTATTTTTCCATTTAAATAACACGGGAAAAATTTTTTTAAGCTTCGAATATTTTTAACTCTTTAACAAAATGACAGATCAAATAGACTAATACATATTTTTGTAGGAAATTGAACACTCTACGAAAAAGGTATCGTATCATTTTTCGGTAAATCCATCTGTTCAAAAGTTATTGGAGCTTGAAATAAAGTTTGAGATCCCTTACTTTTCCGGCGGAACTATCAGACTTATCACAAAATGTTGTAGGATCTTTTTTATTGACAATTTTATTCTCTACAAATTATTATATGTAAAGTTTTTTTAAATTCCGTATTGGTTTCTAGTTATTTCTATTTTAATTTCTAGCTCTTAAAAAAGTGGTTCTGATCGATTTCAAGAGCTCGACATTAAAAAGGAAATAACTAGAAAACAATGTAGAATTTAGAAAAACTTTACTCGTACTGATTTGTGGAGAATAAAATTATCAACAAAAACGATTCTACAACATTTTGTGATAAGTCTGATAGTTTCGCCAGATAAGTGAAAAGATCTCCAACTTTACTTCGAGCTTCAATGACTTTTGAACAGGTGGATTTATCGAAAAATGATAAGAGACCTTTTTTGTAGAGCGTTCAATTTCCTACAAAAATATGTATTAGTCTATTCGATCTATCATTTTGTTGAAGAGTTAACAATATTTGAAGCTTAAAAAAATTTTTCCCGTGTTATTTAAATGGGAAAATTGAATTTTTCAATGAGCTAGGTCTGTAATCGACGTAGAATTTTTATATATACACGAATTTTTTTTTTTTTTTGTTGAACTCTGTTACGTTAGGGTTTACGTACAAACTGTATTTCAGATGTTCATATACAGCTTCTCGTGAGTCTTACCCTACTAGCTCAATCTCAGAGACTCGTCTTTATGTTTTATACCCGAACTCGCCTTACAAACTAAACTAATACTAGTACTTAGCCTAATTTGGAGTTCGGTGATGTGTCCTTGATGTCCTTGGACTGGCTGGTTTGGTCCTCCAGGATACCCCTCTTGGACCTTGGCTGGATCAGAATGATGCTTATACTACTCTTAACACTAAAGAGTGGGCAGGATAACACAGACGAATTCACTCAGTACTGGTTATTGTGAATAAAATACTGATTTATTAAGAAAAACTATTATGTATTAGCCACTTCACACACACTGATACCAGTTTGTATATTAATCAACTAAGTGTAATTAATATACGATACTGCAACTAAATGCGCAGGAGTCTTTGCCGGTCAAACTAACGAAACTGCTCAATAAGTCCCAGGGTACGCGTAATACTAAGTGACTACTGTATTTTATTAACTAACTGTAATAAAGATACACCCAGTAATTGATGTAAATTAACTAACTGTAATTTATTAATAATCAATTACTTTCGGCAATACCGGTTTACTATATTGAATCAGCGAAACTAAGTGCTCTTGTTAGCGACATTAAGCCAAAGCTTTTCAGATCAAAAACTTCAAGATAAACTTCGGTCAAAAACTGACAAAAACTGATGAAATATGGAAATGCGCGCCCTTTTATAGCATTGTCGACGCGCTGTCTCACGTGACAATTACTCACACGAGTATGGGGCGAAGGCGCACGAACCAACTTCGTAACACCACCCTCCTTAACTTTAACCCGGGGTAATGTCAATGACAATTGATAGTAAAGCGGGTTGAAGTTAACCCTATATTCAAATAGCGCCGACAGCAGCATACTCATTCATACAGTACAATTTAATACATTCACACTGTGGCTTAATTCTGGGAGTACTGCTTTACAAATATCACTAGCTAGTATCCCAGTAGAAAAAAACAATATAAACTTTTTGTATAAAAAACAGTTATAAAATTTATCATAAATATTATAAGTAACATAAGTACTTTAAACGTTATTTCAGTTTTTCTGGACTCATCAATGTCCTAATCTCTACTTTCAGGTACCTCCTTGATAGTAGACACAAGAATAAAAATAAAAAAATAATGATAAGTATTACTGTTAATACTTGAGAACTAAAAATATTAATACTGATAATAACAACATCTAATCAATATTTATGATAATCATTAAATTAAGTACCAATGTAAAGTCGACTACAGCAAATTAAATATTTAACTGACTTCACATTAGTTGTCAAAATCTTGAGTTTGAATTTACGTGACAAAAAATAAAAAAATTAAAAATAAAAAATAATAAAGAAACAAAAAACCGGTTTATAATTAAATCACTATTGCTGATATCACATTGGTTCAGGTTGAGCTGTCTTCAGTCTTCTGGTTCACGTAAATTCTTGGACGTCATCATCGGGTAATTACGGGGGCAAGATTAAATAAGCTCCCCGAGCTGATTTGGTAGATTTGATGCGCTGTCTACAGGTCTGACAAGCATCATTGACGAACGGATGCTGAGTTGAGCAGTGACGGCAATAACCTCGCATTGCCTGGTATCCGTCCGTGCGCCAATTCTGGTACGGGCATGTGTTGTTGGTATGCCCGAGTCTTCTGCAGTTAGTGCAGTAGCAGTCACCGCGTAGTTCGTTTGGACACTTATCAAATGAATGCCCGGTCTCTTTGCACTTCAAGCACCCTGGTTCTGGAACTGGTGCTAACCTGGTCTCGATGGTCTGTGTTGCAACTGTTCTCGTTGATTTTGGTGCAACATCGCTTTTCATGGCTTCCACTGCTTTCTGCCATTCGTTTTTGGTTACTATGCGTCGTAGATTAATGTCGAGGGCTTGAATTGCTTGGCCCACACTGACTTGACACCTAATCGGTATCGATGGTATTGGTAGTTTTGGTATAGTAACTGGTACTTGTACTGGTGGCTCAGGTACTACGAGTACTGAGTTCTTTTCTTGATACACTAGCACATTACTCTGTCTGCGATGAAATCCAGACAGCAGAGTGATATCCGTTGTTACTGGGATATCGAATCCCAAATATCCAGCTGGGGTGGCAAAAGCTGGATTAAGCCAGTAGGAATTTCTATCCCCGATCCTGCCGTGGTACCGCTGGTTCCTCAGTAATTGTTGACTGATCTCGGCGTCTTGTCTGCTTTTGGTTGTGAATAACAACTCTCCCAGGGTCGTCATACTGGAAATAACAAACTATTAGGCTACTGGTGATGTACTAGCATTAGCTTAAATTAAGTACTAGTTACAAATGTTACATATTTTTTTTCCTACACGACTCATTGTTCGATTTATTTCTGGTGCCTAACTGATCTACGTGGAATTTTTAAATCACTGATACTAAATGTTCTTATCAGTACATTATTTTTATCGCAAACATTGACTAGACTATTAGAGTAAAAACTGTGTATGTAATACGGACCTTTACGTGGTGGTGCAAGCTTACCTGCGAATCCATCAACCTTTTTACTCAACTGTTTATTTTTAATAAATACCTCCGATCCAATATCAATAGTGATATTAGGTTCTGGTGCAAGCTCGTCCTGCTTGTTTTGAGCTTTGATCATGAATGATTCAACATAATGTCTAAGTTCGTCAATTAACGATAATACCGTGTTGCGATGATTCTGATTGTGCAGTTCAGTGAGAACTTTCCCTCCCCGATGGAGATCTAAATACCTCGGGTCTCGACCAAAATTTAAATACGCCGGGCTGACGGTTAGCGAGCTGTGAACAGATGTATTATAAGCATATACAAGTTCAGGCAGATTCTGGTCCCATTTGGAATGTTTATCTGAAAGAAAAGTTCTAATTAATAATTTTAAGTTTCTGTTTATTCGTTCCACGGGATTGGCTTGAGGATGATAGGCGGGAGTCAATTCGTGGATTATTTGGTGAGTTTGCAGATACTCTGTGACTGTTTTATTCACGAACTCCGTGCCGTTGTCGGTGACAACTACTCTTGGGTAACCTCAACGATTGAATACTGATCGTAGGAAGATTACGATCTTGTTACCTGTTGGTTCTGATATAGGTTGAACCTCCAAGTATCGTGAGTACATGTCGCACAGGACTATCAGATGTGTTTTCTGATATTGTGATTTTGGCAGTGGTCCCGCTGTGTCCACTGATACACTTTCCCATAATTCAGTAATTGGGCGGTGTCCTGGTATTACTTGCGGTGGATTAGTATCTGGTTTTTGCAATTTGCAAACTTCACAATTATTTACATAGTTGAGTACATCGTGGTACATATTTGGCCAATAATAATGACTTGCCACGTGGTGGTATGTTTTGGTTATGCCACCATGTCCAGATACAAGCTCGTCATGCGCTTTACATATGATTGACATGCGCGATTCTGGTTTCGCGACGAGTTTCCAGTGTTCTGGCGCATCTTCAAATAATTGGGTTGGATGCCGTGGTCGATAATAATATAGATCATCATCAAGATATTTCCATTGAGGAAAGCGAGTTGGAGTGGCCTTGACCTCATTTACCTTTCTGGTGTACCACTGGTGTTGTATGTCTATGATTCGACTGAGCTTCTCTGCTTCGGGGTCAACACCCTCATACGCTCGCGAAAGAGCATCAGCCGCTTCGTTATTTATGCCTGGTCGGTGAACTATAGTTATAGTCCACAACGAATACTCTGCTACCCATCTGGCTAATCGTCCTCGTGGATTTTTGACATTTTGTAGCCATTTTAAACTTGCATGATCTGTGACAACTGTCACCGGATACTCTTCATAATAGCCCCTCAGTTTCTGGTACGACCAAATGACTGCTAGGCATTCCTTTTCCGTGGTAGTATAATTTCTTTCATGCTTATTTAAAGATCTGCTGATCGCAGTGATGTGGTATTCCCGATCTTGGCCCTTCTGTGTTAATACGGCACCAATCCCGGTATCACAGGCATCTGTATATAATATAAATGGTAAATTATAATCTGGTACTGTTAGAGCTGGTGCATTTAATAATAACTCTTTCATGATTCTGAACGCTTTTTGTTGTTCAGGTCCCCAAATCCAACTGGATTTCTCACTGGTTATAGACGTGAGTGGATTTTGAATTTTAGCCACCATCTTCATGTGTCTACGGTACCAATTTACCATGCCCAAGAACCTTCTCAGTTGTTTCTTATTTACCGGTTCTGGGTAGTCTCTTATTGCGCTCAGTTTGTTTGGATCTGGATGTAACTCATTTCCCTTGACGACAAATCCAAGGTACTTCATCTCTGCAACACAAAAACAACATTTTTCTCGTTTGATTGACAATCCTACCTCTCTGAAGACTTGAAATAATATCCCCAGGGTCTGCAGATGGATTTCAAAAGTTGGTGTCGCGATAACCCAGTCATCCATATATGGATGGATATAATTAATCCAATGTGCTGGTAACTCAAGCTGGCGTAATAACTTTTTCATTGTTTGTATTATCAAATCCATATTCCTCTGGAATGTTCCTGGTGCTGTTGACAATCCAAAGGGCATTCGTACAAACTCGAATGACCCCATTCCTTCTACAGCAAACGCAGTATATTTGCGATGCTCTGGTTTTATCTGAATTTGATAATAGGCGTTTGTACAGTCTATGACACTTCGATATGCACCTTCTCGAATTACTTCCAATGATGTGTCAATTCGTCTCATTGGATAATTAACCATCTTCATGATTTTATTCAGTGGTCTATAATCGATGCACATTCTCCATGTCTTGATGTCGTCAGCGTCTTGCCCTGGTAATAATTTCTTCTTAACCATAACTGGTTGAAAACTCCATTCACTGGTACTAGGTTGGATGATCTTTTGTTCTAGTAATTGCTCAATGATTTTATGTAGAGCTTCAGTGACTTTCGGCGATCTTCTATATGGCTTGACGCGTATTGGCAAATAGTCAATTAACTCGATTTCATACTCGACCCCTTTTAATGTACCCAACTCTGCCTGGTCCATTAATTTAAATTCAGTGTCTAAAAATCTGATTAATTGTTCTGACTCGTCGGGTTTTAAGTAAACTGAACAGATATGATTACCTGGTGTTACTACGTGGCAAACCTTCTGCTGGTCGTCGTGCTTCCACGTCCATATCATTTTATCTGCACACAGACGTATCCCATGGTCCATCATAAATCTCATTCCAAATATGATATCGTCTGGCATTTTCTCAAATACTTCGAACCACGTATTTATCTCGACTCCGTCTATTTCAAAGTGAACAAATATTTTACGTAGACTCTGAATAGCTGAATTATCTGCTAAAATAAAAGAGTTTTTAATCGAGTCAACTTTAGTCTTAATAATATTATCCCGTATCTTATCTGCGATTTGTCGTGTCATAAAGTTCTTACTTGCACCTGAATCGAACAATGCCTTGCATATTATCTGATTAATTTTTACGCAACATGTAAAATGTTTACTTACAATTATCTGTAATTTATTACATATTTTTGCTCCTTCCGGCACTATGATACTGCAAATTTGTTCTGGTTGTTGACTGATTATTACTGATTTTTGTTCTCTGGTTGATGTCGGCTCGTAGTAATCCGCACCGCAGCACTTTGCTAACCAGTCTCCCATGCTGACACTGCTTGACGGGTCACCATTGTTATAATAATTGTTTACATTGTTACTTTCACTTAGCTCAGACTCGCTTGAAGTCTGGTGCTCATTTGTTGCCGCGTATTCGTTATCAGGAACGCTGTGTTGGCATGTATCCGTCCCCCACCTCAAAAGTGGTGCGTTGGGGATTACAAGTGCGACGAGTGCATCCCCGTTATTTTGTTGCACTCGCACTGCTAGTTTTTTATGCAGCTGCACGTTTTCACCGTTTCCCCTACTTTTAAGCAGGATACGCAGATGTTCACTCTGTCATTTCTACAGTCTCTAGATCTGTGTCCTCCCTTCTCTCCGCAGTTCAGGCAAATGTAGGTACCTCCTACTGTTCTTGCCGATGATCCTGATGTATTTGACCCTGATCTTCCGTTGCGATCTCTTGACTGTGATCTC